>JAUIMM010000478.1:6962500-7545000 GCA_031769625.1 Taudactylus pleione | reverse complement strand
TTGCCGTACTTGGACGACCTGTTATTGGTGGCAGGATCTCCAGAGCTCCTGTTACACCACTTGGACCTGACCATTGTACTGCTGCAAAGGCACGGCTGGCTAATCAACTGGCAGAAGTCCACTCTAATCCCGTCTTGGAGGATTCTGCATCTTGGAGCCTTATTGGACTCGGGACAGCAAAGGATCTTCGTGACGGAGGACAAGATCTCTGCTTTACAGTCAGGGTGCGCAGTTGTCTGCACAGCCGCCGGGTGTCCTTACACTCGGCGATGAGGTTACTGGGCTCCATGGTGTCGGTGTTCGACATGGTGGAATACGCCCAGTTTCACTCCAGACCTCTGCAGCACCTGATCCTGTCCAAGTGGAACGGGCTGCCTCAGTCTCTGAAGTTCCAGACGATTGTGCTCACCCCGGAGGTTCGCCTGTCCCTTGCGTGGTGGTTAAAGACGACCCACCTCAACAAGGGACGTCCGTTCTGGGTTCCAAATTGCGTCCTGTTGACAACGGACGCCAGTCTTCGGGGCTGGGGAGCAGTTTCGGGTCCACACTTGTTCCAGGGCAGGTGGACGCCGACAGAAGCGGAGCTTCCAATAAATATCTTGGAACTCCGTGCGGTCTTCAATGCTCTCCTGCAGGCACAGCGGTTTCTCCAGGGTCACCCGGTGCAGGTCCAGTCGGACAACGCTACCACCGTGGCCTACATAAACAGGCAAGGAGGAACTCGCAGTCGGGCGGCTCTCGTAGAGGTCTCTCGGATCCTGGTTTGGGCGGAGCGCAATCTTCCGGCCATATCAGCGGTCTTCATCCCGGGAGTGCTAAATTGGGAGGCAGACTTTCTAAGTCGCCAGGACGTTCATCCAGGGGAATGGTCCCTGCACCCGGACGTTTTTCAACTACTGGTGGACAGGTGGGGTCTTCCAGAAATCGACCTCATGGCATCCCGGCACAACAACAAGTTGCCGGTGTACGGGTCTCGCACAAGAGACGAAGGGGCGTCTCTGGTGGATGCTCTGTCCGTCCGGTGGACGTTCCGGTTCGCATACCTGTTCCCTCCGGTCTCCCTTCTTCCACGGGTAATCCGGAAATTCAAACAGGAAGGAGGGACGCTCCTGTTGATAGCTCCCGCGTGGCCCAGACGGCACTGGTTCTCAGACCTTCAGGGTCTGTCCGTGGACAGTCCTCTGCGGTTGCCGCTACGACCGGACCTTCTGTCTCAGGGTCCTTGCCTTCACCCGGACCTGACTCGGCTGTCTTTGACGGCGTGGCTGTTGAGATGGCCATGCTGAGGTCCCGGGGGTTTTCCAGCTCTGTGGTGCGTACCATGTTACGAGCTCGGAAACCGTCTTCCGCGAGGATATACCATCGCGTGTGGCATACGTTCTTCCAGTGGTGTCGACCGAGAGGTTATGCACCGCGGGAGTTTCGTCTGTCTCGGATTCTCGCCTTCCTGCAAGCGGGACTAGATCATGGGCTTCGCCTTGCTTCTTTGAAGGTACAGGTTTCGGCCCTATCTGTCTGGTTTCACCGTAGGATTGCTACAATCCCAGATGTGCGCACCTTTATGCAAGGTGTTCTCCGTATTCAGCCGCCCTTTGTTCCACCTGTGGCGCCTTGGGATTTGGCTGTGGTCCTGAGGGCTCTCCAAGGACCGCCGTTTGAACCACTGGGCTCAGTGGATATTAAATGGCTAACAGCTAAGACTGTTTTCCTTCTGGTCATTGCTTCGGCCAGACGTGTTTCTGAGTTAGGGGCTCTTTCTTGTAGACCCCCTTTCTTGGTTTTTCATGGGAACAGGGCAGTGCTCCGCACTCGGCCCGAGTTTCTTCCCAAAGTTGTTTCCCAGTTTCATGTTAACGAGGAAATAGTTGTTCCGGCCTTTAACTCACCGGGTCTTTCCGTGGGTGAGGCCTCTTTGGATGTTGTGCGGGCCTTAAGGACTTATGTTGACGGCACTTCTTCGTTTAGGGAGTCGGACGCTTTGTTTGTCCTCTATGGCTTCCGTAAAAAGGGTTGGCCTGCTTCAAAGCAAACTTTGGCAGCCTGGATCCGTTTGGCTATTTCTGAAGCTTATCTTCATGAAGGCCTACCGGTCCCTCCTTCTCTGAAGGCTCATTCCACTAGGTCTGTGGGTCCTTCGTGGGCAGCTCGACGTGGTGCCTCGGCAGTTCAGATCTGCAAGGCTGCTACGTGGTCTTCTGTCCATACCTTCGTGAGGTATTACAGGTTTGACACCTTCGCCTCTCAGGATGCTTCCTTCGGGCGGCGGATTCTCCTTTCTGCACAGGAGCGTCCCCACCCTTAAAGGATACTGCTTTGGGACATCCCCAAGGTATCCTGTGGATACCCTATGGACCCTGAAGTAGAAAATATGAGATATGGTAAGAACTTAACTTTGTTATCTCTATTTCTACGAAGTCCATAGGGTTCCACAGGACTCCTGCCCTGTCGCACCTGTGCTGCAGATGGGCTTTGCTCTGGTCACCGGTTTTCCGGCTCCCTCTGGTGAGAATGTGATTCTTGTATGTGTCCAGATCTTTGTTCTCTCTCTTCCTTCTCCTCCTCCGGCCTATGGCTTGGTAACTAACTGAGGTGCCTTGGCCCGGGGGCGGGGTATAGGAGGGGGACCTAGTGCATCCTGGGAGGCTGAAAGCTTAACTCTTTGGTGCCCTGCGACTGACACACCTATACCCCAAGGTATCCTGTGGAACCCTATGGACTTCGTAGAAATAGAGATAACAAGGGTAAGTTCTTACCATATCTCATATTTTTCTTTTAACTGCAGCTATGCTTTTATATATTATATTATATATTGATTGATATGTTATAACAGACAGACTGACTTACAGAATTGTCTGGACTTGGCAGGATAGCAGGTCAACTCCGGCTCCTGTGCAGGATACTAGTTCAGCGCCGGCTCCTGTGCAGGATAGCAGGTCAGCGCTGGCTTCTGTGTTGTGTGTGCGCAGAGCAAGCGACGGAGAGGTGCCCGGACGAGCTGTAGGCGGAGCCGTCAGTGGTGACGGGCTCCGCAAAGGCTAATGGGAGGAGTTGCTTCGACTGGGCATGCGCAGCAGCTCCTCCGTCGGCCATTGTTTTTTTGTTTACATCAGTGAGCTGCCCGATCAAAGCTGAGCTCAGATCGCGGCAGCCTGGCCAGTGGTGGTGGAGCAGGGATAATGATAAGGGTGGCAGCCCCAAAAGGTACCAAAGAGACCGTCCCGGTAGCCCAATCAAACTTTTGTACATGTCGACCTATTCATTGTCAGTCTTGTATACAGATACCAGGGTAGGCAGCAGGTAGGCACCAAATTGGGGCAGTGCCACCAGATGTGATTGAAAGAGCATGTGGCCGCTTAATCCCTCCAGTATCCACCACTCTAGGCCTTTCAAGATATCATAGAAAAAGAATCTTGTAAGCATTTTCCCTTTGTCTGACACAGATTGAACTGCAGGCAGTACTTTGCTTAGTTTCCTCCCTGTACTCTGCACTCAAAACTTCCCCTACGTCTCTCTCCCAGGGCTCCTCATGGGGTCCCTGATCTCAGAACAGGGTAGTTTGAGCATTACATATTGGGCCTAATTCAGAGGTGCATGCAATCCACACGGAATATCAATGATCATGTAGTGGAGTGATTAATTGCAACTGTGCATATGAGAAATTCTGAAAACCCCTACGGCACATGCATTGAAGAGTGTACGCACTAAGGCATACCTCCCAACTGTCCCACATTTAGCGGGACAGTCCCGTTTTTTTGGGTCTGTCCCGCTGTCCCACCTGCAAGTCGCAGTGTCCCGTGGTGGGGGGTAAGTTGGGGTGAGCATGCACTGCTGCTCTGCATAGCAGAGCAGCAGGTGAGCAGAACGAGAATAGATGCCGGCATCTATTCACAGTGCGGAGAGGAATCCCATGGGCAGCCCAGCATCCCAGCACGCCCATTAGTGATGTAAACAGGGTGTGTGTGTGTGTGTTGCTAGGCCACGCCCCCTTTACAGACATGCCACGCCCCTTTTTGGGAGCGCGCACCCCGGGCGCGGAAGTCCCGACCTCGGAGACTCAAATGTTGGGAGGTATGCTAAGGTGCTGTTGCTTTTGGCACCGATGGTAATATAAATTGGGCGGAATAGTGATGGGCGTTCCCATGTGGTGTTTAGGAGCTTGCCTGAAGTGAACACAAAAATAGGCGTGTTATGAGACTGTTGCAAGCGTGTCAGTGACCGCTGCTGCGTTCCAAGATGCACATAGTGGCCATAGTCAGATGGAGAAACTTCACCTGCGGTAGGACTGTTGTGTCGATGGTTGGCACGACAGTGCGCCGATGGTGGCATGTCCAGAATCACCGGTGGTGTTACAGCGTGCAGAGACGCAGAAAGGGGGCTGCCGAGCAAGAGCAGATCTCTCTCCACACATTTCTATGTGATTTTCTGCAGTCACTGCTGACTGCTCTCCTTGCTCACAAGTTTCCTTGGTGGACCCCACTCCCCAGGGCCTGGAGCTGAAAAGTCCTGTAATGTGTGTGTGTGTGTGTGTGTGTGTGTGTGTGGCCCATCACAGAGTGTACAGTGAGCTACAGCCTCTGCTGCTGTGTCTTCTATAATGAAAGAAAAGAGAGGAGTAGTTATTTTTAGGTAGTGCACAAATTGTGAAACTTTTAGGGTTCTGTTATCATTTGCGACTAGCACACGAAAATAAAGACTCCAATTCACGGCAATAAGAAATCTTTATTCGCCCAGATGTACCATTGATGAGCACCGGGATCAGATTACTTTCCTCCTTTGCCCCCTCAGCTGTGCTAATGCTAACATGCCGATTGCACATTCGCAAGCAGGAGCCACTAGGGGTGGGTGGTGGGCACCTCTGTCTAATTTGCCACTGGGCACCTGGTAGGAACTTACTCCCCTAGGAAGGGTAAATACTGTTCTCCTTTCATAATATCAATAAGATAGATGTGGAGACTCAGGCCCCCATTTATCAACGAAACATAGCCCCTTTATTACACATAGGTGTAAAAGTACAGTTGTCTACACTAATGAAGTGAGGTTGGAAGTGTTCGTACTGTCGATAAAAGGCACATTTGCAATTCACTCCCGTATTTTCATAAATTACTGACTAGAAGGATGGACCCGGGCATGTGATTGAGCAGACTGCAAACATAGAGACAAAGTGGGCAATTCGATTGTCCTATCGCACCCAAGGCCTGGTTCTGCAAGGATCGTAATTGCAAAGCTGCACGCAGGCTATAGATATGATGTATGCACGCAGGCTATAGATATGATGTATGCACGCAGGCAGCTTTGCAATCGCGACCCTTGCAGATATGGTAATGCTGCAGGAGGCATCACGCCTCCTGTGCATTACTTATCCGAGCTGCCTTGTCCAACGCAGCATCGGATAATTTGCCTAACATTGGCCGGCTGTGGTGACCCATGGTTCCTGCAGCCGGCTGCCGCAATTTAAAGGAAGAGGCCAGGAAATCTCCGTCAGCCGACAGGCGACGACACACCTCTGTTTCGAAAAACAGAGGGCATCGCCGCCCCCTCCCTGCCCACAAATGGCAACAGACTGTCAATCACTGCCAGTCTGCGAGTGAGTTAGCAGGACCCATTCTGCACACTCGCAGAATGCGCCTGCCCAAACATCAGGAATCTGCGTTCAGCAGTGCACTGCTGAATCAGGCCCCCAGTCTCCTGTCTAAAGAGACAGGAGATCGATATTCAATTGTTTTTGAGTGCCAATGAATGTCGCGCCCAAATAGACGGGGTTTAGCCGTGTAAAACAGCTAATCCCGTCTGAAGTGCTGCTTTGGGCGCCCAAACTTCTGACTTATCACATATTTCTGCTCGCCTGCCCTGGGGGGCTACGAGCTCCCACGGCTGAAAATATCTGAATACCCCTCAAAGAATAGCCAGTGGTAATCAAATGTGTTTGCATTGCATACTTACAAACTTTTGCTTGGTTATAGGTTAACAATTCCCATTGCACTAAGGCCCTGATTCAGAGCCGGACACTCTTTCAGGGCGCTCGCTCTGAATCAGGGCGGTTTTTTTTGTGTGTGTCAGCCTCCTGGCCGCTCGCTAAGCTCGTGGGTGACCACCCACAGCTTTTGCGAGCGGCCAGGTGATGGTCGCAACCATCGGGGCTTACGACGAGACCCTTGTGGTAGGGACTCGTTCCCGCAAGCCCCAGTGAGCTTCCTGCTCACTGGTGATGTCAGTGGTGCCTCCCTCTTCGGGAACGCCTCCGTTTGTGTAGCCACCCCCCCTGCCCACCTCCAAAAAGGGGCGAGCTGTCAATCACAATCGACAGCCGCCCCGTTTGGTGCGAGACCAGTAGCGACGGAGCGCCCGCTGCTGGCCTTATCTTGCGCATGCGCACGCCGGAGGCGTCGCAATCGCAGGGGTCAAACATTGCGAGCGGGTCTGAATCAGCCCCTAAATTCTATGTTTAAACATTTAAGACTTGTGAGCGTGAGCAGGTTTCTCTGCATGGGAAGCGCTATGATCACTGTCGTAATGATATGCTCACAGATGGCTTCTTACAGGGAGTTACTGAAGAGCTTTCATGCCACATAAACACTGTCTAATAGAGACACTTACTAGAGCGGTTACAGATCTATACATAGTAGTAAATAATGATTATGAATATCACATTATCTGTCATTGACCATGCATTAGTACATGGAACAGCTGTGACAATGCACACCCTAATATACTTATACGGCTTCTAGTATCTGAAATTCTTGATGCATTTTAAAGATTTATTTTTCATAATTTGCAGCACTATGGCTAAAAGTTAATGAAATACAGTTAATGTTTACCCAGAGTTTTCTCTTTCACCCTCTTTCAAAAATGTTCTTTTACATATGAGGACATAACTAATTAGCATCTAGTACTTACCAAGTCATACCATTTGGTAAATCTATTCGCATGTGACATATAACACATAGCAGGTTTTATTTTTTTATTATTTATGCAACCAAAATAAGCAAACATGAAGAAGTTATGTGTGGCAAAAGTAAGAACACCCCAATATTAGCCCAAAAAAGAGCCCCTAGGAATCATTCCTGGTAGCTGAATTGTAGTAAGCGAAAACAATGCTGGCAAATGTAGAACTAATGTAAGTTTAAACACTTGAGACCTAGGACAGCCTTCTTGGTGGACCAAGGCCCTCATTCAGAGGCGCTCGCAAGAAGCGAGTACTCGTTCTGAATGAGGGCGGCCGCTTCAATTTTTAAGGGCGGCCTCCAGCTTAGTGACCGACCAAGGGTCTTGACCATCGCGACCATCGGGGCTTGCGACGAGACCCTAAGGTTGGGTCTCGGCAGCTGCAAGCCCCAGGGAGCTTCCTGCTCCGATCGAGCAGGAAGCTCCCCACTGACATCACTGCTGATGTCAGTGCGGCTGCCCACAAAACGGCAGGCGTTCCGTTTGTGAAGCCAACCCCCCCGCCCCGCTTACAAAACGGGCCGAGCTGTCGATCAACATCGACAGCCGGCCCTTTTGTAGTGAGCTCCAGAGCGAGAGAGCGTGCGCAGGGCCTAACCATCGACCCGGTTGCGAGCGCTCACTGCTTGCGACCGGGTCTGATGAGACCCCAAGTCCCTTGCGGCCTGGCTAGTCGCAGTCGGATGCAACAAACCGCTTTAGGAGACTGCTCTGATTAATTTCATATACAACACTTTTATATCTGTGTGTGAAGGCCCCCATACATCAGCAATTGATTGCAGCAATCGTGCAATCTATAATCGATTGTGTATAAAAATCTTTCCCTTTTTCAATCGATTGCAGATTGCAGAATTGCGACAATCGATTGAAAAAGGGAAAGATTTTTATACACAATCGATTGCAAATTGCACGATTGCTGCAATCAATTGCTGATGTATGGGGGCCTTTAGAAAGAGAAAGTAACTGTGCATCTTGGTAAAACCATGTTGCACTACAGGTGGGGATGATTTAAAATGCAAAGAGAGATGTAGGGCCTGATTCAGAGCCGATTGCTCGCGCTGTGCGTTCGCAAGCTTCCCGATGTTCTGCGCATGCGCACGCTTCATTCTGTGCATACGCGAACTACACACTGCGTTCGCAACCCTCTCGCTCGCTCAGCAAAGGCAGCCCAGGGTAATGAGTGACAGGAGAGGCCGTTTGAGGGTGGTAACAGGGGCAGGATACTAATAACGGGGAGTTGGCGATGCGAACGCAGGCGTGCCTGGGTGTTTCAACGCCGTTTTAGAGGCGTGCATAATTAACAGGCAGCGTCATAGTACACGTCACTTGCCATTTTTTTACACTGATTTCCTAGCAATGCTTGCGGTAGGGTAAAGCTACCTCAAGCACTGCGTTCGCATCCGATGGTGCTCGATGTACCAATGTTTTAATACACTTCCTGGAGATGACGTGTTGCTGGTGGTCGGCTCTGTCTGTGCGATTGGGCGCACACATACACAAAGTGGCCGCTCGCTAAGACATGGTGGGCATGCTTATGCCTTGGCGAGCAATCGCTTCCCATGGCGTCACTTTGAAAAATTTGCATACGCATCTAGCGAGCGTACATAGATAGCGAATGGGTCTGAATCAGGCCCTTAGATTTAAGACGGGTGTGTCCCAACTGACATCTAAATTGCATGGTAATAATAAAGCTGTGCAGCATTTGTGGGCTACATGCAAAAGCCGCCAGTATTTACCCCACGTGCAAAAAATATTTATGTAATTAAACCCCTTGCATCGGTTTTTCCAGGTACACAGTTACAGTACTTGCTCTATCTTACTCTATTCCTAAATCTGAATCAAGCCCTGAGTCTGAATCTATATAAGAAGTGCTATGATGCAGCGTCCACAGCTTTTTTTCGGGTTAGGTATGAAATACTGGCAGTCCAGGATGCCTGCTGTCAAAATGCTGACAGCGGCATCCCTACAGGGGTCGGGCAAGTATACTAACCCACCCCCATTCTCCCCCTAACCCTCCCTTCTTACACCCTAACCTTCCCCACCCCGCACCTTAACCCTCCCCGTTAGTACCTAAACCTAACCCTCCCCCCTTGGTGCCTAAACCTAACCCTCCCCCCTTGGTGCCTAACCCTAACCTCCCCCCTAAAGCCTAACCCCCCCCCCCAGTGGTGCCTAAACCAAAACCTCTTCCCCCCCCTCGGCTAACAGCTAAGACGCCCCGGTGTAACTGCATTCGGGATGGTGGCTGTCGAGATTCTCGCGCCAGTATATAGACTGGTGTCGGGATTTCAACACCTATCTTTTGTCCCGGGTTGGGCTTCCGACGGCCGGCATCCCGGGCGCCGGCTTACTAATTACATCCCCTTTTTTTCATGCCAAGTTCCTTTGTGCTTCGTATACAGACTCAGACACACACACAGATATATTGCAGCACAGTCTCCTGAAGCGGTTTGTTGCATCCAATTGTGACCAACACACATTTTCAGGCAAAAAAGAGACTTGGCACAAGTCAAATCGCATTGGGACCTGGTGGCTCACTTGCGCCAGGCATCTTGTGCTGCATGGCGTATTGAGACTAGGATTATGAGGACACATCTGTAGTTAATAAAGGAGGTAATTCAATTCAGTGTGCTGTTGATAGCGCTGGGAGGGAGCTCCAGGAGCTATTCAATTCAACGCGCTGAAGTGATTATAGTCAAACTAGAATTGAATAGCTCCAACATCCCGACGCTATTAACATCCCGGTCAATTGAATTGCCCCCAAGGACTGTAAAACTGCACTGCCACCTAGCTGCATGGTTTCATAGAGCAGCCTCTGGTCAGGGGCATCTTGGTCAGTTATCTATCTACTGTACAGTAGGCAGTGGAGCAGCTTTAAGTATTATACATTTCCTTATAGTCTGGTTTCTCAAAATGTGTGCAAGATACATATTAAATTACCCTTTAATGAACAACGAGATACTCATTTTAATTAACTTTTTTTTCTGAGGATAGATGGTATCTAAATTGTAGATTTTTTTTTAAGTCTGTTTAGTGAATTTCATTTATTTTAGTTTGCTTTGCTACTGTCTAATTCATCCAGAGGGTTTTACTTTACAACATGGTGTAGGTTGGTATTTTTCATTTTGCATTTGAGGTGCGGAAAGATCATTAAATCACATGGTAACCTCAGCTTAATATACAAGAAAACAAACAAATCAAGACTAGAATACATTAAAAGAAAATAGAACTTCTCCTTTTTGCAGTCCAGTTGTGTTTATTATCAAGGACTATTCCTGTTCCAGTAAATTAGTGACATTTATCAAATTAGTGTGCATTCTTGGAGATGTAATGTAAAAGGAGAACTAATTGTATTAGTGGCTTTTATATCACATTAGAACATACATTTGCAATACACTCTCACTAGAAATAGCTTTTAAAGTTAGATCGTGCATGAAGAGACAGGCTGCATTAGGGAAGCCACATGGAAAACCAAAATCAAACCCATTTAATGCAGAGGTCTGTGTGTAGGAGTTCAAGAGGTCTCCTACTTACTCCATGATGTTTGTATTGACCATCTGGGGTGTAAATATGTGTGAGGCTCTGTTTTGTGTAACCCCTTTAGCGCTGTTTTGGTATGAGTGTGTGTGACCAGTATGGTGTTTAGTGAGGGATGGGTACGGGATGCCGGTGCTCGGGATCCCGGTGATCAGAATCCCGACGCCAGCATTCCGGGAGTCAGAATCCCAACGCCAGCATCCCTACAGGGTTAGAATACCGACACTTGTCGGTCAGTATTCTAACCCTCCCCCTCTCCCTACCCTAACGCTCCCTCCTCGGTGCCTGACCCTAACCTCCCCCCCTGATGCCTAAAGCACCCTAAATATAACTCTCCCCCCTTAGTGCCTAACCCTCCCCCCAACCCTGCTACTTACCTTCTGGATTTCAACGGTCGGGATACCTGCACCTGGATTTGACAAGTGTCTGTACTCTGGCGCCGGCATTCTGAGCGCCGGAATCCCCGCGGTCAGGATATTGACCACATCCCGTTTAGGAGGGATGGGTACGGGATCCCGGCGGTCACAATCCCGACTCCGGCATCCCGACAGGGTTAGAAATACACTTGTCGCTTAGTATTCTAACCCTCTCCCTACCCTAAACCTAACCTAACCCTCCCCCTCTCCCTACCCTAAACTTAACCCTCCCCCCTTAGTGCATAACCCTAATACATTCAGCATTTTTTTTTTTATACATATAATTTTCAAAAATTTATTTTGTTCTACGTATTAACCCAGTGGTTCCCAAACTGTGAGCCGTGGCACCCTGAGGTGCCTCGGGACACTTGCAGGGGTGCATCAGGATTGGTGGTCCAGCACCAAATCATATTCTTTATGGTCAATGTAATGTAAATATGTGAACAAACAGAAGCACAAACCTGTCCACCACTATATAACCAATTTACTTCACTTTATTACTTCACTACATTTTTTTCTGAATCTCTCAATAACAAACTTTTGACTTAACAGTGCCGTGAAAATAATCCTGGTGCACTAGGGCGCAGTGATTCAAAAAAGTTTGGGAACCTCTGTATTAACCATATTACTTATAACAGAAGCATCTAATTTGTAGTATTATGCAGATTCTGGAAGGAGGTTTTTATATTATTTTGCCTGCAGTAGCATGCTGAGTTATTTGAGATTATTACTGTGTGGTTCAAACCTTCCTTAACAAGTATGATTTAGATATCAAAGGAGTTGAAAACTAAACCATTAGTAGTAAAAGCTGCACTCCCAGATAGTTACCGAAGTTCACTGCTTTTAAATACCTATTAGGTAATTGTGCATCTAAACCCTTTTTATTTGTTCAGGCACAGTATTGTGTGTGAATTGCACAGATGATAACCCATTTTCCCTCTCTACAACACAATGTACAGTAGAACAATACAGTAGTACGTGTTTCCTCATACAGTGCCTTTCATGGTCTGTGTCTTTTCTCATGAAGAGCACAATTGTACACAATGTATACAATACTGTGCAAAAGTTTTATGCTGGCCATACACTAGTGTGATTTCGGGGCGACTGCCCAATTTGCGACGCGTCGTATGATGAATCGTGTGGAAATCGTGTCGTTTTTAAGGTAGGATACGATGCGATGCACGCTTCCGCAGCTTTTAAAACGTATCGTTTGATCAGGTGTGCAGCCTATCATATCTATCGTAATCTTATGCCGATCGTGCCGTGTATTTGCGTATGCGATGCATCGTGCATCTCAGCGGTGTCATTTGTTAAAAAAAATAATAATAATTATACATGCACGGGGAGATCCGTGATGATGCATCTGTCTTTATAAAATAAACACAGATGCAGGGATGGTTCCGTGAGAACCATCCGTGCATCTGTGAAAAAATAATTTAAAAAAAAAAGTGTTTTTAAAAAAAAAAAAAAAAAAAAACTCTGAAAGAGCAACCAGCCCTGGGCTCTTAGTGACCCAGTGCTGGTTGTGCAACATAGGGGGGATAAACGACGTAGGGGGTCCCCCCGTATGTAAGCACAACCAGCACTGGGCTAGTCAGAACCAGCCTTGACCAGCCTTAGGAACGCCCCCGTCAGGGAGGCACGCCCCCGGCACGCCCACCAAAGGGGGCGTGCTGTCAATCAACATTGACAGCACGCCCCCTTTGATCGGACACAACGAGCGAAGGACTTTCCTTCGCTCGTCGCGTCTGGCGCATGCGCACGACGGAGCTCCCTCCGTCGTGCGCATGCTCAGTCCATAACATCGACCCACTTGCGAGCGGACAGCCGCTCGCGAGTGGGTCTGAATCAGGCCCATTGTCTTTTGCTGTGGAACTGTAGGTCCCAACAAGCCTCCCCCGCATGCTGATACTTGGAGAACCACTAGTACCAGCATTTGGGGCATTACGGGCCCGCTGGTACCTGTAATTCCACTGCAAAAGCAATATTAAAATAAACACAGGGCACACACACCGTACAAAGTATAAGTTTATTAAGCATCCATGCACTCACACATTTACACACACATGTACACATACTCACCTATGTATCCCTGTAGCCATCGGTCCTCTTCTCCAGTAGATTATCCATAGGGTAGCTGTGAAAAAATACCCGTACTCACCGTCTCCTATGCAAAGTTCGGGTCCTCTTCGGTCTGAAGTAGGCATCCCCGGACTTGGCAAAATAATAAAACGAAAAGCACGGACCCACGTACTTAAGTACTGTTCTATAAGAACGGTACTTCCCGAATGAGATCTTAGGGGTGGATTTCACCATGGAAACCCCACTGTTGAGCGTTCATTGGCTGAGGCAAGCCTTCCGCCTCTTAGTCAATGAACGGTTCCCACCATTGTAGTCAATGGTGGGAGCCGTTCAGACACGCTCAGACACAGCACTACAAAGGGTAATGCCGCATCTGAGCTCTTCATTCAGAACGTATCAACCATCATCTTTGGTACCTAATGCGTGGGTCAGATTTTGTGTTTTACCAAGACCAAGGATGCCTACAGGGAGAAGAGGACCAGTCCAGGTAATGTAGGTATGTGTGAGTGTATGTATGTGTTTATTTTAAACATTGTGTGTGTATTGTGTTTATTTAAACATTTCTTTACAGGTGAAATACAAGTACCAGCAGGCCCTTAATGCCCCACATGCTGGTACTTGTGGTTCTCCAAGTACCAGCATGCAGGGGAGACTTGTTGGGACCTGCAGTTTTACTCATAAAGATAATGTTTTCACTTCTTTACACTAAACTTATACACTATCAACCCGGCACACACCGTCCAGGGGTGGCGGGGATAGCCCTGGGCTATCAGCCTGGGCCTGGGGTGCCCCGGAGAGGGGGACCCCTTTATTGGAGGGGTCCCCAGCTCTCCAGGGATCCCAGGCCTGGACTGACTAGCGATCAGGGTTGATGCTTCGGCTGGGGGGCCCGGTGAAAAGGCTCCCCTGGCTGTGGCATCAGCCCCCCGCTAGAAAAAGTCTAGTGCAGGTTCTGGAAAATACAGGGGAACCCTATGCATTTTTCCCCCCTGTATTTCCAGAATCAGATCAGATCCCAGTGCTGGTTGTGCAGAATACGGGGGACCCCTACGTTGTTTGTCCCCCGTATTTTGGCAACCAGGGTTGGTTCTGACTAGCCCGGTGCTTGTTGTGCTTACATACGGGGAACCCCTACGTCGTTGTCCCCCGTATGTTGCACAACCAGCACTGGGTCACTAAAAGCCCGGGGCTGGTTGCTCTTTGGAGGGGGAGCACGCCGGATTTTTTTTTTTTAAATCACTTTTTTTAATTTATTTTTCACAGATGCACTGATGGTTCTCATTGAACCATGTATTGTATGACACTATACTTGATTATTTTTAAAAATATATATATATTGTGTATTAAATAGCGCTCGGAGCATAGTGTAGGTTACAGTAATTCTCATTGAACCATCCCTGCATCTGTGTTTATTTTATGAAAGACAGGTGCGTGCATCATGGATCTCCCCGTGCATGCATCAGTCTTTTTTTTTTTTTTAACAAATGATGCCGTTCGGACAGTCGGAGGCATGATGCATCGTACGTGAGATCGTATGAACATCGCGTGTCAATATTGCGGACAGGATTGCCAGGGAGCTGCCGGGAGTTCAAGGGAAATCGTAAGATGAATCTTATCTTATGCTGGCTGTACTAGTGTATGGCCAGCATAAGGTAGGTGTGGAATTAATGCTGCAAAGTAAGAATACTTTCAAATATAGAAGTGTTAATAGTAAATAATGTTTCACTGTTGCCTGCAGACACTCATGATTGTACCGTTCATTCACTTTGCATTTTGTTAATTCATAAAAATAAACTATTAAAACTTCTGTTTTTGAAAGCATTCTTACTTTGCAGCATGTTTTTCACAAATTTGCACAGTATTGTATAATGTTATTTTTATTTTTCCTCAATGACTATGTAACTTCAATCGTCCAAGCAGCATCATTACAAGATGTAGGACGTCTATATTGCTCATTGTATTCTGTGTAGATGCCAAGATTGCACTGTAATTAAACTGACTGGATAGAAATATGTCACATTTAAAGCAATCAGCCATTTGCTGTTCACAGATTTCTAAATCCTTATGATTAAGAATAATTTGGTAAACGGCAGCTACAGTAATATGGGCTCGTTACTGGGAGCCTGATGATGCTGTTCTTCCGCCAAGTTCATTCTTCTGTTACAAAACATTTGGTAGTGTTGGACAAACACTGCTGCCGCCTGCCAGGAAGTAGTTGGCTGGGAAGTGTTGCAGCATGACTGAATAGTGGACATCCGAAACGCTGCTCAGCGAGGCACTGTATTCTCCCTGTGTCTGTGGCCAGGTACACATCATGATTGCACATATGCCCCCTCCCCCCCATCGTCACTGTGTATATAGCATGTGGTGAATGGGCAGGCAGTGCACCTCCTCTGACACTTTCCTCAGCGCCCTTAGCTAGCTCTTGATTGTGAGTAATAAGTGAACAAGGGACCCCCACACATGGAGGTTTTACAGAAAGGTCTTTTTATAGGTTGTTGTAACTACACTAGTGTTATTACATGGTGGTGCAGTGATGTACAGTACGTTGGGCACCAGAGTGTCTATAGTCCAAAATATATTCTCTTCATTCCAAAAGTCTTCTTTCTCCACTCCTGCACAGTCTTATATGACAAATAAATATGGATGCAATATATTCATTAAACCTAAAAATTCTCTAATGATAATTAGGTTTAGAACTCGCATGGAGTTCTAGCTAATTATAGGTGGAATTCATCATTCCACCTCTCCATAAGTATCTATTCCGAAAAGCTGTCATTTTTGCGATGACAGCTTTTCGGGAAATAGATGCTTTTCCCTGCCTACACTACCTTATCGCATCTGGAAACTGTGCTGCGCATGCGCTGTTACATCTGTAAAACCAGCGCATGCGCAGCACTGCCTACAGATGCGTTAAGTTTGTGTACCCCCCCCGACCCTCTCCACCCCCTTCCGCTCACTTCCCCCCCCCGACTTACCTGTCCGCGCAGCAGCCTCCGGCTCCGTCCTGCTGGTCGGACATGTGTGCTCCCCAGCAGACCACATGACAGATTACAAAAAAATAAACTTTTTTTTTTTTTTACAAAACTTTCTTGTGCTCTGCTGGGGAGCACACATGTCCGACCAGCCTCCGGAGCCTGAGGACAGAGCAGAGTGCCGGAGGGACTCATCGGGGGACCTGCACACGCGGATACAGGTAAGTCGATTCTGCTATTCGCCACCTCACAGTGGCGAATAGTAACTGCATCAAATTCCGAAAATTCATAATTTTCGGAATTTGATGAATACCACAATTTCCAAATCCCCATAGTAATGTACTAATGTATGGGGAGTGTGGAAATTAATGCGGGAGAACTTAGCACAGGAGATATCACAGATATCTCCTTGCTAAGTTTGTTCATGAATACCAAAATAACGTTATTTAAGGAAAATGTCCTTAAAAACGTTATTTTAGTGTTGATGAATAGGCCCCTTAATCTTCTACTTCTGCACAATCTTGAATATAGTGAAACATGTTTGCTTTATTCAGCCACTTATTAGTTGACATCTGCTCACTGGTGCCTGTAGTTCCCCATACTTGCCCTTCTCTTTCCATGTTCTCCTCAGTTATAGGCTCTAGGGCATACATGTTCCTCATACTCAGCTCTGACACTCCACAAAGTGTTATGCTGGCCATACACTAGCGCAATTTTGTTGGATGTTTTTAGACGCCTTTTTGGATGCATTGTGTGCAAATCGTGCAGTATTTAGGTAGGAATACGATCCGATGGGCGCTCCCTCCGCTCTTATATCGTATGTTATGATCATACGTGCAGCCCATATTATCCGTTGTAATCGTATGTAGATCGTGTCGTGTATTTGCGCATGCGAGGCATCGTGCATCCTACCAACCGAGCGGCGTTATTTGAGTGACATTTTCCTGTACACGCCCAAGCTCCATTTACAGCGGCAGATACGGGCAGCAGACACGATTGTGTGGCGATTGGACAGCATTTTGGTAAGTATATTTGCTGCCCACCAATAACCACTGGCAATCAATGTTTGCCCAGCAATGCCCACTGGCCACCAATGTTTTTCTATATGCATAGTGGGTGTTTTTTTGGGCCCTGCAGACACTGATCACCAATGTTTGCACAAACACACTGTCCTCCATAGTTCGCCCAGCAATGCCCACTAATGTTTGCCCAGCAATGCCCACTTTGCCACCAAGGTTTTTCTATATGCATAGAGTGTCCCCAGGGAAAATGTGCTGTGTGCAAATATTGAAATGAGCAAATGTAGATGTTTATGGGTTGTTTTTTAAAAAGTGATACCTCTGTTTTGCAAATATGGTGTTTTTTACTGCTATAGACTCCCCACTGTTTATGTGCAAATATGGTTGTTTACCTGTAATGCCCACCAATGTATATGGGAAGAAGCAGATCTGTTATAATGTGTTTTTTAAGCCTGATGCTGTGCAAATATGATTTACCACCCACTGTAGCCCCAAAATAATGTTGTAATTGTGTACTATATGCCATTAAGCTACTAAGTATGGATTTAATTCACACAAAGGTCTTTTATATAAATTTCATTGTGTAATGTTTTTTAATTAAATAAAGAAAAGGTCATTGTGTCAATTAATTTTTTCCCCCCACTCCTATACATAGCCAATTATATGCATCCAAAATTAATGACACGTGTGTAACCATTTCAACTTTATTAACAACAAGTGAACATTTGACCCGCAAATGAACAAGAATCCAGTAAGGCCCCCTTTATTTGGGGGCCACAGCTATTAGTTCAACGGCCAACCCTATTGTTGGGGGTGGCCAGAATAAGGCCACTATATTAAAATGTCCATATTTTTCTTTTTTAATAGAAATGTCTCTGGACAGTGAGCCGGAATTTATTACTGGCTTTGTGGAGCTATACAGGCACCATAACTGCCTGTGGCTCACAAAGTCCATAATGTACAGCAACAAGCAGAAACTGTGTCAGGCGTATGCGGAGCTGGCTGACTACAGCAAACCATACCACGATGCTGCATCCATAGATTGGGTCCGCAGTAAGATACTAAATCTTTGGTCTGCCTTCATCAAGGAATACAAAAAGGTGGAAAATTCAAAGTGATCAGGAGCCGGGGCCGATACCATATATAAAAGCAAGCTGTGGTATTATGACCAGCTCATGTTTTTGGTGCAGCAGGATCCTGTCCGTCCATCTGTGCAGGTTATGGCAGAGACAGAGGAGTGCAGAGTGCAGCAAGAGGATGTGGGTGAATAAGCAGAGGCATCTTCGGTAAGTAGAGACCCAGCAATCTCGAATGTCAGCAATTATAAATATTGAGTCCCCACCACTTTTTCAAATCTACTTCTCCTGCCATGGCACCGCACCGACTCCGTTAAAGTAGGCCAGAGCACTCTCGGTTTCATTCACTGGTGGCTTTCTTGCACAAGAAGTTGTGCAGGACATAGCAAGCGGTGACCACCCAGTCAATCTTCTCCACCTTTAAATTAATTGAAGTTATGAAAATCCGGAATCTGTTGCTCAAGATCCCAAAGGCATTCTCTACAATACGCCTTGCCCGAGATAGCCGATAATTGAAGACCCGCTTTTCATGATTCAGTGCCCTCTGTGGGAATGGCTTCATGACGTTCTCATGAAGGGTGAAAGCCTCGTCAGCAACGAATGCAAAGTTGATGCCGTGTTTCAAATGGACGGCAAATGCAGGTTCTTCGTGGTGAGCCGTCGGTAGAATACCGTGTTCTTAAAGGAGCCACCGTCGGAAGCAAGGCGGTTCTTCCCCACATCTACGAACAGGAACTTGTAGTTGTCATTCACCACCACCATCAGAACAACGCTGAAGTACCCCTTGTAATTATAGTAGTACGACCCGCTGTTGGCAGGTGGGGTAATCCGATAGCTCCCCCGCAGTTAGGGAACTGCCAACGGCTCTTAAATTAATCCCCAATGGCTATCCACTCTTCCATACTTGTAGGGAACTGTAAAAGAATAGAAAAAGTAATTACTATATGAAATGTATTTTATTTTTCTCTGTTAACAGACTCCTGACATCCCCAGCACCTCGGACCTTTTTGCCAGCGGAGAGGACTCTGTGGTGACTCCAACACCCCCCTTTCCAAAAAGCAGAGCCGAAAAACAAAACTTACACAGGAGGAGGTCCCACTACTAAGACAGGCCCCAGAGAAGCCCTATTAAAACCACCCAATGACTTCGACCACTTTGCTGCATATGTGAGCGCAGCTCTGAGAGCAATGGTCCCAGAGCAAAGGCTTCTGTTTGAAAGACCGACCTCAGAACTGATATTCAAAGCACGGAACTCTCTACTCACATCTGACACAACCATTGTAACCCGGCCGGCAGTTCCTGTCCCCGATACACTCCCCACACCGCCACCCACCTACTATTCGACACAGACATACCTTCCACCAACGGCCAGCTACCCACCCACCTCCTACCATCCAAGTTTCATACTCCCTGATAAGTATGGTGCTGTATGCAGCATGGTGTTTGTGACACAGACTCAGACGGGTTAATGAACACATGCTGGAAGTGCATCTCAATGAAGCCGGGACCACTGAGTTTGCACTTGCAGCATGTGTTTCTACCCCTGAAATCTGTGGCACAAACACCATAGCTCATACCACACCATTCTTATCACAGATTAGGTAACTTGAAGATACTTTTTTCATTTTATAAATATATATATATATATATATATATATATATATATTGTATTTAAAATAAGTATTTATGTTTTATATATTTTATAGGCCATGTTGGCCGCAAAACATAGAAAACCCCCCATAAAATTGAGTCTTTAATATTACAAATAAATAACAAACTATAGAAAGTTTTAATAAAACATTTTTCTTGTTTAACTATAAAAAAAGTGTGGTGTGTGTTTTTTCTTACCTTACAATAACGGAACTGCAGCACCTTCATGAGAGCCTTGCAGGTCCCAGGGATAATGCATTCCAAAGCTTGAGCCGAGATGCGGGTCCCAAACTTGAGGTCTTCAAAGGAGCGTCCCGTAGCCACTAGCCTCTCCTCTGCCGTGATGGCCATCTGAAACTTGGTATCCTGCTTCCGGATATAGGGGGTCACCAGACGCAGCAATTCCTGGAAGGTGGTGTCATCCATCTGCAGGAAGTTGCGGTAGTCGTCTGGATTGTTCTCCCTCATCTACTTCAGCAGAGGCATGTAGGATCGACTCTCCCTCTCCAGCAGCCAATCCTTGGTCCAGCAGGACCTCATCCTCCTATGCTGGGCTCTCTCCCTCTCCACACTCAGCTTGACCACAGCATAGGACAGCAGAGCTCTAAACGACAGGGATCCATCTCCACAAAAAGCGGGATAGAGCACAGAAAATAGAGCAGGTTAAAGCACTTTGTAAAGCCAGGCAATACAAAGCTGTCACGACCGGCTGTATGGAATCCCCTGCTGAGGGGTGCAAGCTGAGGTTCAGGGCTAGAGGAAGTCTGAGACATGGGGCCTGTACGCAAGGTCTCCTCATCCACGAGTACCAGTCATTGACAAGACCTGACCAAAGGTGCGGAGTCCACCAGCCGGGAGGTGTTCTCCAGTGACCCCTCCAAGCGGGATATGGTTTTAGCTGCACCCAGCTGGCAGGTTGCGGTCCTTTGGTCAGGTAACTGGTACTCACAGGAATAGAGAGCCTTGCTACTGTGGCCCTAGAGGATACTTCTACAAGGATTATGCTATACCCTTGTATAGCTTCCAATATATACAACGGAGGATCTAGGAAGCACAATGGCACTGAAGATTGGATACTGTAGTGACAGTGGTACTGAGGCTGGACCCTGTAGTGATAGCGGTACTGAGGCTGGATGCTGTAGTGACAGCAGTACAGAGACTGGATGCTGTGGTGACAGCGGTACTGAGGCGGATGCTGTAGCGACAGCGGTTCTGAAATGGGACGCTGTAGTGACAGCAGAACTGAGGCTGGACACTGTAGTGACAGCAAACTTAACAATTGCTCTGAACATGCTGTAGCACAATGCTTGGGAAATTTCTGCAACACAGGAGAGATATTCTATTCTAAACACGCTGGAGCACGGTGATTTGGTAATCGCTGCAAGCACAGGAGAGATATTCTGAACACTGGAGCACAATGATTTGGTAATTACTGCAAGCACAGGAGAGATATTCTGAACACACTACAGCACAATGATTAGGTAATTGCTGCTAGCACAGGAGAGATATTCTGAACACACTGGTGCACAACGATTTGGTAATTGCTGCAACACAGAAGAGATATTCTGAACACACTACAGCACAATGATTAGGTAATTGCTGCTAGCACAGGAGAGATATTCTGAACACACTGTAGCACAATGATTAGGTAATTGCTGCAAGCACTGGAGAGATATTCTGAATACACTGGAGCACAAGAGTCGGCACTGGTAATCACAGGAGTAACACAAGGACAGACCTGGATCTTAGTAGCATCAGCAGACACTGGAAAATGACAACATTGCTCAGACAACTTCCTGTTGTAGATTTGGTCCTAAATACCTTCAGGCAGCTGCTCATTGGGACACGAGATCAGCTGGGAGACTAGCAAGGCTGTCATTGGAGGAAACTGGTCAGGTGAGATGAACCAACATGGCTGCGCCCATGCCTGCAAACACAGGAGTCCGGATGCATGCATGGAGGTCCTTCCGGACCCCGGGGAGAATTCACAGCCAGAACCCACCACTGCTACTGACGTCTGAACACCTCAGAGCCTAAAGACACCAGTCCAGCGGTGAGTAAAGGCCGATCCCTGGCTGGTTCCTGACAAAAGCAATGCATGGTAGCCAGCAATGTGGAGCGTTCAGCAGGGTAAAAACCAAGCCTCACTAGTCACAGAGCAAACAGAAGTGTGCAGAGCTAAAATGGCTGCCGTTTTTTATACCCTCCAGTGAAGCCCAGCCCTCAATTTAAATCTATAAGATGATCGCATGTTTTTACTGAGGCACACGATCGATCGTATCACGACCCATCGTATAGGGGCGAATGATCGCATGTGAGATCGTATGTACATCATGTGTCAAAAAGCATCAAATTGTGAGGCCAGGACTGCCAGGGAGCTGCCGGGAGTTCAAGGGAAATCGTATGCTGAATCGCATCATATGCTGGTCATACTAGTGTATGGCCAGCATAACTCCCAGCTGCCTCTTCTACTCTGTGGGAATGACTCTCCACATGGACCTTCAGGCAATCTGCCTTCAGGAGGACAATATACTGCTACTTATGCACAGTCTGCCTATATTTGCTCCTATACACATCATTGGGCCAGCAATATACAGACTCTCTCATTCAAAGGTCTGCCTCTTTTTGCCCTCCCTCTCGTACCTTCCTCACTGTGGGACTATCAGTGTACAGTTCTCAGTGTATAGTTGGCCTTTCCCCATTGTCACTCCTCACTGCTGCTTCTCACAGAAGCTTAACCTCACCTCACTAACGCGCAGGCTTTCATTCAGCCTTCATAGCTGCCCTCTCACTCTGAGGCTCTTCTTCCTCAGTCTTCTCTCACTTATGACTTCACTCTTTCAGCCAGTCTGCCTTTCTCATGCCACCTCCCTTTATCTAACTGCTGGAGGGCTTTAGAATGTTGGGGACTCTCCCCTTTCCTTCAGGAGTTCATCTTCATGGCTGCTATAGTGCTGTGGTTTGTTTTTTTTGCAGCAATCCCCATTTATTTGGTATGGAGCTTAAGTGACGTTATCATGGGTGATCCCCCGGCCCCCTTCCTTCATGTTCCTTAGTGTTCCTCCTCTCTGTTGACTGCGGCAGCCATTCCCCCATAATTAGACTTCGTATGGGGTCAAGATTCAGTGTGATAATATTATACTGCAGTGTGGTTGTATGTTATTTCGCACACATTTGTTGCATACTTGTTGACTTTATAATATCCCCCTCGGGAGATATTCTGTTCAATGCCACGATTTGTGGTATTTTACAGAAGCAGGTAGGGTGCTACATACCATTGTGGCCTTGCTTCCTGCTTTACAGCCAGGAGGTGAAGCTAGGGTGACACAAATAAAAGCAAATCGCGTCATCCAACCTCTCAACCGCCCACTTCAGTCGGGAAGTGGGCTGCACCAGGAGAATGGCTAACTACTTCTGGAGGCCAGGACAGTTCGCCCAAATTCCGGACTGTACCAGACCTTCCAGGAGAGTTGACAAACATGACTTGTTGATCAGCACACTTGCATTCTAACTCTTATTAAAGCCAGAACTGGCATACTACCATTTACCCTTATCAGTGGTCTGTTTCAGAACCTGGTTGTGTTTGTATTGTGTTGATGTCTGTGTACTATCCTCTGTTTTTCATTTACCTTGATTATATTCTGCCAGCCCTAACCTCTACCTCTATCAACTGTCCTTCAGTCAAGTGCTTTTCTATGTTTTCTTATGTCTGTTTAATCATTTTTTTTAATATATATAACGTGGTGTCACTAGTGTACCGTTTGTGTATCCCAGTTTATTGCTAGGGGCTTGTGCATAAGATTAGGGTGAAACTAAGTAGTAGTGAGCCTTTCATGCCTTATGGCAAATTGTGTGGCTAAAGGTGACTGCCATGATTTGCAAAGGATTTTGATTTTCCTATATATATTTTATTTGAAGATTGTCATATAACAAATCGAACACAAAGAACAACAATAAACTGTTCCAAATATAAGAATAATAATCGATTTGCATGTAGATCCAGCAATAATAAAGCTCATGCCAAGTATAGAAGCTACAGTGAAAACAGTAAGGGGGAAAAACGGTGTAAATATAACTTTCCTGCAAGCAGGAAAATTTAACACTTCTGCTCCACGGTACCATGTGAAGGAATAGCTCGATTATATATCCCCCTAGTCAGGGACGGGGATTAACCATAGACATTAAAACGAAGGACCATTACTAAGCACCTCCATATTGTACCACAAAGTCATTTGTAAACCTTGTTTAAGGGACTACTTGACGTCAGATGAGAGAGTATTGTACATAAGGAAGCCAGGTATCAAAGAATTTCTCAGCTTTACCCTTTTTGTTTACAGATGTATCTGTCCAATCAATTGTATATAGTAAAGAGATATGGGGAATAATTATAGAATACCCAACATCTCAGTAGAGACCCACTGAGGTAAAATTGTCTTTTTGGCAGCGGCTTACACTTTGCAAAATAAGTTCCTTACCTCGGGAAAGTCCATGGCCAGACCTAACACCTGATATCTGCCTGACAAAATACTTTTATCACTTTCTGGGTACCAGATTATTTATTTCTGTAGAAATATTCCACTTGTCACATAAGCAAATAGGCCCGATGTACATGTTCTTCAAAAGGGTTAGCCTTTGCAAGTCTTTAAAACCGTCAACTACACAACTCCAGCCTTTGCAATTTGTTTTTAGTACAAGGAGATGCATATGCTGAACGTAGTTCTGTGCACTCCTCTATTCAGGTTAGGGGTTCCATACAAAAGATCAACAATTATTTGGTTGACATGAAAGAATGTTGACATGACAAAATGTCGACAGGTACAAAAGGTCTACAGATTGAAATGGTCAACCCTTTTTTTTTAGGGTTAGGCACTTGCTGGAGGGTTAGGGTTAGGCACTAGAAGGGACGGGTTAGGGTTAGGTACCAAGGGGAGGGTCAGGGTAAACGATTAGGGTTAAAAAAAAAAAATGTCGACCATTTCCATATCAACCTTTTGCACCTGTTGACCTTCTGTACTGTCTAATTTTTTCATGTTGACCTTTTGTACATCAGGTTAGATGCATATGTGGGAATAATTTAAATTGCATTCAATTTTGTCTGCTCTGTGATCTTATCAAGTGTTGTGGCTTGCCCCAGTGATGGTAGAACCTCCCTGTTCAATATATCAAGTTCCCAGATTATTGTAGAAAGATTATCAGAAGAGAGCCAACAGTATGTAGTAGATGATGGCAGTGTGAGACATAAGGCCGTGAAAATATGCTAATGAATGAAATCGTAAAGCCGTCCCACAGCCATAATAGAGAAGCCCACTACCGCTATCTCACATCTGTAATACCTTGCAGTCTTGCGTATACATCGGTAACATCGGCCCCTCACGCTGAATTACAGCAGGTCTGACCTTACTCAGAAATTGCTAACCTTGTTGCACGCAGTGAGTACTCAAACTGCGTATGCAGTGGCTAATTTATGCACGCCCATGCAACGGCGTTCAAACGGACAAGCACGCCTGCTTTTCTCTGGCCACTCCCATGCCACACCCCCAAATGCTGGCCCCCGTCACTCACTGCGATGGCTTTCTTTCTTGCGAGAGTGATCGCAGAGCGATCGCAATGCTGATTCACGCACGCGCATCTGCGGTTCATGTGCAGTACACACAATCGACCGATCTGCGTATGCTGTTGCAGTTGCAATCCGTGATGAATTAGGCCCATAGACACAGCCAATAATACCCCTTGTGAATGGTAATAACTTTAAACGGCAGGTATAATAAACCTTTTATTAGAATACAAATGAATTTTATACACTCTTACTGTTTACATCACACAAAAACAAAAGAAAATAATGAAAAGGGTTAGTGTACCTTTAACATTTGATGTTGGTCCAGTAATGTAATAATACAGTAACTGTGGAAAAACCGTGTAAATAAATCTTTCCTGGCAGAACAAGTCAATGACTCAATGTTGGCATTCAATGCAGCTAGTTAAATAAACTGAATATTTTTTCTGATCAATATATAGAAAAAACTGCTTCTCTGCTACCATATTCATTAAATATAGCCCTTATAGGAACACTGAATAAATATAAATATTTTTGCGAAATTTAAAGCGTTAGCATTTTAATATTTTTTTTTAAAAAGCAAAAGCATAATTTTGCCTGAGAATTCCCACCAGTAATTGGGCTCAATTCACCTATTGCGACATAACTCTAAGGGGCATATTCAATTAGGTGCGAAAAGTCCCGTACTTTTCGCATGCCGGACTTATCGCCGTCATCGCTGGTTTTCCATGCAAAAGAGTATCGCGCTCGTCCCCGCTTATCCCCGTATTCAATTAGAAGTCTGCGAAAACGGGACCCGGCAAATTCGGACCTGGTGAAAAGTGCTGTCAGACTTGGGGAAATCCGCCTGACGCCCCCCAAAAGATGCACTGACATTGGGATCACTATAGATACCCCCAAATAGGCCTGCTGAAGGTATTTGGGGAACTTATATGCTCTCAATAGCTACTAATTAGCGTCTTTGCACAAGTGGTGAAGAATAGCATTTAGCAGTTTTTTTGGAGAAAGTAAGTAGTCCCAGCAAATTTGGGTTACATGAAAGTGGGTGCAAGCATATTTTAAAGTTATTAAAGTAAAGTTTTAAAAAAACGTAAAAAATCCACCTGCCGCAACCAACTGCAAACTTAAAAACACCTGGGGCATACTTGGGGACTCCCCTGGAGTCTATTTTGCTAGTTTTTAAGTTTGAACCCCAACTCTGTACTTTTTTGCCCCCTTTTTCAAAGTCATTTTTTGGGGTGTTAAGTATTTTTTTTAACTTTTTTCTTTTACACAGTTTACCTTTGGGGGGGCTGTCCCAAGGGTGCAGGGTGGTTCCCAAAAGTTTGCACCCCAAAACCCCAATTCTGCACTTTTTTTCTACAGCTTTCATAGGCAAATCTTTTTGCCTATTCCAATGCATTGACTTTCCGCACCGGTGAAAAGTCTTTGGAATTGAATAAGGGGATAAGTTTTCGCTTGGCGAAATGACATCACCGGGGATACTTTTCCGAAGAAACTGGCTTTTCGCACCTAATTGAATACGGCCCTAAATCCATCAAGCAACAGGGAACAATATAACTCAGTCACAATTAAATATATCATTATTTATAAATAAGACTGGCAGAAAAACAGCATTGCCCTCATGCTGTCACATTAACAATGGTCTGCAATGGCTTGTCACTACTATAATGCTTTTACATCTGCATTAATGCAATGAGAAAGATACTCATTATGAACGGTTGTAACTTTGTATTAGGGAAACAACTAATAATGAGATGTTTTAGCAAATCTACTGAATGCAGCTGCATTTACTAATCTTTTATGATGGACATCAGAGAGTCAGTAGAAGCATTTTATATTTATAATAGCAAACTAAAGCCCTGATTCAGAGCCGGACGCTCTGACAGAGCGTTCTCTCTGAATCAGGGCCGGCGAGCGGCTAGGAAGATGGTCGCGATGGTCAAGACCATCGCGACCATCGGGCTTGCGACGAGACCCTTGTGGTAGGGTCTTGTCGCAAGCCCCAGAGAGATTTGGGCTCTCACAGAGCCGAAATCTCTCCCACTGACATCACTCGTGATGTCAGTGGGGCTGCCCCCAAACGGAGGCGTTCACATGGGAACGCCTCCATTTGGGCAGCCACTCCCCCGGCCCGCCCACCAAAGGGGGCGTGCTGTCACTCAACATCGACAGCACACCCCCTTTGGTACGAGACCCGGAGCGACGGTTTGCTCGTCGCTATCCGGGTGTCGCGCATGCGCACGACGGAGCCGGCTCCGTCATGCGCACTGGGCAACCATCGACCCGCTCGCGAGCGGGTCTGAATCAGGCCCTAAATGTTTACTGTGACTGAACAGCGCTGTTAGTAAAACGTCCTGGTGCATTCATGTCATTTTTACAATTTTGAATGTTAGAGATTAGTAAAATATTTTAATCAATGAATAAAGTGTAAAGAATATACTTAAACTATGTGCAGCGACTTAAAGTTTAGCTGCTACCAGCTCAGGGTAATAAGTGGGAAGAACTTATGTTGCCTAAACTTTTAGACAAAAGTTTATAAGGAAAAAAAATAAACTGATTAGAATATTTGTTGTTGAGGTGTATTTTTAGTTTAATTTAATATACCTAAAATGGGAAGTACGATAGATATAGATATATATATATATATATATATATATATATATATATATATATATATATATATCTGACACCTCCCATAATTGGATGACTTTGAATGGCAAATCCTTACTACAAATTGGCTGAGGTAATACTGTAAATAGACAATCTGTAAAAGTGGGGTTGGCTTAATTTCAAAAAGCTTTAACTGCATGGAACTTCAATTGCATTCAAGATCATCCCTTGTACATTAATCATTTAGCCTGTGAGGTTCAAGGATGTTGGTTTTGTAATATAGACCTATGCAAAGGAAGGTGGCCTCCAGCACTGACTGCAGGACACCAGCGTATGCGGAGGTAAGATAGGGCGGGCTTAGAGACCCCCATACAGCGGGAACAAGCACGGGACAGAGCAACAAGAACACCAGGGCACAAGAAGCTATGTTATCTCATCCCTTAAAAGGGCTATTAAAACAGTGATTACAAATACGCGCTATAGCACGTATTTTACCCGACTTTGAGGACCGGGGACTCAGTTTACCAAAATGGGTGTCTCCCCGGGGATGTGCTCCGCAGCAGCCAATCCACGGCTACCAATTAAGACTGTTGTATCCTGGCCTGGCTACAGAGTCCAGGCTATAAAAATCGGTGGTGGAGCCATGCAATGACTGCAGCAGCGGCACTACAGGTAGGGGCGTAGCTCCTGCTCCCAGCGTGGACACTGTTGGAGGGCGCCGCTGGGTGGATTAGCAGTGGTTTTCTCACAGTTATTAATAGACTGCCCGGGACTGGTCACCTGCAGAAACGAGATTAATTAATGGGGTGCCGATGGGAACACCCCTTTTCAAAACACATCTCTGACCGGCACATCATATAGCCTCATTGTTGCATGCACACTGGAGCCTTACAGCTGTGGCATAAACCTGCCCACTGTCATCGACAAAGCTTCTGATGGAATGTATTGAGCTCTCTTCTTGGCACGCCCCTTGTCAGAAGCTACACTACTGAGCAATCCACCCCCTACCTGCTCCTCGCGTCTCTCTCGCTCTTCCCCCTATTGAATGTTTTACAAGTAGGCAGCAGCTACAGCCTACAGTATATCCATCAGTGCTGACAGATCGTAGCTCCCAGGACTTCCCTACACTGATGAGGTACCATTTTGATAATTGTGATGCACAACGATATGAGCTGCAAGTAGCAGGTGCTAGCCAGTTTACTGGAAGCTCTGGCTGCCATTGTTATTGACACCAGGGTTATGGCTATGAGGCTGCATTTTGGGTGCATGGCTGACATGCACTTCTCCTCAGCACAAAGCCGATCTGCAACTGTATGTCCATTTTGGGAGATTATGCACTGGCTGTAGGCATATACAGTAGTTATGTATGGACACTGGTACCATACTCATGTATTGGTACTGGCTACAAGCATAAAGGTAGTGCTGCTATAGTCATGTATGGGCATTGATTGGTTACAGGCTGAATCTAGCCACAGAGATAGTAACCCCCAGAGATAGATAGGTAGGTAGATAGATACTGGAGGAGGGAAGGGGGTTGTAGCACCTGCCTGCTCCAGGTGCCATGGCTTCACACTACTCCTCTGACTACAGGAACATGATGCGGCTTCCTGACCCAGCGTGAAGATGACCCCTGCACCCAGCGTACTGCAGAGTGCAGGAGGCTTGTAATGACTTTGTTCTCTGGCACGTCTACACTGTCAGGGGGATTCCAGTAATCACAGCGGCTAGCGGGTCGGGGTTTGATGCCGTGGGATTTGCAGGTGGCTGTCTGGCATTGTGGCAAATGGGGGGGCTGAGGGTAACTTCCTGCGGCTGCTGCTAACAGTGAAGAGTTGCGGGTGGGCGGGCAGCCAGAAGGGGATACTACCATTTGGCAAATATAATAGTGGTGGGGGGGATGGGCTGGCTGCTACTAACACTTTAAGTTGCTGTCTACTTTTACCCCCTACCTACCCCCAGCACTGCCTAACCCTAACCTCCTCCTTGCCCCTACTACTGCCCCAGCTTTCATTTACCCTTGCCCCTGCCCTACCCTTAGTACTACCTGCCCCAACCCCCTCCTTGCCTTTCAGTACTGCCCCAGCTGCTATCTACCCTTGTTCTCTCCCTACCCCCAGAACTGCCCGCCCCTAGCCCTCCATCACTGTTGCAACTGCTGTCTGCACTTACCCTCTCCCTACCCCCAGCACTGCATATCCCAACCTTCTCCTTGCCCCCAGTACTGCCCCAACTGCTATTTACCCTTGCCCGCTCTCTACCCCCAGCACTGCCTGCCCTTACTCCCCTTTTCCCATAGATCTACTCCAACTTCTCCCTACCTCTACCCCTAGCTCTACCCCAACTTTTGCTTGGTCTTAACTCCCTTTACCCCAGGGGTGGGGAACCTTTTTTCCTGCAGAGGGCCATTTTGATATATATATAACATATATTTGTGGTCCGGGTAAAGACCACGCCTCCGCCATCCACAATTGCTAGTGATTACAGGGAAGCTGTGAGGGCAGCGGTGTGACCGTCTGAAGCGTCCAAAGGACTCTCCAGGTGGCACTGCTGCATAGATTCTGGCTGCAGGGTGCCATTCTAGGCCAGATGAGGCTAGCAGAAAAAAGCTCAATGGGCCAGACCAAATGAGGGCCAGGCCTTAAACGGCCCCCGGGCCTGAGGTTCCCCCTCCCTGCTCTACCCCAACTGCTACCTGCCCCCAGCACTGTCCCCCCTACTGCCTGCTCTCGCCCCCCATAATGTGATGGGACCCAAAAACAGTGGAGTAAGATCCCAATTTTGTAAAGTGAGGGGTCCCTGGGACCCACAATTTTTTCTGCACAGCGTGATCACTAAACATCTGAAAACATGTATATTTATGTTACAATAACAATATGCAACTGTAACATTGTTACCTTGTTGATTTTTATATATATATACATATATATATATGTAACAAATGTGTGTGCAGTGTATCACATATTAACAGTTTTAAATTTCTTTGCATAATCACATAGCTCTCATTTGTACTTCAAAGGAAGCTGGCTGTTGTCTTTGTGGGCAAAATAGAGGGAGCTACATTCTTAAATCATTGATTTGACATTTGTAACTTGATATACAAGTCCTGGAAATTCGCATCACTCTTTCTATTTCTTATTCTATGTACAGAGCTGCTTTAGCTGTTTAGTGAACACAGCATATTATATATCATGCGGGGTTGTTTACCATCATGGCAAAATGGCATGGCTAGATTTATGAATCTATTTGTTGGAGGATTAGTGTTTGAAAAGGTATTTATACCTTTAATACACATCGTAAAGTGTATTCCAACTGCGCAGTTTGAGCTAGGATTTTATATGACCCTCCTGGAGCACAGTAGTCTATATTATAAATTACTTTATAATAAATATATTCCAACTGCTTTGAGATAAAATAAACCATTTCCTGATTTACAACCTTCGCAAAATATCAATTTCTGTCATACGGAGGCAAGTGATTTGAACCAGAACAAAACAGAAATAAACATTAAACAATTATTGGAATTTAGGTTTATTTTAAAAAACAGCAGGGTCGAGGGAACAGGCCACCCATTAGTGAGAAAGAGCTATTGGACTTTTTAACAACCTGCTGTTTCCTGGCTCAGAATCCAATGTGGACGCTACGAGAGGTGGCAGGCCCGGATGCTATCGATTACAGATGATGCAGCAACAGTGCAATTATATCTCAGTTTGTGTTTGCAGCGATCATAGCTGAGGCTTTTCTTGTTGGCTCTACAAAAATGAGTTTGCTAATTGTGGAGCTCTTTAATCCACGTTTTATATATTTTGCTTATGGAGATAAGCATTTGATCATGGCATTTATATATTTGATCATGGTATTTATATGATTGATCATGGCATTTATATGAATGTAAAGTGAAGTTAGATTTTTCTTACTGTATAGATCAATATTATCACAGCTTTTTAATGTGAGATTATAGCACCTATTTTTATGCTTAAAGAGCACCTACAAACAGACAGTCATTCAATTAATTAGAAACCTATGATATCAGTTGTGCACTATATACCTAATGCTTGCTAGGTACCAGTTCCACTGAAGCAATTGATCACATTTCTATTAATATGGATTCAGTGCCTTCACTGTGTATTATAGTTTGGAGCTTTTCACCAGCGACAGAGATTGCATGGGGTGTAGCAGCTGTAACCTGGACAATCTGCAATATGCTATCTAGCCTCTTCATTCCCTGTGCCACTCTTCCATACGTGGTGATAAATGTAATCAGAGGGTGGCTGAGTCTGGGGCATGACAACCGTTTCCATGTCAACCTTCTATAGATAGATATGTTAATTATTGGTCATTTTGGTAATAGGAGTAATAAAAAGGACATTACTTTACATAGGGAACCTAAACTGCTTAATCAGTCAGTGGCTAGAAAACACAATAAGGCACTCTTACATCTACCCATAGACGTACAAATTGAGAGTGTCATACTCTATAGTATCAATAAACGTTATTGTTGCACAAACACGGTAAGCTTTGCAGCTACCCGGGCAGTAATGCCAGCACATTAAATGCAGCAACTAAACTATGCCTTTCCATTAAAAAATATAGAAGTGACAGGCAGTAGTCATCTCCTTTTGATGTTTTTATAACTTTTTTTTTTTTTATTACGTCATGGAATCTAAATTTTAGTTATGTAGGATTTCTTACCAATCACAACAAAATACTCTGTCTTTAATAAACTATATATACAAATAAAGCAGGCCATTACTGACTACATAAGTATTCATTCCTTCTTCTTTTAATAATTGGTAGAACTTGTAGCTGCAATCTCATCTGTGAGTTTATTTGGAAAGTTCCTATTAGTTTTGCTCATTTGCACACTGCAAATATTCTGTGCATGGATTCTCAATGAGAGAGATGTCTGGCCTGTGAGTAGGGCCACTCCTGGAAGGGTGTTTTTTTTTCTATTTAAGCCACCACGCTGTAGGTTTGGGACATGGCTCTGCTGCTACAACAATCTTAATATCTTGTAGACTGCAGCTGGCTTTCTTCTGAGCTTTATCTTATGTTGCTACATAGATTTTCCCACACTGACCAGAATAGGATCCATGGATAAAATAAATGTTTGTGAGTGTGTAATATATATATAGAGAGAGGGGGGGATCCGGTCACATGGTCGACAGTTACCATGCCAACATGATGCCTGTCAACAAGTTCACAATGTTACCACCAGGAGGGTTAGGTTCAGGCCTCGGGGGAAGGATTACGGTTAGGAGTACAATTCTCAATGGAACACCGCTCCGTCACATGGAAGTGACTGCTGGGCTACCTAGGAAGTTAGGTAGACATGATGAATTTTGACATGGTCATTGACAACATGTGAACTGTTGACCTAACGTACCACACTCATAGAGAGAGAGAGAAAATGGCACTTTACTACCTTGTGAATTAGTGGCCCGGGTGCCCACCAGTAAACAGGTAGATACATCCAAAAGACAGTGGGCCTGATTCAGAGCCGCTCGTAAGCGGCCGCTCGTTCGCTCCGAGTGATGTTCACACATCTGCGCATGCGTATGGGTCATAATGCGCATGCGCCAATCAGTCAGTGCGGTCGGAAATTGAGCGCTCGCAAAATAGCGAGTGTCTGCTAATTTGAGTGACAGGATGAGGCGTTTGTGGGTGGTAACAGGGGAAGGTGAGTGGAGATCCGAACGCAGGCGTGCCAAACGGTCAAAATGGGCGTTTTAAGGGTGTGCATAATTAACAAAACAGCGTCATCGGCCACGTCACTTGGTTGTCTCTTAGCCTGAACTGTTCGCATGATTGCGGTAGGATAAACCTACCACAAGCACTGCGAGCAGTTCAGATGCCTTTCGATGTACTCGATTAATCAAATAAATAGCGGAGATGACGTAGGATGCGAGCGGCCAGGGGGCGTCTTTACAAAATAGCGAGCGCATGTTTAGTTCGCTCGCTCAGACATAGAGGCGTTAACAGACTGCAAAGAGCGAACGCTCAATTTAAATAGCCGGACCCTTTTTCTGAACGAGCGAGCGCAAATAGCGTCCAGCTCTGAATCAGGCCCAGTGGCACTCAGAGGACTTAATGAGGACAAAAATTGCCCAACTTATTCTAACATTTCAGGATATTAAATGCGTCTTTAGGGAGTCCAAATCACACAATAGCTTACACATATGATTCCTTTGTGACTGATTAAATTCCAAATAATTGGAATAAGTTGAGCATTTAAGTACACTGAGTGCCACCGTCTTTCTTGTGTATATGTGTGTGTGTGTGTGTGTGCGTGTGTATATACAGTATATATATAACTTTCTGTCATGTATGAATTGTATTTCAGATGCAGGTTTTGAATAGGAACCAAGAGCTTTTACTAGAAGGGATTTGGGTATCTCAGGCAGGCTGAGTGGTAGCTTGAGGGTGCAATGCATTTCAGATACTACACAATCAGGTTCACTCATCCTCTGTGAGACGGCTGCATTTGTTTAACATCTTTTATGGAACAGCTCAGATTTTTTTGTTTTCTCAAAGCACATTCTAGTTCTGCTCCTCAGGGATCCCCAGTAGGCGAACATGCACTTAGTTTTCTCTAAGGGAATTTAGTAAATCCTCAATAAAGACTCATTTGCTTGTGTAAAACTGTCACTTTTACTCATCATTAGCTATCTCTATACAATTAGAAGTCTGAATCACGTGTCTTACTGTGGAAGTGGAACAGCGGGTACTTTATTTCCACTGGCTACAGTCATACTTGCCAACTTTTTTTTATGAAAAGAAAGATTTTATTATATTTTTGTGTGATGGTACCATACTTGCCAAGTTTGGAAAAATATTTTCAGGAAGATTATGCAAGTAACACCTAGGCACTGACATGTCCTGCTCTACCCAAGCAGCATGTCTACCCAAGGACACATTACTAATGTCCAAGGGCATGTCCAGTAGCAACCGACCAGAGTTCGTTGGCATGGCATGCCTCCAAAGGCTGTGTATTGTAGCAGGGCTGACTAGAACATACAGAAAAGTTGCAAAGAATTGGTAGTAATTTATGCATAGTTGCCGACTTTCTGGCTGCTCCTTCCGGGAGGGAGCAGCCAGATCGACAGGGCAGCGGGGGGCGTGGCCAAAAAAGGGGGCGTGTCCGGACAGGTGCCTGGCATTTGTTGGAGTCACGGCGGCTGGGTCACGCGATCGCGTCATTTTGGCCCCGCCCCCGCTACACAGTGCCGATAATACAGGCATTGTGAGGCAGGGGGCGGGGCCAAAATGACGCGAATCGCGTCACTGGCTTCCCTCGCAGCGGGGGTTAGGTGTAAATTGCAGGGGGATGTTGGGGGATCGGCGGCGATCGGCGGCCGCCGGGAGGCTTGCCTGCCTTTCCAGGGGGGCGGGAGCTGCACCCGATTATCGGGAGGTTCCCACCCAAATCAGGAGGGTAGGCAACCCTGAATTTATGGGATCTGTTTATTAAGCGTAACCATGTGGAAATGGCTGTTTCCGTATGGTTTAGGCAATTTTAAGTTTTTAGTTGGTATTTAACAAATGCCTAAAGCAATAGGCTTGCGGATAGATCCCCTTCAGTAGATGTACCCTGACATCATCTGTTACTATCAAACGTCATCAGTTGCTATCCAGATGTACTTAGAGTGGGAATAGTAACCTGTGGCAAGAAAAGAGAGTCACCATGCCCGAAGCTTGGCGAGCAAAGCAAGCCCGCGAGGGCACAAATTTCTTCTATTGGTGGCCTTTAAGGGCATGGAACCGCACTTCCGCCCTCACTCCACATTACTTCCAGGTACATCTACTGAAGGGGAACTATACACAACCAAAACAAGAGATATCTCCTGTAATGCTGCAGACTGCAGTCGCCATTATTCTAAGTGTGGTCTGGGCTAATTTACCAGACTCCGTAAGTCTAAAGGTGCCTACACACTAGACGACTCGCAAACAATGCAATGTCCACAAAGATTTCCCTTGAACTCCCCAGCACTCCTGGACAAACGATATTGTACATGAAAGTGCGTGATCTGACCATTGACCTTAATCTCATTACCGAGTTTGCCTGATCTTACTGCATGTAGGGAAGATCTGAGGAAAAGGCCAACGAATCGTGATGGATTTTATATATATACACACACACACACACACACACGCAGTTTTTTGGACAAAGCATGTAGGGTGGCACGCTTATGCTGAGTCAGAGAAATAATGAAATCATCATTCTTGCCGTTTCCTGATATATGCACAGACTTAGTAGTGCACCTGTTCTAGGCCAAACTCAAATGCAACGATACGTCAACACAGGTGCTCATGCACAAGCCAACAGTTCAGCAGGTTAGTCTTTATAGGAAATCTCCCTATATATCAGCTATATCAACAAATAGGCAAGTAAGGCTATATTAGGTGTTAAATATATATTTCAGATAAAGGAGTTGCACACATGTGGCTGTGCAATTCCGTCCATCTAAAAATCAAACAGAAGGAGGTGTCTGTTTCTACAAACGCCTCATTGCTCCATCTGTGATCTGTGGCCTGTCAATCAGGCCGTGGCTGGGAGGCACTGTGAGCGGACTAGCAACTGGAGGGCTGCATATGCGCAGTACACATCCTACAATTAATAATAAGCCAACTACTTAGCCCAAGTGGCAGGATCACTTTCCATGGTAGGTGAATCTTTGAATATCAGGGACATATGTTTGTGCAGTTAGAAGCTATCACACTAACTGATAAAGGTTATATGCCAAAAGTTTGGTGGTTCTCATTGGCATTTTGCTCATTATAGCAACTCTGATTTTAGAGCAGCTTGCAGATATTGTTGGCAATCATACTTGTTTTGGCAGAATTACTTACAACCATGCATAAACCTTGTCAAAATTCCAGATACAAATAAACACAAAGCAACATAAAGCTCACTATACTGTAATGCTGCATACACACGGGACGATGTGCTCCCTGAATGAACATCGTCCCGTGTGTCCCCAGCAGTTTCTGCTCAGAGTCGTTAACGACACTGAACGTAAACACTGAACAAAATCAAGATCGATTTCGTTCAGTGCCGGGCCCCCTCCTCAACCCCAAACATGTACAACCTGACAAAATAGTTTCGTTGTACGGCCAGTTCGGGCGATGAACAAAAACTACAAATGGCAAACAGGAGCGCGCATTTGTAGTTTTCGTTCATTGTTTTGGGGCAACTACTGAACGATTTTTTGAACGGTTCAAAAAAATCGACCTGTGTGTACGCACCTTAAGTTCAAAAACACTGCTATAATGTCCCTGGTTCCTTTGTGCTTCAGTTAAAGTGACTGGCTCCTAGTGAAAATTCAGGCTCTCTGAAATTAGTTCCCCACAAAATTAATGATTTCGCTGTAAGTGGCAGTTATACTATAAGAGACCGGCCGTGTTAGCAGTCTAACTGAAATAATAATGCTGTAATAATAATGCTGTAAATACTACGGATCTTTGTAAACTGCAGTCTACAAGTATACTCTTGCAAGCCATTTCCGTAAATTAAGATAATGAGTGTAAAGTCAATGAAACAAATTTCATTTGTCACTTGCTTTTTATTGTAAATCAATTTCTATCCAAATAGGTCCCTGCACTTTTCACTTTTACTTTTCTAATTGTAATTGTATACTGGACTGCAGAGAAAAATGGAGTGTTGCACTGTTCTAGTTTTCAACTCCCTACTCCTAGTTACAACAAGCGTCTCTGATGCTGCAGTGGGTAGAAATGCACATGCTGGTATTAAAGAGATATTAGCCTTAAAAATAGTTTCCTGTTCCTATTACTATACATTGTGTTATGTAACCATTTATTCAGCACTGCTTGATCTCAGTGTGCCAGAAGCACCGCTGTGTCTGAGTGTAGTAGTGGTCTGGTTTGAGCTATCATACTTTTTAAAATGAATTGGTAAGCTACATCTGGATGGAGATTCCCCGATGTGCCGATCTGATTCCCCGATGATCGCTGATTTTTTGGGAGAACGTCAAAATACTACTTGTTAACAATCCCCGACTCACAGATTCTGATCATTTTTGGGTCAGAATCGGCGAATCGATATTGAATTTCACGATCTCTCAAACCAGTCATCTGCAGAATGGGGAATATGCCGCAATTAATAGATGTATGGGCCCTATGCATTATGGTAATATATTTATATTGTAGAATAATGTTGCTGACATTAGTAATATCAATTATGGCTGTGTAATGCACATTATATCATAATGTGAATAACAGAATTTTTTTCAGTGTGGTGCATTGTATGTACAGGTTGAGTTTCCTGTATCCATATATTCCATAATACGGAATTTCTTTAGCACAACTGATATAGTGAAACCTTTTCTTTTTGATAGTTCAATGTACACAAACTTTGTTTAAGGCACAACATTTTTGAAAATATTGTACAAAATTACCTTCAGGCTGTGTGTATAGGGTGTATATGAAACTTAAATACATTCTGTGTTTAGATTTGAGTCCCATTCCCAAGATATTTCATAATGGTATGCAAATATTCCAGAATACAGAATATTTAGAAAAATACCCCTGGTCCCAAGCATTTTGGATATGGGAGACTCAACCTGTATTAGGTTTGAATGTTGTATTTTATATATAGTAGAATAACTTAATGATAAGAATTGCATTGGTTAGTCGCAGTCTCGGTTATGCTTGGAGTGTATGTTAGTACTCTACATGGTGCTGTGTAGTATAGTTTGTAATGTTGTGTAAGGGTGTCTGGGTACTGCTAGTAGGTGGAGTGAATGTTATAGTAATATACCCAGTGGATCAGAAGGTGAAGGGGACAGGATGAGTGTCAGTCCCTGGGTATTGGAGCTTTATAATGCTGAACCATGGTGGTATTTTCAGGAGAGAAAAATAGCACAATAGGAAAATAAGTAGCTTTTTATAAGTTGACCTACTTGTTTCTTTTTGAGAAAGCCGAATCGTGTGGTGAAACGCGTTAAGCTCACGGAACTGGTGCCCTGGTGTAGCTGCAGCTGATTGTCTTGAGTCGGTATCACGTTGCACAATGTTATGCTCAAGAGAGGAGGAGAAATGATACAGCTTGTTACCTTGCTTCGAGATTTGAGCCGTGGCTGTGGTGTCCCGGCTGCTGGCACTCATCCTTACTATGACGGTTTTCATCTGAGCCATAAGAGAAGCTTATGGTGAGTCCTGCGCACCTAGTCCCCTACTCACTGGCAGGAGCAGCCGTCCCACTGCGCTGTCAGTGCTTGTCCCGTTGCAGCTCAGCTACTAAGACCAAGTACATCTATGTGCCACTACCTTCTGGCAATACCATTCTGCAGTTCATATATTACATTCCTCGGGAAGCAATAATATTTCTGCTTTGAAAGTCTGATCAACCATTCTATAGGAGCTTCTAGTTTTTATACCTCTACACAGGAATATTTCTTTGGTATTTATTAGTTGCTGCTCGCATTTTGCCAAATATTAAACACTATACAGAATTGACATTTAAAGTGTGGAACTATGTTCTTACTCTATTTCAAATGATGGTTCATTTGTCTAAGTACAAATAAGCTTGCGGCCTGGACTATTTACAACATTCTGCGGAACAAACTCGGACCTTCTCGCAGGTTAATAGAGGTGAACCTTGCGTTTCCCATCATAGGATACAATGTAGCGGTTCCCACCATAGACTTCAATGGTGCTTTCCCACCATTGAAGTCTATGGGGAAAAGTTTGACAGACAGCCTGCCTGCTCATAACCTATAGTCCTTGGTCTCCTAAGACTACTTGGTACCTGGATTATTCCTTGTGGTGACCTATAATGATGATGGTTGTCTTTTTACAAATCCCTTCTCGTTTATAGGTTTGCTGGAGGGGCCTGACGGGGGTCTGTGTCCTACGCAGCAGTCTACTCTGCCTTTGGGGGGGAGCGATAATCCACAACCCCACCCCTGGATTTGCGCTTGGCTGAAGGGCTCACAGCGCCCGCCTCCCCAGGGCGCAGCGTCGCTAGTGTTTTTCTTTTGTTTTCCCCAAAGGGGACGTGGCCACGCTTTCCATGCTTAGGCCACACTGACTTCTCCCGGGCCCGTCCCGCGGCTCTTAACCGCCCTGTGTATTTGCTATGGTCAGTGACATTGTGAAATAGATTGTTTTCTTGCGTCACTGTTCTGATCTGAAAACGATAGAGAAAAACGATAGAGAAAAAAAAGTGTTCAGAGTAGTTGAGTCAGTAACAGCTGAAAGTAAGTGCAATGGTACTTTGAACACTGTTTCTGCATGTGGTCTGTTTCTGATTATGTGCAGTACATGTGAGGAGTGCTTTTATTTATCAGCTTATTCTCACGGACACACCATGAGGTATCAAAAGCTGCAGAGAACCCAGAGAGTCCCATTGAAGCTCAGGCATTAGTTACAGACTATTATCAATATTGATAATTAGCATTTGCAATTTAAAGCCATATGTCATTCATCTAATGGAATGGTAAGGCTATGTAGGTTTTTATGTGTGATGCTATAGTTTCAGGGAAAACATTTCCTGCACGTCTGGATAAAACTTTAATATATTTGTGTTTGACGTAAAGACACTGATCAACACAAAGTACTTTATAAAAGAAACATACAACACCTATGTATGTATTCACCCCCTTTAAGGTACACCTAAATAAACGGTGGAGTTATTATCCCAGCTGCCGGGATGACGGCGCTCTGAATGCTGGTGCCGGAATCCCGACACCAGTCAGAATCCCGGCGCCGGCATCCCGTCAGTAAGTATTGGGGTCAGGGCAGTGGTGTCACAAGGGGGGTGCGGACCAAAGTGCCAACTCCTCCTCAGTGACAAGAGCCGGGTGCTGCACTGTAGCATTACGTGCAGCACTCGGCTCCTGACACAGTGAGGGAGCTGGCATTACAAACAGGCTGGTCCCTGGGGGCAGTCAGCATCTCCGGCACCCCCGGAGTGACAAAAAGGGGGGTTCAGGCCACAAGGCATCGGGTGTCTCAAGAGCTATGGATGCCACTGGGTTAGGCATGAGGGTTAGGGTTAGGCACTGGGGGGGGGGTAGGTTTAGGCTGTGGGGAGGGGGGGTAGGGGAAAGAGAGTATACTTACCTCCTTCTGACAGGATTGTGGCCCTATCGGTGTGAGGTTCTGGTTTTGTTGTGGGCCCTGGGTGGTGATAGGAGCAGACACTGAAGTAGGTTTAAATGAAAATGTGGAACTTTTAATGAGTGGTTAGGTAGACATGAATATGACAAAAAACTAAAGTCCAGATATAGCACTAAGTGCACTTGGGAAAGTGGTGAAATAATGGGAGAAAGTCCAGTTAGTGACCGGCAATGGAAAATGTCCAGGTAGTGACTGGTTAATAGAAAATGTCCAGGCAGTGGCAGACAATGGGAACTGTCCAGGTAATAACTGATTAATAGAGAAAATGTCCAGGTAATGACAGGCAGGGAAAATCAGGTGTAGTGGTTGAAATGAAGAATGCAGGAAGAATCATCCAGTAGAGTGTCAGTGGAGACAAGGTGCAGGGTGAACAGCAGACTCAGGTACTCAGGCAAGGGGAAGGTAATGGAGGATGCAGGATAGTCCAGCGGGGTTGGAGCAGGCAGGCAGGTAGCATTTCACAGGAACAGGTGGTGAGCACAGGGAACTCTCTCTCAGCTATGCTGAGAAACACGTTGCACTGGCAATAAATTGTGGATCTGAACCTTCCTAAATACCAAGTGCTGTGCTGTGACTGGCCAGAGAGAGCATGTGACAAACCAGGATTGGGTGATTAGGTCACGTGACCGGAGGCAAGATGGCGGCGCCCATGCTGGAGCGGAACGGAAGCCTCACCAGCCCAAAGTGACAATATGCCCGCACAGAACCATGCACAGCCAACGCCCCTCGCCAAACACCATCGCCAGACGCCCCCCGCCATAGTGACCTCACAGGTAACACCTGTCGACCACCATGCCGAGAAACTCTGGTCGTGACAGTACTCAGGAGACTCACCAGGCTTTTCCGGATGAGCAGTATGGAATCTCCTGACCAGGGTGGAAGCATGGATATCTCGGGCATCGGTCCAACGGCGTTCTTCCGGGCCGTAACCCTTCCAATCCAGAAAATATTGAAGTCGACCTGCGGATACAAGAATCCAGAACCTGAGAGACCTCATATTCCATACCTCTTTCCGTCTGAATCCGAGGAGGAACAGGAAGAACTTTACGAAATTTGTTCAGGATCAGGGTTTGAAAAGGGAAATATGAAAAGAATTGGGGACTTTTATGTAAGGAGGTAATTGAAGGCGATAAGCCACAGGATTGATCACTTAGATAATTGAGAAGGGCCCGATGAAACGTGGGGCGAATTTCATCGAAGGCACTCTGAGACATAGATTCCGAGTGGATAGCCAGACTTGGTCTCCAATTTGCATGCGTGGTACCTTCCTACGTTTCCTGTCTGCCTGAAATTTGTAACGAGAGGACACCTTCTCCAAGTCAGTACGTACTTGAATCCATATAGATACAAATCTCCATATAGTGTCTTCCACGGCAGGCACATCAAAAACAGGCAGGCTTTGAAACTGGGGAACCCGAGGATGAAGACCATAGACTACTTGGAATGGAGTTTGATTTGTAGATGAATGGTAAGAGGCGTTATGCGCAAATTCAGCACAGGGCAGTAAATCAGACCAGTTGTCTTGAGAAGATGTCATGAAGATCCTTAGGAAGGTATCAAGGTCCTGATTAACCCTCTCTGTAGATCCGTTGCTTTGTGGATGATAGGCTGTGGAGAAGTTTAGTATAATTTGCAGCCCAGAACATAGCGCTCTTTAGAATTTTGCCACAAATTGAGCACCACGATCTGAGATTATTTCGGCAAGAAGTCATGGAGACGAAATATATGTTGGACGAACAAGTGAGCCAAATCAGGAGCAGTCGGCAGCTTCTTTAAAGGTACACAATAGACCATTTTTGAGAATCGGTCTACCACAACCCAGATGGTGGTGTAACCCTGAGAATTTGGTCAATCTTTAACAAAAACAATGGAGAGATGTGTCCAAGGACGTGATGGAATAGGCAGGGGTAACAACTCATCAGCTGGGGCCTGACGCGATGATTTATGCTAAGCACAAGAGGTACATGAAGAAATGAACTCCATCACATCAGACTTCATAGATGGACACCAGTAGCCCCTTCTTAGAAGTACCAGAGTCTTCCGAGTACCTGAGTGACCTGCAAAATGAGAGGAATGAGCCCAATTGAGGAGCTGCTTCCTTAACTCTGGGGCCACGAAGGTTTTCCCAGTAGGAGGTTGTATTTGTATGCTGGCAAACACTCTTGATTCCAGTACCGGTGCACTACGTATGGTCTCTGAATTGTCACTACAGAGGAGGGACCTGGACTGGTTTAGAGCTCCAGCTCGGAAAGTCAGGGTAAACTGGAATCGAGCGAAGAAGATTGCCCATCGGGCTAGACGGGGGCTCACACACTGGACATTCTTAAGGAAGATGAGATTCCTATGGTCTGTGAAGACGGTAAAGGGAAATTTGGCCCCTTCCAGCAGGTATCTCCACTCTTTTAATGCCAGCTTTACTGCCAGGAGTTCTTGTTCACCTATAGCATAGTTTCTTTCGGCGGGAGTAAACTTTTTGGAGAAAAAGTCACAAGGGTGGATTTGGTTGTCTTCATACCGCTAGGACAGAACTCCTCCCACAGCTTCAGACGATGCATCTACCTCCAACATGAAGGGCCTATCCAGATCTGGTTGTCTTAGAACTGGAGCTGAAATAAACGCTTGTGTCAGAAGTTGGAAGGCAGTCTCTGCTTCTGGTGACCATAGGGCTGGAATAGCACCTTTACGGGTCAGGGCCATAATTGGAGCCATCAAAGAAGAAAATCCCTTGATAAAACGCCTGTAGTAGTTGGCGAATCCTAGTAGTCTCTGGATGGCTTTCAGGGATTGAGGTAGAGACCAGTCCAAGATTGCCTGCACCTTTTTAGGGTCCATTTCTAGATGAGAGCCAGAAATGACATAGCCAAAGAATGGCACACTGGGTACATCAAAAACGTCTTAGACCACCATCCTTTTTGGCCACAAAAATGAACCCCGCTCCGGCAGGAGAGGTCGAGGGCCAATAAATCTTTTCTCTAAATTCTCCTGGATGTATTCAGACATTGCTTTGGTTTCAGGTAAGGAAAGAGGAGAGGTGTGGCCCCGGGGTGGCAATAAATCAATTGGACAATCCCATTCTCTGTGAGGAGGTAAGATATTAGCCTGTTGCTCAGAAAAGACATCAGTGTACTCCTGGTACTCTCTAGGGATAGCTGGAGGAACTATTTAAACTGTTTTCCTTAGAGGTCGAATCTTGGGAAGACAGGATTTCTGGCAATCAACCCCCCATGAGAGGATTTGCATAGAACACCAGTCTATTTTGGGAATGTGCTGACGTAACCAGGGTAGTCCCAAAATAATTTCTTGGGAGGCCTCAGGTATCACCAGGAATTTCAGAGACTCGGAATGGAGTGCTCCAATACGGACTAGTATTGGTTGAGTTTCGTGGGTGACGATTCCGTTAGCCAGAGGACGACCAACTATAGCTGTCAGGGATATCGCATGATTGAGGGATTTGCATGGGATCTGAAATTTGTTAATTAAACTGGAAGTTATGAAATTTCCGGCTGCTCCTGAATCCAATAGAGCAGAAGCGAGGACAAGTTTAGGCTTGAGATCTAGATTTTAGAGTTTGAGGACGGGCTCATTACTCCTAACTTGCAGTCCTCAGTGGCAGTTAGGATCGGGCGTTTCCCGATTTATGGGAACAGGAGGCCACCAGGTGACCCGAATCTCCACAGTATAGGCAGAGGTTTTTCGATATCCTTCTCTGATGTTCCTCTTTGAAGAGATGGGTATGGTTCACCTGCATAGGCTCTTCTTCCATAGGAGGAGGGGAAGGACGGGTGGGTAAGGAAGGGGTAAATGACCTTTGTCGGCCGGTTCTGTGCTTTTCAGCCTGACGTTCTCTGAAGCGTAGGTCGATCTTGAAATCATATCGTTTAGATTGGTAGGAAGCTCACGGGTGACTAAATCATCCTTTAGTTGGTCAGACAGTCCATGCCAGAAGGCTGCTGTAAGGGCTTCCTCATTCCACTTGAGCTCTGATGCTAAAATCTGAAATTGTATGGCATACTGGCTGACGGGACGAATTCCTTGTCTCAGAGTCTTAATACCAGATGAAGCTGATACAGTACGTCTGGGCTCATCAAAGATCCTCCTGAATGATGACACAACGGCTGTATAGTTATCCAGCAGAGAATCTGAACGCTCCCAGAGTGGGGAAGCCCAATCCAAGGCTGAGCCGGACAACAGAGACACTATGTAGGCCACTTTAGTTTTTGCAGTGGGAAAGTTATCAGGCTGTAAGGTGAAATGTATATCACACTGATTCAGAAAGCCCCGGCAGAGTTTAGGGTTGCCGTCAAATTTGCTGGGCATAGGAAGGTGTAAGCGAGGAGATGTCCTGTTACCAGTATTCCCAGGTGCAGGAGAGAGGGACTGTTACCCCAGGGGAGGATAAGGAGGTTTGCAGATTATCCTGTGTTTTAGACATTTCCTGTAGAAACTAAGCCATTTGGTGCTGCATGGTTTCCAGACTCCTGTTCCGTGGCCGGGTCCATGGGGCCAGTGCAAACTGCGAGATTCTGGTGACAAACCAGAACATGTGACAAACCAGGATTGGGCGATAAGGTCACGTGACAAGATGGCGGCGCCCATGTCGGAGCGGAACAGAAGCACCACCAGGCCTCACCAGCCCAAAGTGACAAAATGCCCGCACAGAACCACGCACAGCCAACGCCCCTCTCCAAACACCAGCGCCACCGCCAGACACCCCCCGCCATAGTGACCCACACATAGTGACTCACAGGTAACACCCGTCGACCACCATGCTGAGAAACTGTGGTCGTGACAATTGGGTTGCCGATGTCAGGATTTTGACCGCCAGGATCCTGTACCCAACCTGTGAGACACCATATGAAAGAAGATTCTGTGGTCTGATGAGACTACAGGGATTATTTACTAAACACTGGTTTTGCCATGAGATTTAAAGCCATACAGTGTATTACATTATAAAAAGTTGTTGTTTTAAATCCTGAGGTGAAACCACCAAAAAAGTGGCATATGGTAAAACCGCTCTCTAGTAAATAAGTTACCTGGCATTAATGCAGGGCGCTATGTTTTCTTCAAGCCCAACACTGTGCATCATTCCAAGGTCACAATGCCTTTCGGGAGACATGATGGTGGGCGCTTAATGCTTTTGCTATGCCGCTCTTATTTAGGGACTGTACAATTCTTAAACCCGAGGACAGAGTGGATGGAGCAAGATATAGAGAAATCTTACAGTAAAACCTGGAGTTTGGAGATGACCCAGAAATTTATATTTCAGCAGGACAGTGATCCAAAATATACAGGAAATACACATTGGCATGGTTTTAATAATAATGCTAATTATTAATAATAATAATTAAAAATAAAAAAGTACTGCAAAGAAAAATTGGCCAACGTGGTAAGGAGTTACCCAAATAAACGTATCTCCTAACATTGTATATGTGTAAACCGGGACAGTGCCACTGCGTTATGGGGCATGCTGTGTTCTAAAGTAATAGGCCACCTCCATCCTCTTTCCATCTTTTAAAACGCCATTTACAGCCATGCACATGGAATACGGTCACAGTAGATATTCTTCCCAATCTATCCAGGAAGTAGGGTCAACAATTGAGACTATTTAGTTTAAGTCAAACATGTTGATGATATTTTCTAAGTATTAATGTATGGGAGGTAAGGGGATGTTGATTATATATATAGAGAAAGGGCACTTCTGCGCGCGCCCAAAAAGGAGAAGTGGCCAAGGAAAAGGGGTGTGTCTTTATGACGTGTCCCCTTTTCGTGTCTCTTGGGGTCGTGCCCGGCACTTACGAACATGCCGGACAGCCCCCAAGCGCTGCAGTCACTGTGAATGCGCCCGGCATCCATTCACCGGTGGTGACCGCTGCACCTCGTTTACCCCACCCTTGGGAAACTGAGGCCCATGGGAAGGGACAGAACCCGCAGGCTGTTTCAGCGGGGCGCTGCGCCAGAGGGCAGGGTACTTTCTAGAAATAGGGCAGGGCGCGGTGCCCTGCTGAAACAGCTTAGCGGGAACGATATATATGTGAATGTGTGTGTGTATATATATATATATATATATATATGTGTATGTGTCTGTGTGTGTGTATATATATATATATATATAATATTTTTTATACTTTACAGTGTATCATAAATAAAAGTTTGACTCCATGATTTAAGAAAATGAAATGTGGGATATGCTACACAAGTTGATACTTTATGTGCACAGGGATCTTAAAATATAAATGTTCTTTCATATTGATTATTCCTAGCATAAAGTAAGAATTTTCCCTTTGAAATGAATATACACCTGTTGCTCCACAAACTCCACAAAGTGTAAACAGTCATTTTGTATGCTGAAACAATATTCATGCTATCAATTCTCTAGGTAATGTGATATATTTGTGGTAATTAGCTCAGTAGAGGGGTGTCAGTGGTGCAGTGTTGGGTGCTTGAATGAGGGTCCACACACAGCTTTCCAGGTTTAAGTAAATTTTAATATTTCTTTACTGGTATCAGCATGCATCAAACAGAAAACAAAACCACAAACACCTAGCCCTCATTCAGGACAACTATCTCACTTCTTGAGCCCTCACTATCTTTGGGCAGCTAATCTGCAAACATAAAGTTTCTCAAAGTCTCTCCAGTCCTGTCTCTCACAGGTACTGTATATCACAGGCTCCAGCCGGGCTTGGCTTTGGCTGCCACAGCTGCTCACATGTACAGCCTCACAATGTGGCCTGCTTCCTTGCATGTAACATAGACTTCGGTCTACTCACATTCAGATAGCTCGTGGGCTTCCCTGTCTCCCTTAGGTCTAGGCTCAGGCCTCCTGGCCCTCATTGACTTGCTAGCACAATGAGCTATGTTTAGCTTCCACTATCCCTGTCGGACTGTCTGACTGCTTCGGCCCCACCTGGGCTCTGAATCCACTGGGCAGCATCTAGGTGTGTTCCCATACTCCTTTTCTACTCTGTGTGGGCAGATCTCTCCAGCCTCACACAGAATCTGCTGTTCACCAGCACCATCTCTGGCAACACTGTCCCAGTAAGTACAAAGGTTTTCATGTTATAGTGACTTCACTTATTCCTAGTGAATTGAAAGGATACATTCTCATGAATACATTGCAGCTTCCACTGTGAAAATGGGAACTCTTTTTCAGCAGCGCCTGTCAACTGGTAACTAATATATAAACTATTCACCAATATGCTTGCCCCTGTTTGAGCACCGGGCCGGTGCTGCAGAGCAGCAGAAATAACTGGGAAAATGGCGGCGGCTATTTTCCCCAGGTCTCACACATGCGCAGTAGATTCTGGCACTAAGCACCTGTCAGCTGCTGCGGCGCCGCTAGAGGGAGGAGGGGACCCGCACTGAGTCTGCACACGCGCCTCCTCCACACTTCTGCATAGGACTCTTGCCTCCTTTCTACAATCTCAGTCAAAGGTCAAAAAAGCACATCTCTAGCTATACCACTTTTTCTGATGTAATTTACCTCAGAAGAGTCAAATTGCCTTTAAGACCTATTCTTGACTAAAGGCAGACATGAAGCTAACCAGAAACCTACATCTGTACATACTGCTTACCCTATGGATTACCTGAGTCCTACATTGCAATTGCTATACTGCTTCAAAGTCTCCTTTTCCCTAAAACGTTATTTGATACTCACTGGACTTCTAATCAATTTCAAGTGGCTCTAGTATCTATATATGCTCTTATTTGTGCACAATCTGAATGGTTTATGGAAATCACTCTCCACCTGGATAGTACTTCACCAATGTTATGAACTGTGTAAGTGATTTTAATCTACATGTAGATCCTCCCGTTTGTAAATCTACTACATGTAAGAATTTCACCTGAATGCCATGTCTTTTGAAATAGTTACGACTAGATGATCTAGTGGACATGGGGGGGGCCCGCGATTCAGTTGTTGTTTTTTTGGGCTCCCAGCAGAGCAATTTAAGTGTTTCCACCATATGGTGCTTGTGCCAAAACGGCTAAACCCGTGTGTTACCGTGGCTATTGGTGTCCGAATGGAGTAATAGTTGAATTTATCTGCCGGGCACCCAAAACAAATAGCCACAGGTACAAACAAATGAATCGCTCCCAGAGTGTCTATGTAACCTCTCTGACAAATAGTATACCTTTTATAGCTGTGCAGACTGTGTATTTATAAATAGCTGTCAGATTTACCCATTTACATGATTTAACTATTTAAATAACAGGGCAGAGGAAATTATGACCTAATGAATTTCTCCTATCACAACTACTGTTTCATCAAACTATTTCATTGGGTCTAGAAAACTTATCTCCATCAACTCAACGTGTTTGAACTTGAAGATTACTAATTTAGCGTTAAAGAATGAAAAAAAATTATAATAATACAACTTACATTGTTTCAATTTTATCACCTCTCTGGAATGATCTCACTTTACATCCTTCAATCCTGTAACTTTAGAACCATTTATAAAGGACAAGCAAATTAACGTCTCTTTTGAGGGAACGAAAATCTGAGAAGAACAAAATTTATTTTATAATAAAAATAACTAACCAGACACTGTCACATGCATGTTCTAGTTTACATACCTTTTGTAGTGTTCATCGTAGCACCTAGCACCCTGCACCTGTCACAACCCATGAAGTTCCTCTTCCCTGTATGTGGTGTCGCCCTCTGCTCTGGTGCTTCTAGCACACTCTGGTCTGTATTGCTGCAGTTTGTTGCATCAGCTGAGTGTGCTAAAATCACTAGAGCAGCGAACACCCCAGGCAGGAAATAGGAACTGTACGTGTTGTGACATGTGCAGGATGCTAGAATGAACACTACTGTTACTGACTTAACAACAAAACCATCAGCTGCTATACTGTCTCTGGAAGAAATATAATTGCTCTCTCTTTCTCGATTGGAAACAGGTAGTGAAATACTTGATCTTTCTGAAAGTCGCCATCCTGCTAAAGCACTAGGTTTCATAAGGTTTCAAAAACATATTTTATAATAAATATGCCTCCATTTGAGAGAGAAAGTGGAACAGAGATAAACTACCAACTAATCGGCTCCTTACTGCCATGTTACAGGCTGTGTGTGAAAATTTACAGGAGCTGATTGGTTGGTACTTTATCTCTCTCCAAGGCTTAGTACATATATCCCCCCCCACTCCAGTATCGAAATAGCTTTAACACGTCTGTGAGAAGGAACTTTGAACCCATCCTATATGTTCTGAGATAATATTCATACCTAAACCTGGTAAACCCTGTTTGGTTAATAATTTAATCTCCTTGATTTAATGTTTTGTTTTTAATTTTCATCCTTGCCAAACTACACTTTTTTCTTTTTGCTTTTCTACTCCCATAGTTAGGAAAATCCTATATATATCATGCATACAGTTTGAGTTAATGCTAATCCGTCAATGCTATTAGGACTGGATGAGCTTTTTATAGGGTTGACTGGAAATGTATGCATTTTATATTCAGGAAATATGGTTTCCAGCACCAAATCTACATACTTCTATGGCTCTTTATCTTGATCCCACTGCATGGACTTAAGCAGGTGGCTTTTTTTCCCCAACAAAAGTACAAGACAACAAACACCATGCTGTTCACTCCCCTCCTTATTACCTTGTCTAGAGAACAGAAAGTGAGATCATACCTGGACATGCATAGTATGAGTGGGTTCAGAGGACTTCAAAATTGTCATTTCTACAGATGACACCCTCTTCCGTTATCACCAACTAATTCATCAATAGTTTAGAGATTCAAAATGAACGGTCACAAATCCGAAGCTGTTAATATCTGCCTCAACATGTAGTTACATTATTACAGTTTGTCTCAGTTATTCTTCTATCAGCTTTTCCGTTTTTTTCTGTAAGATTTATATGTTGTCCATTTATTACTTATGTACACCCGACTACAGAAGGATTTAAAGATAAGGACAGACTGTCCCATTTCTTGGCCTGGCCTGACAAATACTTTCCAGATGACTACCTGCCATATCTATTTTGATGGTTTGGCTCCCTTATCCCTATTAGTGACTGATCTTCCCCATTCAGCTATTGTTTTTTTGGATCAAACTTTATCACATTTCTTGGTAGATGTTGACATGTAAAATGAAGAATGGAGGCTTTTATGGATTATAATGAAGCTCCTGAAATCACACAGCTGACATGGGGCCTGATTCAGAGCCGTTCGCTATTTGCGGTCGTTCGTTCAAAAACAAGGGGTGGCTATTCAAATGATCAGTTCGCAAATTGCAGTCTGTTCACACCTCTAAGTCTGAATGAGCGAGCAAAACATACGCTCGTTTATTTGTTAAAAACGCCCCCTGGCCGCACGCACCATACGTCATGTCCGCTATTTATTAGATTAATCGAGTACATCGACCAGCGTATGAACTGCTCGCTATTCTTGTGGTTGGTTTTTGCTACCACAATCTTGCGAGCAGTTCTGGCTATAAAATAACCCAGTGACGTGGTCAATGACGCTGCTGTATTAATTATGCACACCCATAAAACGCCCGTTTTGACCTTTAAGCACGCCTGCGTTCGGATCTCCACTCCCCATTTTCAAGCACCTTCCCCTGTTACCACCCACATACGCCTCATTCTGTCACTCAAAATAGCAGGCATTCGCTATATTGCGAGCACATGAATTTCGGCCGCACTGACTGGTTCGCGCATGCGTATAACGATCCGTACGCATGCGCAGATGTGCGAACATCGCTCGGAACGAGCGTACTGCCGCTAGCGAGTGGCTCTGAATGAGGGCCATGTTGCGATATTTCACCACTCCAGTGCAGATGAAATAAGAAAATTAATTTACAGCCCCAGTGTTGTTGAACAATGCCATATTGTTATGGTTCAGTATGTATGACCGCCGGACTCTAGCCTGGCGGTTCAAATCCCGACTGCTGTAGTCCGATGGTTGGAAATCCAGACACCTCAGGTAAGTCTACTATCTCTACCCCTCTCCCCCACGTAACCCTAACCCTCCCTTAGGGGTGCCTAACCCTAACCTCCCCCCTAGTGCCTAACCCTAACCTCCCCCCGTTAGTGCCTAAACCTAACCCCCACTCCCCACACCCTAAGCCTAACCCTCCCAGGGGGGTGCCTAACCCTAACCTCCCCCCCAAGTGCCTAAACCTAACCCCCCCCTTCCCCTAGCCTAACCCTAACCTTCCCCGGGGGGTGCCTAACCCTAATGGTGCCAACACACTAGGTGAGCTGGTCACGATGCGATATCGTGTCCGATTTCTCCCCCGGCAGTCGTGGACACGATTTGGTGTTAAAAACTATCCAAATTGACCCACGATCTATCGTGCCTCCAACACTATTTCCAGTGCATTGTGACTGAGATTTTCAGATCTTGCCAGCAGCAGGCAAGATTTGAAGATGCGATGTACGACCAGCAGGGACATGCATTGGCATCGTAATCGTGAGTGGAGACTCACGATTAGGACATATTTTACACGATCTGTTGTCCTTATGCGTTGGAATCGGGCTGATCGTGTAAAATATCGCCTAGTGTGTGGGCACCTTTAGTCCCCCCGGGGGTGCCTAAACCTAACCCCCTCATCCCCGGCTAAGTGTATACTTACCCCGGCTGAGGACGATCGGTCAGGCGTCCTCTCTGGGTTCTGGCATCGGGATTAACATAGGCGTCGGTCTCATAACTACATCCCGTGGTGATGGCCTGTTTTCAGATTAAACAAATGGTACATTAATCTATAAATCATTTACTAGGACTCTGGGTTACCATATTCACCTGCAACACCAACTTAGGAGGACGGTCTAACACCTCTATATGAGATCCCTGATTTTTCCATTTGGATTGTCTAATAAACACTAATATTGGATGATTTCTCAACAATTGCATTTTGATAAAATCATTTCACCAAATGATCAGAAGACTCTGTTTAATCTTTCACAATCTGCATGTAGACGCGCTCAGATTATTTTGTGATATTGCTCCCTCGACAGTATAAATAATCGTTGTAGTCTTTATAATGAAATTACATGATCATATTTTCTATGGTAATGGTACAATACAATTAAAGCTGACTTCAAAGGCAAAAGACTTGCTAAATGTTTCTACTCTTTTTGTTACTCTAATTTACTTCCTATTCCATATTCCATAGGTCCACCGCTGTGTTTAAATATGATGCAGCACAGCTTGCTGCTTTTTAACTGACTGGGACAATTAAGCGTCTTAATCAAATCATGTGGTCTTTTATTATTGCGTGCCACATTCTGCTACGCAGTGTTTTGTATTCTTTGTCACCTTTTTCTGCATCTCGGCTGTCCAGCAAAAGACATAGATTTCTGATGCTTTTAAAGGTTAGAGACAAACACTGTAACCATCAGTCAGATGATTGTAAAAATCTTCCAGCGCTTACTTGTTAAATAAAGCACAGCGATTTCTTGTCGTGCTGGAAAAGACATATTGCAAGGAAATTCTCTTTAAAAAAGGTTCTCTCGGTCTCGGGTCTTCAGGAAGACTATCTTTCATGGCTGAGGTATAGTGCTTTACAATACTTAAAGGGCATAAACAGCTTTTAATGAAGTTGCATTGCCACATAATAGGTATCATAAAATTGCCTTCATAGTATGGGATCCCTGGATGGTTCTTAATATCGACTGACTTGGAATATGTTTTTATAAAGCTGTAGAGGCAGCTGTGAAGAATACAAAGTCATCATAAATTAAAGATTAAAATAACTGGTGAATATAAAGAGCCGTATTCGGTGCAAAAAAATAAATAAATCTGCCTTTGGGGTGGTCTGTCAGACCTGGTTTACAGGTAGCATTTTATTCTGAAGAACACAGGGTTTCATTGCAGCAAAACAGATGTTCATCTTGTTTCTCTATCGGCTGTTTGATGAGAAATTTATTGCTCTTCTGCTGGGATGAAGCTCCACTGCTGTGGGAGTCCATTAGCCAGACCAGCTTCTGGAAAGGAGCCAGAAAAGCAATGTTTTGATGAAAGCTCCTGTTCTGTGGGCGCCACTAATAATGCATTGGCTAGACTCTTCTTATTGGGCCATTGATTGCTCCTGATTTGATTTATTGATCAATACCCCTCAGATTTGGCGTCTGAGAAGCTGAACTAATCTTTAACTGCTGTGAAACATCTCTGGCTGGTGGAGAATTGGAACTGATAAGGAATGTATGAAAGGAATCTGAGCTTATCTTAATCACACAGTGTGTCTGCTCTGTCTTCAGCAGGGAGAGTATGTGTGTGCAGAACACAATCACCAGGCAGAACAGAACAGATCTATACATTGATGGAATTCAAAGCCTCCAGCATCGATTACCATTATAACAAACAGTGGTGCACAGAATGGCTGATTATTTTTAGACATAGATTCTGTGCTCTCAGCAGCAATTTTGCTGATGCTGTCAATGTGTCAGATGTCTGCTGTTGATTGCAATTAGATGCAAAACATAAAATATAAAACCATCTGCATCCATGTTATTATTTTAAACCTTTTAAAATACTTTTTTTTTTTCTTCCTGTCTTTGCAGCTTCTACAACTTGAAGTATCATCCTGCTCCAGACTGCTTTATTTAAGTCACATTCAATCAATCACTCTATGGTCTATTTTAGTATCAGTTATTGCTATTAACAGGATATATGTTTATTCTGTTCATAAATACTCTTTTAAATATTGATTATTTTGTAGAGATTTCTGCACCTAAAAGTAAGCAAAGAGTAGTATATAGTTTTTTTTATGCTGTTTAATGGAGTTTCCATTACATTGATAGTAATGCAATTTTTTTTTCCAGACGATTGTGCACTTTAGAACGGGATGCCGTCATAATACCGACTGCGGGGATTCCGGTGCTCAGAATCCTGGTGTCGGTATCCCGAAGTTAAGTAGCGGGGTAAGGGGAAGGATTGGGGTTATGGACTAGGGCAGGGGTGGGGAACCTTTTTTCTGCCGAGGGCCATTCTGATATATCCCAGTGCAGGCCACGCCCCCTACATGTGATGTCACACAGGGGCAGAGACACAATTGCCGGTGATTGCAGCAATGCCCGGCGCATCCTGAGGATGCTCTGGGGAGCTGTAAGAGCGGCAGTGTGATCATCTGAAGCGCCCTAAGGACGATCCAGGCGGCACTACTGCATAGATTATGGCTGCAGGGTGCCATTCTAGGCATCCTGCTAGCCAGATGAGGCTAGCAGAAAAAAGCTCAGAGGGCCAGACCAAATGATTCAGCTGGCCTTCTACGGGCCCCGGGCCTGGGGTTCCCCATCCTTGGACTAAGGGAGGGTTAAGGTTAGACACTAAGTGGAGAGTATTAGGTTTAGGGTGCGGGGAGGGGGGTGTTAAGTTTAGATACTAGGGAGGGGAGGTAAGGCACTGGGGAGGGAGGGGTAGGGAGAGGGGGATGGTTAGGATACCAACCGACAGGTGTTGGTATTCTAACCCTGTCAGGATTGTGACCGCCGGGATCCCAAGCGCCGGCATCCAGTACCCAACCCCTTTAGAACAATGATTTTTCTTTTTTTTTTTTTTTTTCAAGTGATCATCTCAGTTTCTAACATTTTACTAATTTGGTGATTACTCTAGCAGGAGCCCCATGCAGAGACTCCCCCCTTTCCCAATCCCCTTTCAGGTTAAGCAGACCAGTTAGAAGCAGTAATCCCTTGATTTTGGCTTCTGTATAATTGAATGACAGGTCTAAAGTTTTGTTATTTGTCGCTTCAAATTTCTACTGCCAATGTTTTACTTTGAGGAATGTTTAATAACATTCTATTTTATTGTTCTGGAATACAATTGTTTTCAAGACAAAAATGTCTTCCTTCTGCATATGTTTCATCTTCTTGTACTTATATCGTCAATAATTTGCAGACATAAATGTCAAAATAATTAGTTGTCCACTGAATGCTTATACTAACATATTAAATCCCCGATCAACATCATACAGCTGAAGCTTCTTTTGTATCTTTAATACAGTGTCCTAGTGGGATCTGATACAGATAGATAAAAATAACATGACTGCAGAACCAACTTTTAACTGCTGTGACCAGGGGCAGAAATATAGGAGACAAAGGAAGGCGGTCGCCTCTGGACACCAGCCCTGTGCGGGGCACACTGACCTTCTCCATTGCTCCAGGTTCTGCTTTTTGTTTTTGAACCCCAGAGCAGGAATAAACAGGGAGTCCAGGGGGCATATGTTGCAGTTATCCTTCCCCCAGGGCCCCCACCTTCTGGTCTCTAGGGAGAGATCTCCAGCAAGGAAACCGCACCAATGTCCATAAAAGGGACAGGGCAGAGGCTGGAGTGCAAGACCCCTCCCTTCTTTGTTGGTTCTTCCCCCTCACACACATAGGATCTGCTGCTTCTGCTGTTGTTTTGAGAACAACCAATAGCAAGAACGGCTGACCCTGATCAGGAACAGGTAGTGTTTGTGTGCTGGGGTGTTAGTAGTTAGTTGGGGGAGGAGAGTGTGCCTGAGTTCTGCTGCTGATGTGTTAAGAGAGAATGCAGGGGAGGAGAGTGTGTGTCTGTTTACTGCTGGGGTGTTAGTAGTGAATGCAGGGAGGGAGAGTGTGGGTTCTGCTGGAGTGTTGGCAGTGAATGCAGGGAGAGACAGTGTTTGTCTTGGTGTTTACAGGGTTTTAGTAGTGAATGCTTGGAGGAGGGTGTGTGTCTGGTGCTGCTGGGGTGTTGGTAGTAAATGTGGTTTAGGGGGAGTGTGTGAGTGCTGCTGGGACTGGGGTATTATGGTGAATGCGAGCTAAGGTGGGGTACCAACAACTATCTTGCATTTGGGCTCCTAGTATGAAATTATGCCCCTGTGTGACATAATTAGTCCTTCCTTTGTATATGAAGGCACCGAACCCCACATTGCATTTTTACAAAGCAAGTACTTTTAGTCAGTAGCTATCTGTTCTGTTAAAGAACCTACCTCTTAACAGTGTACCTTGTTGCAGAGGGGCAAAGGAGAGGTATTTGCAAGACAGTCATGAAATTCTCAAATTGTAAAGGGCACAGCTTGGCCATTCAGTGACATGGCATAATTATTGGCCAGTCAAGGTCTGGATTGGGCAGATGGTATCAGTAGAACAAGCTGCAGACCTTGGGCCTGATTCAGAGCCGGTCGCTATTTGAGCTCGCTCGGCCAGAAAATAGGGGTGGCTATTCAAATGAACCGTTCGCTGTTTGCGGTCTGTTCACGCCTCTAGGTCTGAACGAGCGAACAAAACTTGCGGTCGTTTTTTTGGGAAACTACGCCCCCTGGCCGCTCGCATCCTACGTCATGTCCTCTATTTATTAGATTAATCAAGTACATCGAACAGGATATGAGCTGTTCGCTATTCTTGTGGTCGGTTTTTGCTACCACAATTTTGCGAGCAGTTCTGGCTAAAAAAAAAACCAGTGACGTGGTCAATGACGCTGCTGTTTTAATTATGCACACCCATAAAACGCCCGTTTTGACCTTTAAGCACGCCTGCGATCGGATCTCCACTCCCCGTTTTCAAGCACCTTCCCCTGTTACCACCCACATACGCCTCATTCTGTCACTCAAAATAGCAGGCATTCGCTATTTTGTGAGCACATGAATTTCGGCCGCACTGACTGTTTCGCGCATGCGTATAACGATCCGTATGCATGCGCAGATGAGCGAACATCGGTCAGAACAAACGAGCGGCCGCTTACGAGTGGCTCTGAATCAGGCCCCTTATCCATACTTGTCTACTTTTGAAAAAAAAAAAAAATTCAGGGAGATTGTGAAAGCAACACCTATAAGCGCGGAGGTTAAGTGGGCGTGTACTACTACATCTGAGAGATGTGCCATCAAATTTACCTACATCCACATGTAAATGAGCCCCAAAGCAGCTAGTAAGATCTACTTGTCGGGGAAAACACTGTGTGTGTGACCACTGCAGAGCCTGAAGGTATGCAGGGCATGGAAATGCTACCCCTCTGAGCACCTTTCTGCAAACACTAATCATTGGAATTATTGTCTGAGGACATTTTATGGTTCTATATATTTTTATTATTAAATAACAGCAAATGGCTTTATGACCAGATGGTGTTTTAATTATTCGATTCAATATTCGATTGTACAGAATTCGATTTAATATATTTTTCAGACAGCCAGCTGTATTTTGAGAGCTCTCTTATTTTGATATATCCTGTCACAGGCATTTACTGCACTCTGAAAGGACACTCACTGACAGCCATGAAATGGATGGCTGTATGGGGGGCCCTTTCAGAGTGCAGTTAATACCTGTCAGTGACACTCAGCACCAGCAGCACTAGCCACCATGGAATATATAATGCAGTTCACTTTAATTCCTTACATTTGACATGCCTCCTTGGGGGGAGAAAAGGCCAGCACTGCTGCTGATGCCGACACCTGTCCTGCGCTGCAGATTAGTGCTGCTGACGCCGACTCCCCCGCGAAGCACACTTTGACAGTATCAGTGTGCACTGCTAGCTAGGCCGGTCTCCGCTAACCACAACCCCGTCATGATGTCTCCCGTGCAGGCCCCGGCATTTCCGGACTCGCGCATCCGCAGTCCGGATTGTCAGAACCCGTGAGTTGAGGTTTAAATCATGAGCCTCCTGCTAAACTCTGGCGGGTAGGCAAGCCTGACCTTATTCATTACACTATCCATGCTGTCCTTCCATCTAAATATATACCTTAGTAAAGCTTTATTTACACAGACACTTTTCAGTTCATAGTCGCCTATATTTCTGTACCGTGTTTTTCAAACTTACACAAAAAGGTCCCACTTCAGTTTAGTGACAACCTTCAAAAGGGAACCTTATTCAAACATTAGGGGCTTATTTATCAAGTAATATTTGCAGGATATTCCCCGAAAATACCTGTTCTTAGGGGACATCCGCAAATATTATGCATCTCCTGAATACAGCATGGAGGGACCTCCATTCCCTCCATTTCCGTCAACAGTTGCAGCCCCCATGGGGGCTTCGAAGCTGTATGTTTGTCCCCCATAGGTGATGCCTATGGCTACATTTCACAAAAATTCCCGGGAGAAGGTTCCTCCTAAACCCTCCCTGGCAATGGGCGTCATTTTTACGATCATTTCACTTCTTTGCACATGTCAGGGATGGGCTCCTTTCAGGGCGCCTCTACCCGCATTTGATATTTAGCACATTCAGGCAAATGTTAATTTCTTATTGCCGCAAATATCCGTGGTAAGAACTTATCGGATATAAAACCTGATAATTAGTAAATATGCCCCTTTTATGTATTAGCAGCCACTGCACTGGGATTGCTGCATTCAAATACTTGATGACTTGAAATATAGAATTTAAATGTATAGTGTAACGCACACAATAGAACTAAGCAATTCTGCATTCATATTTCCCTTCATTTTAATCTAAACATTGCATATAGTGAACCTGGAATTTTATATTCATCAAGTACCAGACCCCAGTTGACAATCTAGTGAAATTACTTCTGTTTTGCAGAATTGATAATTGAGTATATTTATCACCCACCTCTGTGTACCATAATAACTACAAATTCTTACAGATGAAGCAGTTCTTCCATATCATTTCGTTCACCTATTTACCCTGTGAGCTGTGAAGGGAGCTGTTTTAATTGACTCTTCAGGATCTCCATTGGCAGTACACCTCAGGGGCACAGTCCACATCTGGTATCATCGCTATTAGAAGCAGGGGCTATTTTATTAAATCTTCACGTATGCATGAAAGCAGTGATTCAGAGAGTTTTTCAGATTTTTTTTTTCTCCACTTCAATTTGTTGTGACTGTCATTATTTTAAATGCCGTTTTGTGTTTGCTTGACTGTAATATATTCCCACTTCAAAAAAGTGTATGGCAGTGGTTTCCCACAGACTTTCTTGAATCACTGCGCACTAGAGTATCAGCAGTTTCTTTACGGCACCCATAGGCGAAAAAATGTGTCATCCTTAGGTTCATTATGGACACTGGACAGGGTTGCACATCTATTTGTCCACATATTTTATAATTAGCAGCCACCAACACTGGTTTTGCCTATCACATTGACCATCAACTCGTGTCAACCTTTCAAGTGAGGTGCCGTGGTACCCAATTTGGGAACCACTGTTCTAGGAAAAATACACAGTCGAGCCTCCATACACTCCACCTTTACATTACAGGATATTAATTTCATAACTATCTTGGGTTGCAGGTCGACCCACACAAAAACAGAAACAAAAAACGGCTATCAGTGAAATCTTTGACTTTAAAAAACAAAACAAAAAACTGTAGTGTAGATGAAAGTATAGTAATATTGATGAAAACAGTGAAAAGCGGCAAAAGGCACCCGAAATTAAAATTCCCATTTAAAATAATGCATAGTTAAAATGTTAAAGTGATGAGAAATGGATTAAGTTTGTCATAACTAAACAATTATAGGATTATGATAAAGAAAAAGTATTTAAATAACATAGCAAAACAATGTAATGATCAGTACAGCAAAAAGTGCCCCAGTCAAACTAGTCTGTGAGGCATGTGATGGTCTGTACCCAGGTCCAAAATAAAACACAGTATTTAAAACTATTTAAAAAGTATTGCCTTCATACAGGGGAACAAAGCATTAAAGCATACTGTACAAGCAATATTTATATGCATAGGATCTTCAACCATCTGAGAAATCCTCTTCTATATGATCTAACATAAAGGATTCCTGGAAGTGCAAAGAAACTGCTGTCCTAGATCCCCTTGTCCAATAATCAATTGTACCACATAGCAAGACCTTAATAAGCTAATTGACACTATGAGACAAAACCTTGTGTGGTACTATAGTGGTCACATTATATCAAAACCCAAAACATACCCAGGGGCGCTGAGAGGGAGGGTGAGCGGGTACTAATTACTCTTGTCTGCTGGAGAGGCCAGACGCCACCCCACCTTCCTCACAGCAGCCTCCTATGCCTGTGGGGGGCTAAGCGATCACACTGATCGCGCCCCTCCCTGGCTTTGCACCGGGCTGAGGGGCTAACAGCGCCCCCCTCCTCAGCACACAGTGCCGCAAAATAATGAAAAAAAAATCTTAATGGGCGTAGCTACACCTCCCACGATTAGTCCACGCCCCCTTCCCCCCGGCATGGCTCTCAGCGCCACTGAGCATACCTCTAGTGTGTCCCAATTTCAGTGGGACAGTCATGATTAGAATGCTTGAAAGGTCTGCATTGTCCCATGGGCCAGAAGTTTGTGAGGCGCGTCCCATTCACCACTGCTCTGCATAGCATGGGTGAATGGGTGCACTAGTGCGTGTGTCACTGAATGGGTGGTTAGAAGGGAGCAGTTGGACATAAGAAGCAGCTTAGCTCTATTCAGATTTAGATTTGACCATGCCCCCACCGTAATGCAGATACTCTCAATGTCTCTTTTCAATGAGCTGACATGTTGGGAGGTATGGCCAAAACACCTTTCTTCGAGTATTACTGCAGTTGTCATCTATGCAATGCAAAGCTTAGGTTCTGTTGCTTGTCTTGGTTTATGCAAGAGTGTCCACTAATCTGCTGAGTGGAATAGTTTGGCAGACTGAGGATGTTCCTTGCAAAGTATGCAGTGCAGCCAGTTTTGTGGAGATTTCCTTTTGCAGAGTAAAATTCCTGTAATCGCTTGAAGTGGTGCACAGTGCACATTTTAGGAAAGTTCTTGGAATGGGCCTGATTCAGATATGCATGCTAATTGCACGCAATGCCGATGTATGCAATACAACTGGCACAGAACGACTGCATAGGGTTGGTGCAAGTTTCAATGGTGCATCTAGAGACACACCAAGACGGATTAGCGCCGCTGCCAGTGGGCTTCTCAGTAGGAATATCATCAGTCACAGCATTAGAATAAAGACACAAACGTGGCTGCAACAAAAGAAGCAGCCGAGTCTGTGGTCACCTCTGAATCAGTTTGCACTGTGGAAATACTTGTTGGACCAAGGGAAGAGAATGGGCACTTAAGGAACCCCATCTTCCTCTTCTTTCAAGCGATATGCCCACTTAGTACTTAACCGTCTAGTGATCACTAGACAATAACACTCTATGCTACAGAAAGCATTAAGAAGGACAGATGGTTCTAATGCAAGACCTACCCCATTCTGACTTCAATAAATTTAGGGGTGCACTTCTGTTAGGTTGTCTATTTTTCAAAAATAGTGTGCCTTGTTGGGCTACCACATTATTCATACACATTTTATGCATTTCATTTAAACTAGTAAAAATAAAAAATATATAGTTTTCAAGTGCAGATTTTCATGTAAAATATGGCTTTTTTACTGTTTTGGAAGGGAGGATTAATGCCAAAGCAAGAACCACAAAGTATATATTGTTTTTTTACTTTTTTTTTTTTTTAATAAAAAATAGCTTTTGGTTTTAAACCACTTGCAGTGTCAGTAAATAAATATATTTTTGGCAATTGTAGGTAGATCACATTTGTAGTGGCAGGAGGAGTACATAAATAACTATTTGCAGAAATTCTAAGGTTTTAAAGAGAAAAGAAGATAATGGTCCTGTCTCAGAGGTGCATGCTATTGCAGCAGTGATTGTGGAGTCGCATCGGCGATAATATGCAAATGCAAGCTTCAGGCATCCCCTTGTGTACTGCACCTTGCACCCTGGGGCGGCCAATTATATATCTGTGTACAGTCAATCGGTGGTTCTGAACACTCCACCATTGGCGCACCATCAACCTTTGCACCAGCCTATGGCAGACGCAGTGTCTCCTTCTGAAATTCATTTGAACATGGCCTCTGTGGCTGCTGCTCTGCATGTGATAACACAGCCACGACTCTCATAAAACTTGCTCATAGAAAGCCATTTCTTGACGTACACTTCAAGCCACCCAGGAACGCCCATAGTTTTGCCTCCATGTTCCTAATGGCAGCACTCCCATACAAAACAGCACCCTCACGCTGGTTTTCAGAATTTTTTCGTTCATGCGCAGTAGCAATTAATTTATCAACTGCACTAACATCACCATTGTGTGCACCTCTGAATCAGACCCAATTTGTGTGGGTCCTCATAAAACAGTGTCTGATATTGATATTTGAACGTGACCAGCCAAAATAGTGAAAAATAGGCTCTGCAAAGGCATGAGCAAAACCTCAGCAGCAAGAGTGGCCAGTGGTCCTGGAAACGAGGGTCTGCCCCATTTTCCGGGAGTGGCAAGGCCAGGGGCTGCGTCTACGGATGCAGTTGCCTGGCCTTGCAAGCCAGCCAGCCTGACTAAGCTGATGCTTACTCGGCTGATGGCCCGGCACTGCCCACCATCGCGTCCGATGGTTGCGATGGTGATCCCAGCCTGCAACCTCGGTTGCAGTGATGGGATCGCAAATGCAGCAGGGGGTGTCTCATACCTGCTGCATTTACATGTTTGCAAAGATGGAATTACAAAGCTGCTTGTGTGCAGCTTTGCAGTTCCTTCCCAAGCTGAATCACCCCCAATGTCCAGTACAAAGGAGCTCATTCAGACCCTCTCGCTAGATGCATACGCTCGCTCTATGCGTATGCAAATCCTGGGCACGCGCAGCAAGGCAGACGATCGCACGGCAATAAATCTATCAGATCTATTGCATGCCCACTATGTCTCGGCGTCTGATCACTATGTGTAAGCAGATGCCCATCAGCCATTCATAAGATGTCCACTTGTGCACGTCATTTCCTGGAAGTGCATGAAAACATTGGTACATCGAGCACCATCGGATGCGATTGCAGCGCTTGAGGTTGATTATACCCTGCCGCAATCACTGCGATCATTTCAGTGTGAAATCCCAACAAGTGACGTGCACTATGACGCTGCCTTTTAATTATGCACACCTCTGAAACGGTGTTGCAACACTCAGGCACATCTGCATTCGCACCTCCACTCCCCAGTTACTAGTGGTCTGCTCCTGTCACCACCCACAAACAGCCTCTCCTGTCACTCATTCTGCTGGGCTGTCTATGTGCAGTGAGCGAACGCTTCCCGATCTCTCGCACTGGTTCGCGCACTGCGATGCGTATGCATGCGTAGATTGCAAAAATTGACCAGCTACGAGCGAATACATCCTAGCGAGCGGGTCTGAATCAGCTCCAAAGTGTCTGGCAACTGGTGATGTTCTGTTAGCAAGTATTGAGGCATTGTTACAAAGAACCTAATGAGATGTGAAGTGCAATGTGTTTATTGAGCATTCTTGAAGTTTTTATTACATACAGTTTCTGACATGGACAACTAATAATGTAATACAGTTTCTGACATGAACAGGTGCAATGGCAGTCATACTGATGCCCTAATGATAATTTTTTGTGCTTTTGCTAGTTTGCTAGTCTTCAGGCCATGCATAAATGCTCTTTGGGGACCATTAAATCACTCACAGTTAAAGTAAGAAAAGCTCCCTGCCAGTAACAGAGTGTTTTTGACAGTTCCTTTTCTGTAAATGAGCATATTAAAGCTGCCAGAAGTATGAGTTATTTTGACATTTACAAAATGTACCACTTGTGAGCTGAAATATAGGATAAAGTAGAAAGGGGATTCTGCTATCGCCAATTGATACTCTTCCTCAGTCCATATTATTAGAAGAGTGTCAATGTTGCACACATAAAACAAAATTAAAATTGAAGATTTTTGAAAATGTGTTTACATTAATTTATTAATACATGAAGAGGTTTTGATATGATGGGGCTGTATTTGACCCCATTGCTGTTCCCTGGAGCTGTAAGCCAAGTGCTGAAATACACAAAATAAATTCTTGTGAAGTAGAATTAGCAATGACAAGAAGTCAACAGGAGAATCGGAGTAATGTGGGCTGGAGACCATGTAATTTCTAACTATCTCAAAGTATGTAAAGGCTAGAAACATCTGGGCTAGCAAATATACATGTTGGGGGAGTCTGTGGAATATGAGACAACCTGTTAACAAAATTAGTTGTATCATTATCAAACTTTATTTATTTAGTGCCAATTTAACAGTAATAAAAACCAGACTGGATTTTAACATAAAGTCAGAGATAAAAGTGGACCCTGTTCACAATCTTACATTTGCTATTATAATAGGAGTTTAATAAATAAGATTATGTGCCACATAAATAGGGGTGTGTAATTTTGGCACTTTCTGTGATTTTAAAACAGTCTTTAAAGACTGCTTTGAGGGTTCTTAATGGGAAATTGCAGGATGGTCACACGTTTACCAAGTGCATTTCCATATAGTGTATTCTTATATGGTGTAATATTGCCTTCACTCCCTCCATTCAGAAGGATTTAGAAATTAAAAGATAAAGGACATTTTTGATCCGTGAGGGAAAATTCTATCCTTCCAGCATTTACGAGATAAATTTGGCCAATTTAAAACACACTTCTGTTTAGTTTTTATAAACGCAACACTTTATCCATAGGGAGATGTACCCACTTCAGGGGTGACCTTCTAATACTACTGATACACTTTTTGACGACCAATACATCTATCAGATCTCATTCTTAAAACTCCTGAACCATGGTTTGGCCCAGTATCAGCATGGAACAGAGACTTCCCTGACCTTGGCGAATTCCACCTCTCTCTTAGTTCGTAGCCACCCGTGACTTGCTTGAATACAGACAGATGTCATCATTAAATTAAATTGCTAGCATCTGCTGCATTTATTCTGTGGCTCTGGGGTGTCTTCACTTTTAAATGGAGCATGCAGGCTCCAATGCCTGACTTAAATGTAAGCATCGCTGCCTGTACTACACTATCCCACCCACCACAAAGCATCGCAATGGTCGCTGTACTATGCAGCCTTGTCCCCTTACAAATGTTATTATATTCACATATAATTAATAATCCTCCTGTCACAACTCTTGGACAGATAATAGATGGTAGCTCGTACTTCGGGATTGGCGAGACCCAGTACTGAGGCGTGGTGTCAGTGTTCACCAGGGACATTCAGATTGCAAATATTCACTAGTCGAAAACTTATCTCTGTATTCAATTCCAAATACTTTTCGTGTACGCGGAAACTCAATGCAATGTAATAGAAGAAAAAGATTCGCCTCTGAATAGCAGGAGAAAAGAAATGCATTTTTGATATTTTGGGGTGCAAAGGTGGGTAAACCAATCAGAACCCTTGGGACAGCCCCCCAAAGGATAACTATCAAAAAATCCCTAAAAAAAAAAGTGAGGAACACCCCAAAAAAGTACTTTGAATTTGGGGGCGAAAAAGTTCAAAGTCGGGATACAAACATAAAAACTAGCGAAATAAATTTTTTGGGGGGGTCTCCAAGTATGGGTGAGGTGTGTTTATGATTGCAGGTGCTTGCTGCAGGTGTGTTTTTTAAGTTTTTTATAACCTCACTTTAGCGACTTTAAAATATGCTTGCACCAATTTTCAAGTACCCCAAATTTGATAGGTCTACTTATTTTCTAAAAAAAAACAAAACTGCTTAATGCTATTCTTCACCACTTGTGCAAAGACGCTAATTAGAACCAACTGACACAACTTAAGTACTTACTTAATAGCTTTGTTAGGGCTATTCGAGCACATCTGCAGTATATTGAACCCCTAAGTTAGTACATCTTTTTGCGGGTAACAGACTGGTTTCCCCAATTCTGTCAGCACTTTTCGCCTGTTGCACATTCACCGGGACGCGTTTTCGCATCTTTTGGAATTGAATACGGCGAATAGCGGGGACGTGCACGATAAGTTTCCGCAGTCAAAAGATGCAATGTGGCTGAAAAGTCCGGCAGGCGGAACTTTATCGCGTACGCGAAACTAATTGAATACAGCCATAACGCAATGTGACTAGGACACCCCAGCAGATTGTGCTGATTAATTTAATATGCAACACTATATCGCATAGTAATGGAGCGTACACACGGTCAGATTTGTCAGACTTGTCAGATTTGTCAGATGAACGACTGAACGATTAAACGATTTGAACGATTTTACCAAAGTTTTGAACGATTTGAACGATTGAACGATTTTTGACTGCATTAAAATGAATGGAATCGTCCAAGTCTGACTGCAAACCCATCAGATGTCAGATATCGTTATCTGACAAACGGGAACGCGCATCGTTGATCGTCCATCGTTCAGGCATGTCAGATATGAACGATTTTCCTTCAGATATGAACGACTGAACGATTTTTAAATCGTTATCGTTCATATCTGAAGGAAAAATCTGATCGTGTGTATGCACCATTAGACTGAGTCTCTGAATCTGTATACAAAGTGCTACAATGTAACGGGTGCAGCTTTTCTCATTCCAAGCTTCATATGCAGACTCAGGTGCACACAGATATCCTTGAGTGATTCTACAGTCAGTCAGAATAACCTCTGTAACTGAGACGTCTGAGCCATGTTTCTGTGTACGGGATCGCAAACGCAGTATGTGAAATCCCCCCCCAGAAACAGTCGAGACACGCCTGCAGTTTTAGCTGACACTCCCCATTTTCTCTCCCAAATGCCCCCTGCCTGTAAATTACACTGCGATTAAAGACTCGCAGCATGCGACTAGCAACTCTCCCTGAATGTCAGGGAGACTCCCTGACATAATAGCAATCTCCCTGATTGCACCTTACCCCCATTATGTACTGGTTATCAGAGATATATTCATTCCCTGCATTTGTTTTAAGGCAGAATGATCCCTATGGCTGCATGCATTTTCAAATAGGTTTACTTGTGGCCACTTATATGAAGCCAATTGTAAAACACACTACATGTACAAGCCTTGAGAAGTATCAGGGTATTTTCATCAACAAGTAGATTTTACACGCCACGCTCATAGGTGTTGCTTTCACAATCTCCCTGAAATGCTTCATTTGTAAAACTGTCAGCATTGTCTACAACTCTGCACCAGGCCTTGTGTCTTTATTGTTGTAAAAAAGTAGAATATATTTTTCCATTTGACCTTAGAATTTGAAAAATAAATCTATTTTAATTCCATGCTGTGAAAATTGCCATAAATACTTTTCATGGCTATAGGTATAGAGTATACAGTATGTGTGATTTGATGTGAGCGATATGGTTATTGGGGGCTATCTGGTTCCCATAGTTTCCATAGAATGTTGTTTATTTTCAGGTAGAACCTTTACCACGCAGATAGAGCGATTGTTTGCCATAGCACGTGCATGGATGCCACACTGCGAACACACAGTGATTGTTTTGTGATCACGTCCGCGCAGAGGATTTAATCGCAAAGTGAGTGACAGGTAGTCGGTGGGGGAGATAACGGGGATGGCTAGGCAAAAGCAGGCATGTCTGACCGTTTAAACGCCGTTTCATAGGCGTGCATAAGTTAGCCATTGTGATCTCCTTCGCAGCATGAGCTCTCTGCATGTCATTAGAGCTGCAGCATTTGTGGCTGGTCAGACTTGCTGCATATGCTGCATGGTTGCCCAATCTGCATCGATGTTACCGATGTTTACGCTGCTGTATGTTGTCGGACGGATAGGAGAAGGCAGCAGTGAGCGTCGCTATGCTCGGCTGTGCTTTGGAAGGCATTAGCATAGTGTAGCAAATACAATCCGTGAGAGAATGCAGTTGCGATTGCACTAGCGTCCGTCTCTGAATCAGGCCCTAAGTATTGTGCACCAAGGTGTATGCAGGCAATACTGTCTGAATCATGAGCTTGGAATTAAATTCTTATTGGCAAAATGTCCTTACAAAATATTTTGAAATATTACATTTTCATTCATCTCCGTTGCACATTGAATAAAAGTTTCACAACCATCTAATTAGTCCACTTGTGCCTAGTTCACCCCCCCTTCCCCTAAAACGCCCCTGATTATTTATGCAATTATACAGATATTTTCACTAGAGAATTTACTGCTTTAACTCTTGTCAGTCACATGCAGCCCTCTTCCCTACTGATGCTTAAAGGTAGCTCTGGGAAGATCCCACCTCTTCAGGGAAGTTTTTCTGACTCTTTGCAGACATCTAAAAGCTCTCGGCCCACAGGAGAATAGCAGTACAGCCTGGCCAAAGCAAATCCCAAGCATCTCATCTCACACTTCTGTTTAACATGTGTCAGTTACTCCTTGTAACTTTGTAGTGTCTCTGCAGAATATGTACCGTATAATGATTGCTGATAATTATATATTGAATCAGTGAGCAGCATTTTCTTTTTCCTTCTCTTGCCATTTGTTTGCTATGAGAGATTGCCGACTTGTCTCTCTATGGTGTCCCCAGGGTCATCTTACATTAGTAGTCTAATGCAGCCAATTATATCTGGAATATTGGTCCATGTTTGAGCTACCTTACAACAGCCATCATGATCCTAAGAGTGATACTAAGTGTATGCACATGATTTTCTTTGATCTTCACCACTAATTGCTAATGTCACAATTAGGTTACATTAAGCAGCAGACAGATGCGGGCAGGTCGTTGTGTGCTGTCTAATGGCCGGTCATAACAATCCACCGTTCCTGCTGTTTTCCTCCAAAATCTCTAGGACCACTTACACTCCTTCCAGAAAAGGTTGTCAACATTCTAGTGTCTGTAAAAGCCAAAAGCATGGTTACAGGAACAAGATATATCCAAATTGTGTTATGTTTTATGTTGTTGATTCTTTCATGCACAGGGACAGAAATGATTCAAGCTTTTTATGAAAATATTCCTATTCACACAATGGGGTACATTTATATAAGGTGAGGTACAGAAATACTGTGCAAACGAAAAATATTTGGCAAACATGCCATGCATTAACAAAATGATTTATTAATATTTATTTTATTTATTACCAGTTATTTATATAGCGCACACATATTCCACAGCGCTTTACAGAGAATATTTGGCCATTCACATCAATCTATATTCCAATCTATATTCCCTACCACATGCTCACACACATACCCACTAGGGTTAATTTTTGTTGGGAGCCAATTAACCTACCAGTATATTTTTGGAGTGTACGAGGAAACTGGAGCTCCCGGAGGAAACCCACGCAAGCACAGAGAGAATATACAAACTCCACACAGTGGTATTGACCATTTTAGAAGTGCCCCTTGAATAGCACCTTATACTTTTTCTATGCCATGTTTGACTAGCCTAGGATAATCACATACACTATTTATCTGGGACAAAGTTCATGTCGCTGGACTGCTGCTAAACTTCAGGCGTCTGTCTGTTTGTTCGGGCTAATCCCAAGAACCACTGGACGGATTTTGATGCAGCTTTTACTATTCTATAGAGCATTTGTTGAGGAAAGTTTAGGTGTATGAAGCATTAATTTATGACAGAACAGAGCTGAGTAGTGATGATTTTAGTGAAGCAAGTCAATGAAAAAAACGAACGTCCGAGCAATTTCTTGACTTGCGCTGCCAATTCCGTTAAAGATATATCACAATGATGGACTTTATTTTATATCATGTAGAGATGGGATGTAGTCAGGAAGCCGATGGTCTAAATGCCGACCGCCGGCTTCCCGACTCTCTAATCCCGGCAAGGTACTAATGACAGGCGTTGAAAACTCTACGCCTGTCATTAGACCTACGCCAGGAGCCCGATGCCCAACATACAGAACGTTGGAGAGCCGGGCGCAGACAGCCGCAGGGGGGGAGGGTTAGGTTTTAGAGCTCCCGGGGGTACTTAGGGTTAGGCACCCCCCCGGGAGGGTTAGGTTTAGGCTAGGGGAAGTGGGGGTTAGGGTTAGGCACCCCCCGGGAGATTTAGGGTTTGGCTGCGGGAAGGGGGTTAGGTTTAGGCACTTGGGGGGAGGTTAGGGTTAGGCACCCCTAAGGGAGGGTTAGGGTTAAGGGGGAAAATAGAGTTAGCGATACTTACCTTTTTAACAATCGGGATTTTCACCCTTGCCGGGCTGCCGCTGTCGGGAATTGAACAGTCGGCCATGCGGCCGGCGGTAATACATACTACACCTGTACAGATTGATGTATATTATCCGGTTTCTCCAGAAAAACTGATGTAAGACCTGTAAACTAATACAAAATTTCAGTTCTTCCCTTTTTTTACAGTTCCTATTTCATTTATGTGAAAAACGATTCTTTAATTTCAAACTAGCCCAATTCCCGGTGAGAGGCTGCTTCGGCATGAAATAAATAAAGCACAGGGACAGACACTTCTCGTGCCTGGAGTTGACCTAAGTGGAGACTGTTTTTCTCATGGACAACTTTACGCGGCCTATTTGCGTGTCACGTCAAAAATCATTTTGTGTTATTGTGTTAAAAATTATTTGTGACCTGTAACACATAGGAGTGACACCGCTATATGCATTGTTTTATGCGCTTTCTGGTACGCAGATCTATGTTTGTCCATTGTTGCTACTTCCCCTTACCCGGGAAGTAAGAGATGAGACTGTGGAAGTGAGAATATGATAGGTAGAGAAACTAAAAAAGGACAGAGTAGGTAAAGACAGGAGTGTTGTTTGGATCCCAAAACAAGACAAAACGTCAACGTATATATTTAAGTCCCTCCCTTGTGATCAGGCAACATTTTACACAGGAAGGCGTAGGGAGAGAGTGTGGGACTTGAAGCCGTGAGGCAGTGTGTAAATAAAAAAACGCTATTGGCAAGCTATCAGGGAGTCATTAGGAGTTTAGTTAAATTTAGGTTTAGACTTTAGAGATTTATAGTAGGTAGATCTGGAGGCAAGAGTTGATGCCTGGGAAGTGTAAATGCAGGCATCAATGTCACTTGTCAGTGCATGTGTGTTTGTCATTGTACACTTGCACTGCAGTGGAAACAAACAGGCTACTGTCTGTGTATTGCTGTTGATTGTTTTTTTTATTTTTCCAAATGTGATCCTGCACCTTTATTTTTTTATGAAACCTATCACTGCAGTATACCATATTGGTTATTTCTGAGTACAAACTGGAGGGTGGGCAGCTTAAGTACAGCAAAGCTTTTTTATATACATATATATATATATATGGGTTACAATTAAAACAGAGAGGTCTTCTTGGGGTGCAGCAGCCTCAAACACAGTAGAGCAGTGGTAGCTCCAGAGGTGGGGCTGTAGCACAGTCCAAAATTCAAATAGGGGAGCCACACCAACTGCCAGTGAGTCCAGGCTAGTGATGTTTGGCAGCGTTTGGAAGGGCAGTTCTATATAAAAAAAGCTTTGCTGTACTTAAGCTGAACACCCTCCAGTTTGTACTTGGAAAAGGCAAGATCGGGAACTTTGTGAGCGATCGGCGTAGGAGGCTACTTCTTAAAAATGTGGAAAAACCGATGTTCATAAAAATGAACTACAAATTCTTTGAGAAAGATCTTTGCCACCAATTACAACAAAGTGCAGAGACTTCTGTAACAGTGGATTCCAATGGGGATGAGCTAATATTGTGTGATGATATTAACACTGATGAGGATGATAATGCATATTCCAGCTGTAGACATGATTAACAACACTGTTAGCCGCCTTAGCCATATTGGTAGCTTTTTTGTGGGAGCCCAAACAAAGCAAGCACTTCAGCCAAAAAAGTGGTAGTCCCTATCGCTGAAGTGCTTGGTTTGTAAACTGTGTCTTTTTAATATACAACATAAGGATGGGCCCAATGACCGTACCATTGTGCACCACTTTTCATTATGGGCTTTGACAAGATTATGTGTGTTTGACAGGATGTGTACTGTATATTACTGTACTTTACTGGTGCAATCATGTTCTTTTGTATCTTGCAATGTCATCCATCACCAGTTTCCCAGACAGGAGTATAGGCCCAGTTTCCTTCAGCTTCTCAGCAGATACAGACTAGTATCATCAAATCATAATTAATAATTATTTAATTTGACTAGGCTGTTACTCTGCCTGAAATCCTGAGGAATCAATCTCATTGGGATATTGCAGGCTTGTGTTTTTTATAGTGTTTTCTTTTCCATTTCTCCAATTTACTTTTTTTTATAGCTAAATTATGAATACTAATCAAATTATTAAATAATCATTCAATCAATCTCATTTGGATTCTTGTTTTTTAATGTTTTTTTTTCCATTTATCAATTTACTTTTATTTATAGTTATATTCTGTAGTGAATCAATCAATTAATCAACCTCATTGGGATTTTTGATGCTTGTTTTAGAGGGTTAGAGTTAGGCTACGGGAGGGGAGGGTTAGGGTTAGGCTGCAGGAAAGGGGGGTTAGGGGGAGGATTAGGATACTTATGAAATTCTGTTGGGATTCTGACTGTCGGGATGCCGCTCTCGGTAATCTGACCGCCAACATCGCATACCCAACCCCTTTTTGAGTTCTCATCGTCTGTATTTGAAATGTGAGATGTGTTTACATTTTACCACATTTTTAACACTTTTGACTGTGTACATTGGTTACGTTTCAGCAGCAAAGAAATCTCTGTCCTGCAGGACTCCAGTCTTTAGTGAGCCCATTGTTGTGGACTGTTGCAGGATCATTTATATCCCTTTTACACCGACTTAAAAATCCCGGGTTGATGCGCATCAACCCGGGATTTTTGTCAGTGTAAATGGATCCACCCGAGTCCAGGGACCCGGGGATCCAACTGTGGTATTTTGCAGGGTTGGCCACAGGTCATTTCCGTGTCACCTTGACGTGTAAACGGCGCGATCTGGGTCATTGCTTCAGTGGCGCTTGGAGATGACATCATCTCCAAATGTCCACTTCAACACCGGAAGAGCCTGGTCACTGCAGAACGGCGCCAACTCAGGAATATCCTGAATCGGCACCGGGGATTCCGGGTCTGATCTGGATTGGAACCCTGTTCCAACCTCCGGGTCAGATCTGGAACTTTGGTATAAAAGCAGTATAAGTTAGGTAATAAGGAAAAGAGTGGAGAGACACTCACTATGGAGTACAGCCGAAGAACAAAATAAGATTGAAAAAAAAGTATTTTGGGTTTTGAAACTGTAGAAAATAAATAAATAAATCACTATGGTTATTTTAATACATTCTTCTGATGTTCCTCTTACATAAGCATGGCGCAACAGGAAGCAGTGATAGTGGCACCTCCTATAGTAGTCTAATGTTACTGGAGTAGTAGTCACTCCCAGGTAGTTTGTATAGAAACAGGTTTCTATATAAGTCCCTAACGGAAAGTATATAAATAAAGAAATTAGTAGTATGAATAAATATTTGATATGCAACCTATGAAAGAATAAGACTATAGAGTATAGTGAAGCAAGGAAAACCATGTGACCATTGTCAACTACAGAATGAAATATTGATGTGGAAAAAAGAACAATATATACTGCATAATATCTTTAAAGTAGCAATATATGTATGTGGATATAAAAAATGGCATATTGAGCAGAAAAAGGGATGGAAGGTAAGGCTGTAAATTAATAAATTGTTTGGAAACAGATAAGAGAGCTGAAGCAGGTTAGATGGCAGTTGTAGCAAGTTTTATAACAGGACAGGTTTCTGCTGTATGATACATTAAAATAAAATCACATGTAGCATCAAATGAACCAAAGGGATCAATGGAAGCCATTGGTTTCTAGAGATAAGTTGAATGAAAATGTTACTCGTACTCGCTAATTGAGTTGAATCTAAAGTATTAAAAGTAAATTTTCTTCTCTTTACATGGTTGTATCCGAGGACTAGGAGAATTGTTTGTAAGGCTGCATACTGTACTGATAACACACAAAGTTGTTTTTGTTTTTAGTCTAAAGCTGGTTACACACTATACGATTTGTGTACCCAACGATGGCACAACGCAATGGAACTGTGCTATATATCGCTCCATGCTGAATTTAGCAGCATGGCATTGTTTATTGCATCGTCCTATCTGCTGTGCATGATATATTGTTCCGATTCGCACCGGTACTATATAATGTAAGAAGGATCGCATAGTGTGTACCTAGCTTAAGACTCGGTTTGTCTTCATTGTTGTCTCAAATACTGTTTCTATCTAATGTGCATGTTTATGTAGTGACTGTAGCACACACACCATTTAATGTCCAAAATATATTTTCTGGGTCTATTTTTGATCACGCCACTAGTATTTTCATCATAAAAGATGTACTCATAATTAAACAATTCTTCAGTATACTTGTCAAAATTTGTTTTTCTTAAATTTTCATGCTAAACACATTGTTAATATTCCCAGTTTCAGTACATTTACTGAATCTTCTGTCCAAACAAGCTCTTTCCCTTCCTGTTGTGAAGGTTTCTTGTTGCATATGTACACACCTTCTGTTGGTTGGGAGGCTTGCCAAATAGCAATAGTTGAAGGGTTATGCAGTAGCCTCCTGGTCTCCACTGATGGCAGGAGTCACTTCTTTCAAATTATGTGGCCCCTTAGTGTTTACTTTCTAATGATCACCTGTGGCCACTGTACAATATTAACCTTCATTACAGAATTACTAGTAGAGGTGGTAGATGGGTGAGGGCACTTAACATTTCCAATCTTCTCCATCCTGGCACCAACACACTTGGGGGGCACCCACGTTTGAAAGAGAGGAGTCCACTTTTTCAAATGATCTGCCCTCAGTAGTTATTTTCAGACAATAACACCTATACTGCATAACTCCAGAGATGGGGATTTCTAATGCCCAGATCCCCTTCATAATGACTGCAATAAACACAGGGGTCCCCTTATTTGATGCGGTAGTTTGTCTACTTTTTAAAATGGTATACCTCATTGCAGAGCTGGCCCTGACCAATTTTATGCCCCAGGCAAGATTGTGACTGGAGCCCCCCCTCCCTAAAAAAAAAAGTGGGATTCTTTGCGCGCGCCTTTGCATCTGAGAAGGGGGTGTGGTTTCACTGAATGGGCATGGCTTGTGACAGTGAGTGACTTGGAAGGCAGATGGTGTCAGAATCTGATTGGTTGTTGTGGGCGACACCGTTATTTTTAAAAGCTTTAGTAAATCTACCCATATGTCTTACTGCATGTGGAAGACAACATTAATAGGTTTCTATTACCACTTTAAGATGGAAATCACAGTTTTAACACAGCTAGGACACTGAATTTGAGGTTAAGCCTGGGTTTCAGTACTTTCCCCCTTTCACACCAGCAGATGGACCCAGGTTATTCCCAGGTCGTCGTCATTCACACTGGACCAGGTCTTCCAGTGACCCGGGAATTCCTTCTCTCAGTGGGCGCTTGGAGACGACATCATCTCCAAGCGCCCACTGTGCTCTCCAATCAGCTCCTTTTAGGCATGACCTGGGTCATCATGACTCGGGTCATGCCTTTCACACAGGAGGCTTCCCGGGTCGGACCCGGGAATAACCCTGGTAGCAACCAGGGTCAAAGTCCCAGGAGTTGCGACCCGGGTTGACCCTTTCACACAGAAAAAGGATCCAGGTTGACCAGGCAAATTACAGGATCCTTTTCTCTGTCTAAAGGGTATAACTGATCTAATGATGGCATCACCAACTCTAATTAATGATTGTTTGAGGCCTCAAACTAGGGCTAGGTACTTATCAATAATCAAACACTTTGACCTTTAGGAAGCTCAGGGAAACCTTTGTCACATTTTTAGCCTTGGATTTCCGAGCCATTAAGTAGTAGACAGTTTTAGCTTCAGCTACCATTAAATCATATGCTTTCTCTAGTAGTCTCTAATTTAGCAGATAATAAGTTATACCTCATCTGGTATAGATCACTCGAGACCTATTTTACCTACCTACTCCATAACTTGGGACACAGATCATCTCTTAGCCTTTTTTACATCAGTGGAGACAGGTCCCAATATCTATATTCTATCTCTTAAGTAGCCTCTTTGTTTGCATTAGACTTTGCATCTAAAGGTACAAAACTGACTATCCTTCATATTTCAGACCCAGGCCTCATTTTGATAGGACACACTAAGACATCCCATAGTTTCATTTTATCTAATACAAGACTCTTCAGTGCCTAGGGTCAGTGTGTTATATGTTGCTTGTCAATTATACTTTTACTTCTCCTTAAAGGGAATATCTCTCAGATGTTCTTACTTGCAGAAAACTCTTCCGGCTTGGCAGATCCTCTACTGTTAGTGGAGTATTCCAACTATGAGGAATACAGGTATAGAAATTAACCAGTTATGGGGCCATTGATTGCAGGGTGTAGTCACCACCAAAGTAGCAGCTAAAAACATACATTTATAAGCAATTATTCATGCTGCTCACATGTCCTCACCTTGAACCTTGCTAAACATTGTTGGAGACCTGTCTACCAGCTATTGCTAGACAGACTGCAGGAATCTATGACTTTCAAACTGCTCACAACCTGCCACCCTACACCTGTTGCTAGGTTTTTGTGGACTGTTGGAAAAATCTTTGACTTAAGCTGGCCACACACTAGACCAACTTACATACAACCAGCCAACTAGTTGATTGGTTGGAATGAAAATCTGGTAAGGTATGAAATCAAATGACAATCAGCAATTTGCTCCCAAACGCCGGAGAATGGACAAAAACTGTTGTTTGAACAAATTGTTTATATCAAACATTTAACAAACTTGTCTGACAACCATTTTCATCTGTTTTCTGGCATTTAGGAGCAGCTTGCTGATCATCATTTACTCCCATAAGTTACCAGATTTTCATTCCAACCAATCAACTAGTTGGCTGGTTGGATGTAAGTTGGTCTAGTGTGTGGCCAGTTTAAGGATATTATTGTCTTCTCTGTCAGTCTTACTAGGTGTAGTAATGGTCCAAAAGAGATCTCCGACCTCCCTGCCTAAAGAGACAAAATGATGCATTACAAATTGATCATTAAGCTTGAAAGTTTAATATGTGTTTCCACAGTTTACAGTTTTGAGTTACATCAATCTAGTTTTAACAGAATAAGATTTGTCTTTATATCCCTGTCCCTTTTGTTTCCTCTCAATTGACAGTGTTGTCTTTCTATGTATCCTGCATCTTCATTAACTACAGTTTAGTAAAAATGTACTGTTTCTAAAAACATATGTGTAATTTTTGTTAAAGGGCTTTAGGGTTTATATTGCTATTTCTGCCCTGATTTATTTCTAATTACTCTAGGTAAGTATTGCCATCAGATAGCTGAGGTGTGCCTATGGCCACTAGTGTGCACAAGACCACAGGAGCATGTGCCGCCAGCACTATATGCCAGCAGGGGAATTCAATTTCATTTACTTTCCTATGGCTTCAGCAGGGATCGGGCTGCTTAATCCACCTGCTGTTGCTAGATGGCAATTCTATTTCCTACAACAAATCAAGTTTGCATGTCATAGATTCCTGCAAACTAGTCTTTTCCCACACAAGTACGCTCATCCTTCAGCCTTTCTGTCTTTACTATTTAATTTTTTTCATTTTGCTAGTATAACACTAGCTGTCACAGCAATCACAATTGTAACTGACAAAAGATCCTGGGCCATGTACTGATGGGGCCATCCTCCTGATGGGGCTTGTGCTGTTAGCCAGGGCCGAGCAGGACCATGATAGCTGTCGCTACTTCAACCTTGTTGAGCAGATAAGAGCCTTTCATATTCTGGAAGCTTTCCAGACACTAACAGTGGGCATTGATGCAGAAGACAAAAGATGTGCGGACTGAGACAAAAATGAGGGGCCCTAGTTCTTGCATTGCATGGGGAGACATAGGGGTTTACATCTACACCATGCACGCTCCTTCTGTATTTTTATTTATTTTTTATGTTTTGCTCACCTTAAATAAAGCACTTATAAGTACAGAAAGCAGGGGAATCTGTGAAAGCTAGATGCCCAAATAAATCAAGGTGTTGATAAATACCCATTTTCGATCACTTCTTATATAAAGTTTTCACCAAATTTCCTAATTCTTAACAAAAAATAATTTTAATTCCTTCAAATTGTGCAAGGGAATTTACACAGCGTTAGGTAACTATCTGCCAAACAGAAATACTCCATTATATAGAATAGAGTAACTTTGGTGCAGAATCAGATTTGGAATTGTGTGGCTCTTACTGTAAAATTGTGGTATCCTAAACATATTGTTGTGTGTGACATACTGTAATTTAGAAACATGGCTATTTCAGTCTGGCACAGGGCGATGAATGTGTTGCAGACAGGTTTACCGAATACAGTCCTCCTATCTCGCAGCCTGACTTGCCCTCAGGGTGAACTGCTTATGACTGAATCTGTAACGCTCCAAGGTCAGTTTTCTGTATGTGGGCACATTAATTTTCCCATATTGTGCTGAAATTAAAAAGCCATATATATGTTTAAAAGTCTTATTTATGAACACTTAAGTATAAGTAAGTCCTAGCCTGGCTCCATTCCATCCTGCTGATATATGTCAGCTGGCAGCAATGCTTTCTTTACATTAAATCTCCGAGAAAACGTTATTGCATCCCGCAATGCTACAGAAAACTTTACTAGTGAACTGAGGCCCTTGAAACCCTTTGAAAGAAACTTCACTGAGGAATATTGATTATAGCAGCTTCTCATTATCTAAAAGCTGTCCTGATTTTGCATTGAATACATACTTTTTTTCCCTTAAATAATTCATACTAGTAGTCAATATTGTGGCTGTCTCTCAGAATTGAAAGTTTGCAAACTTGGACATGAGATGGGTTGTGTATGATATTAAAACAAAAATCAAATCCCCCCCACCCTTCCCTTTCTTGTTGCAGAAAGAACTGAACTCGCTTGCATCGGAGCTGGCTGCCCGGCAGGAAGAGAGCGAGCACTCCCACAAGCGTCTTATTGAACTCAGCCGGGAGTTCAAGAAGAATGTCCCTGAGGTATAGTAATTTTACACAAGTACTGCTTAACCTACTGGTTGCTGATGCAATTTATTCTGAGGTAAAAAAAATTAAAATAAATAAAAAATATAGCCTTTATTTTGTAGCAGGAAATTATATTTATTTTATTTTTTTATTGATTGAAGACACAATTAAAATAGAGCTGGGGGGCACAATCTGCTCATTCTTTGGCTGTCACCTTAAACATTTTAAGAATAATGTGTTCAGTAATGATTTGTTGATCTTAATACAGTAATAATTATAACAAGAAAACGATTGTTTTTGTCTTGAATTGTACGATTGTTACATTTCTGAACAGAGAGAGGCTTTCCTCCATTGTACAGAAAAATTTTACTTCAGGATGACACTGGGCCGCAGGAGCACTTAGTTTTGGGGCCAGTAAACAGTATTTTAGGTGCATGAAATTAAATTAGAGAACATGGCTATAACGGATAATACAGATACATAAGTACACTATTTGAGATAAAGGGTCCACCGAACAAGTAATTCTCCAAAGTATGTTACCAAATTAAAGCATAATTTTGAGGAGTGATTTAAATGCATTATACTAGACATAACCATTCAAATTAGAATTGGTTCTGTTATATATTTATACTTTGCCGGTATCCAACAAGCTCTATAATTTGATACCTGTCCTCTGGCTCTAGGCTACATCTCAAGACATAAGATCGTGGGGGATTAGCCCTAGTGAATGGGTAGTGTATAGATCCCCTTCCGTAGATGTACCTGGAAGTGACGTGAGTGAGGGGCAAAAGTGCGGTTCCATGCCCACAAAGGCCATCAAAAGAAGAAACTTGTCCCCTTGCGGGCTCGCTTTGCTCGTCACAGGTTTATATTCCCCCTCTATGTCTACGTGGATAGCAGGGAATGGCGTTGGACGGTAACTGATGACGTCAGGGTACATCTACAGAAGGGGATCTATCTACTACCCTAGTGAATGAGAAGGACTGGAGGGCATGGGACAAAGGGATTTATGGGTAAGTGATGGATTGGAGATTTTGTAAAGGTGCTATATAATTGTGATTTGAAAATGTGGTATACTTTACTGAAAACCCATCTAGTCTGTGACATATTGGCTTCACAGTCGATAACATGTGCTTTCAGTATATTTTATAAAAATCACTGTTTTTTCTTAGAAAATTGCATAGTGATCTCTGGCTTACTATTTTAATAATAGCTATACTTACTTTTAGGAAATCCGGGAGGTTGTGGCTCCAGTTCTAAAGAGCTTTCAATCTGAGGTAAGAATGTAATATACACATTTTACCTTTACCTTTTTATATTGGCCATTACTGACTCAAGAGTTAAAAAAATATTTAGCACAGTAAAGATACAGAAATATAAGCATCAACATCCCAAAGGTTCTTTTTTTCCCAATATGTAAATCTAAGGGAAGTGTTATACATGTTTACTGTCTACAGAAATACAGACACCATTATGAGAAAACAATCTGTGACAAGTGTCTTCAGTAATGTTTTTGTTTCCTTTCCTTGAATTAACAATGAATTATCAATTATCAATTTAATAATTAAGGGAAGGTTGACTTTTTGTGTTTTTCTAAACCTGTATAATCTCGGGATAAGAGTCACAGAGCTCACCTTTTGCAGTTTACGATGTGTTCTTACAACCGTTGCTATCAGTGGTCTGGTTATTATTATTAATAGAATGGGTTTATTTTTTAGACATATGGGCACCAATTATTCGGGAAGCAATCGGGAAGCCGACTGCCTATATACCGGCAGCCGGCTTCCCGACTGTCTTATCCCGGCAAGGGTGAAATGCCGGGCGTCTAGATGTAGACACCCGCATTTCCCCAACTCCGGGAGACCGGCGCCCGGCATCACGATCGTAGTGATGCTGGGGGGCGCCGCGAGCGGACAGCCGCGGGGGGGAGGGTTAGGGCTCCCGGGGGGGACTTAGGGTTAGACACCCCCCCGGGAGGGTTAGGGTTAGGCTAGGGGGAGGAAGGGTTAGGGTTAGGCACCCCCGGGGGGGACTTAGGGTTAGGCACCCCCCCGGGGGACTTAGGTTTAGGCAGCGGGGAAGGGGGTGGTTAGGGTTAGGCACTTGGGGGGGAAGTTAGGGTTAGGCACCCCTAAGGAGGGTTAGGGGGGTTAGGTTAGGTTAGTGGATACTTACCTATCCACGATTGGGATTTCCAGCGCTGTTGGCCTTCCGCTGCGTCGCACTCTGCTCCTGTCGGGCTACCACTGACGGGAATCGAACCGCCGACCATGCGGCCGGCGGTATATCATACCCATTCCAATTATTCTGCTTAGAGAACCTCATTTCATGTTGGCATTAGTGATAAGCAGGTTTATCTGCGGGGTACCTGCCACCATTGCTAGATTGTGTTTGCATGGTATCATTGTTTGGATTGTGCTGTTGGTATTAAGTGGGAGAAAATTTGTAGCATTTCCCATGCAAACTTTGCAGCCAATATTCAGGCAATTTCACACAATATTTGATTGTGTGGATCCAAATCAACAATGATGTCCAAAAATAACTAATTAAATTGATCACACTACTATAAAGCTGTTAGTAATTATAGTCAGATTATCATTACCAGCCCGGGTGTTCAGTTTTCTTCCAACAGCACTGATAGGAAGTGATACAGCTGCTTGCCTGTACACCAACCTAGTCTGGCCACTTACATTTGTGGCCAACTAGACACTGAACCTTATGCTCTAAAGTTAGGCTGAGAAGCAGGACTGACCCATACATGACCTGGCATCATGGCCGTAACTACCGTAGGTGCAAGGGTGCAGCTGCTATGGGGCCCAGAGCTGAGGGGGGCCCATCTTCCTTTTCAAAGTTACTTGTGTTATATATATTTTTCACCATTGGGTGATACATAGGGGCCCTTACAAACTTTTGCTATGGGGCCTTCAAATACCTAGTTACGCCCCTGCCTGACAGCAATCACCCGATTAGTGTCTTAAATGGGATCCGGTCGGAATTTTGACAGATTCTGAATATCAACAGGTTCTGAATGTTGATACGGGCATAAGGTCGACAAGAAAAAATTTTGACATTCACAAATGTCGGCATGGTTAAAATGTCGACATTTGACATGTCGACTTCAGAATGCCGACAGTACATTTTTGTGTTAGGTTTAGGGTTGGGCTAAAATATGTAAAAAAAACTGTATGTCGATATGCTGGTGTTGACATGTTAAATGACTACATTATGAACAAAATGACATTTTAACAATGTCGACATTTGAGAATAACGACATATTGCTTGTGGGCTTAATGGCCAATGCAACATTCTGACTGTGAACATTCAGTACCTTTTGATATTCTGACTGTCAACAATCAGTACCTTTTGATATTCTTCTGACTGTCAACATTCTGACTGCCGACTTTTCATACCACACCTCCTTAAATATCTCTTGTATTATATTTAGCAGCTCCAGCCTCTTAATAGGATATAAAGCCATCTCCTCTAACTGTTGCCATGACGAGCAGTGTCATGATTGAAGATTTTGCATACTCATCTATTAGATACAGCAACAGTTAACGCTATGCAAATAATGATAGAGGGGCTTTTATCATAACATGAGAGTGAGCAATATTGTCACTACATAATTAAAAAGGGTGAGGCTACACCCCTACACGTCTCTAACTGTAAAGCTGGGATGGTAAGATTGGGGATGACTACTATCCTGATCTATCCATGCAAAACTGGTTATTTTAAGTGATTTCAATAGATCAATTTATTGCAACAAAATTCTTCACCTAATAAGAAATAATGGCCCTGATATTTTTAGCTTTAGGGAATTGTGCAACAAAAATGTCCCAAATTTAATTATTTAATTACCACAAATACAAAATCAGTACTCAGACATCCCAATTCCCAGCCACCTGCTGTCCAATGAGGAAGGAGTTTGCACAGTTTAATTGTCACTATAGAGAATAAACTGGAAGCAGAGATTTTCTTCTCTTTGTTGAATTGGTCACTTCTGCTCCCATCATACACTGCATTGCATTACACATTGGCCTATTCTCCCTTCACCTTGAGCGCTCAGATCTGTGTCAGGACATGATTACCGCTCTAACATAGAGGGGAGTTCTTTAGAGGACCTGTAAGAAGAATTATGGAGCTTATGTGGGCCCAGGCAGCCAGTGATAGGAATAGTGAAACAAATACCAAAAAGGGGAGAAGTGAGTATACAACCTGTTTAAAAATATTTCTTGTCAGTCTCTTTCTTATGTATAATGCAACAAAACTGTACTCAGATTGGGTACGGGATGCCGGGGCTCGGGCCTCAGCTGTCAGGATCCTAACGCCGGCATCCCAACAGGGTTAGGATACCAACATCTGTCGGTAAGTATCCTAACCCTAATCACTCCCTCCCCATTGCATAAACCTAACCCTCCCCCGCTAGTGCATATTCCTCCCCCTAACCCCACTACTTACCATCGGGATGCCTGTGTTGGGGATGCCAGCGCCGGGATTCTGAGCCCCGGCATCCTGACAGCTGGGATTATGACTACATCCCCTCTTATCATATCCTTACTAGACTATTGCAATACCCTACTCTGATCTACCACTGAGCTATGGGAATGGGTATGAAATACCGGCGGCCGCGGTTCGATTCCCATCAGCGGCAGCCCGACAGGAGCAGAGTGCGACGCAGTGGAAGCCCGACAGCGCTGGAAATCCCGATCGTGGATAGGTAAGTATCCACTAACCTAACCTAACCCCCCTAACCCTAACCCTCCTTAGGGGTGCCTAACCCTAACTTCCCCCCCAAGTGCCTAACTCTAATCCCCCCTCTAAGTGCCTAACCCTAACCACCCCCTTCCCCGCTTCCTAAACCTAAGTCCCCCGGGGGGGGTGCCTAACCCTGTCCCCCCCGGGGGTGCCTAACCCTCCCTCCCCCTAGCCTAACCCTAACCCTCCTGGGGGGGTGCCTAACCCTAAATCCCCCCCGGGAGCCCTAAACCTAACCCTCCCCCCCGCGGCTGTCCGCTTGCGGCGCCCGGCATCACTACGATCGTGATGCCGGGCGCCGGTCTCCCGGCTTCGGGGAAATGCGGGCGTCTACATCTAGACGCCCGGCATTTCACCCTTGCCGGGATAAGACAGTCGGGAAGCCGGCTGCCGGTATATAGGCAGTCGGCTTCCTGATTGCTTCCCGAGCTATGAGCTATTACTATTATGAGCTGATCAGCTCATCCATCTTCTCAGGTGCTACTTCTCTTTGTCACTCTCTAAACTGGTTCCTTGATGCTTACAGAATCCAGTTTTAAGGGGTCTATTTACTAAGCCTTGGATGGAGAAAAAGTGGATGGAGATAAAGCTCCAACCAGCTCCTGTCATTTTTCAAACGCAGTCTGTGACATGGCAGTTAGGAGCTGATTGGCTGGTACTTTATCTCTGCTCACTTTATCTACATCCAAGGCTTAATAAATATACCCCTATTAAATCCTTAGCCTAGGTACACACTATGCAATAATTGGGCTGATCAGCCATTTTTCAGTCCGATATTCTGAGTGTGTGTATATAGCACCTAGGCAGCGATCCTTCCAAAAGCAGTCTGATCATATGATTGGATATGACATGCTGCACAACATTTGTAGAAAACAATGAGCTGATACCACGCATATTTGTTATTTATATTTGCATTTCTGATCATCTGCCTGACATTTCCACCCATAGTTCATTTAAAAACGTCAACTTTGTGGATAAGCTTTAGGACAGATAATCGTGTGGATTGGAACAATAAATCACTAGTGTGCAAACCTGAAATCGGATTTATATAGTAATGCCTAACTACTTTATACTGCACTAATAATAATTTTACTAGTATTATTTTCTTGCCAATTGCTGGTTCTGGATTCTTTGAGTGGTGGTTCAACAACGGTTCCCTGACAACAGGAAACTTTACCATGAATATAATATTAGATTTCAAACGTATTTGCAGTGCACCAGTCACTTTGGTCAGATTTCTACATCCATTTTGTCATGTTTTGGACACATCCACTTTAATTCTTATTAATCCTAGTTGGTGGTTATGGAAATCTTGCTGGAAATGGTTTTTCCTTGTTGTGAAGAAGCACTGCCATTTTTCATGGTTGACCATTTCAGTTGCTAAAATACCCATAAGGCATTTCTATAGCTTACCAGTGTTATGGTGCGAGCCTGTACAGACTGCAAAGCAGTCTGGAGGCATACATGAGTGTGTATCTATATAAACTACTCTACTAGTGTCGGGTGTCTTTTTTTGGCGACAATTAGTCTGTCGCAATGTTATGCGACTAGGGCACACCAATTTGATACGTGACTCTTGTATATCTGTGTGCACCTGAGTCTGTATATGAAGCACAACGGAACTTGGAATGAAAAAAGCTGCGGCCGCTTCATTGTAGCACTTTGTATACAGATTCAGAGACTCAAGCTGGATACACACCTGTCAGATATATCTGCAGATGATGGTGGTTCATACACACTGAACAACCATCATCTGGCCGCGGGCCACACTGGCCGGGGAGTGTCACGCCCCCCTCACTGCGGCCTCTGCAGCAAGTGTACGGGCGTACAAACAGCACAATGAACAGATATTTCTGCAAATATATCTGTCATCGGCTGAGCAGCAGAGCCGACGCGATATGTCTTTGAACGAGGTCGCTGGTACACACTGGCTGACGGGCACCTGATACATTGGCAAATCAATTGATTGTCCAATATATCTCCTAGTGTGTACCCAGCATCAGTCGCACATAGATATACAAGCGTCTCGTATCATATTAATCAGCACAGTCTGCTGGTGCTTCCTAGTTGCTTCGCATTGCGACTTAGACGCATTTTCGGCAAAAAAAGATACCTGGCGCTAGCAGAGTCCCATGGGTCCGGGTGTGCTGAGAGGGCCTTTTTAAAATTAAATAGGCTGAGTGGCCAATGCTGCTTTTTCAGCGGGATAGAGTATTGACTATCTAGTGTTATTAACACACACAGTGTTTGCACTAACACACACTCTCACCTAGTTCCCCATCTGCTTACAGATGGATTGTCAAACTAAAATATGTATTTTTCCTGGCACTGAAAAAGAACACTCTCCATCCATATAATTGTCAGAATAAATGAAGGCAGCTTGAAATGGACAAACTTTGAATATCCTAGCATAGAAAAGCCAGAAAAAGACGCAAGCCCTTCTAATTACAAAAGTTGCTTTACAAAAGATAATTCAAAGCAATAATTTAGCAAACATAATCAAGTAGCACAGATGGGAATTTTGATGAATGGTTTGCAACATGCAATTAGCCGCTCTTGCAGTTACATATCATTAACCCCCAGAGCACAAAAATTATTTTCTCATTATTAGCTGAAAAGGTAAAATTAAGCTGACTAGACTTGTAAAGGAAAAAAAGCACAATTAATTACCTCTATTTATTATAATCATTATTTTAAACATACTTTTTTTTTTTTTCGATTGATACATGGTTGAAAACATCAGAATTACATGTTTTGTTATGTTAATTCACTGATGAAACTTTATAGAAAATGCCCAGAGTAAATGTAAGAAAAGGGCAGTTTTCCCAGCTTGAATGTGTTTCTTTTTATTCACTGTATAATTGCATAATGTCATTAAATCTTCTCTTTAATAGCTTTAAGTAAGCCCAAGCTTCAATTAAATAACTGTATGCTGCATATAAGATGGTGATTGGAGCTTGGCATTGAGTAAGGTCTTGAAATGAAAGACTCAAGTTTATAAATGACAGGAAACTGTGATCTGTACCAGGGGTGCGTGGTTTGAATCCCCTTTTGGACTCTCAGAATGTTGTTGGGGTTCCCTGATGAAAATGTTCTACAGAAAAGTGCCTCTTTTGGGGCACTGATACTTGGGAACCTGGCTAATGAAAAACAAATCACTGATGTAAATCACATATACAGATGTGTCCTCATACATCTAGCCTCAAAACGCCATGCAGCATGATTTGCCTGAGTGAGCCGCCAGGTTCCATGCTACTCTGCTAGCAATGGGCGTCTTTTTTTGACGAAAATGCATCGAAGTGGCACTGCGATGAGACTAGGACGCACTAGCAGACTGTGCTGATTAATATGATATGCGACACCTGTACTGTATATCTGTGTGCACCTCATATTTGCCTATACTCCCTGAAGCCGCGGGAGGCTCCCGATTTTTCGGGTAGCCCCCCGCATCCCCAGAAGGGTAGGCAGATCTCCCGCATCCTGCCCACTTCCTAGTGAAGTGGGCAGGATGGGGAGATTTAATGGGGAATTTGCGGGTCTGCGAGGAGGCAGCAGGGCTAAACGGCTCCATTTGCGTCCTCGCAACTGTGGACTTTTCCGGGGAAGGGGCGGGGCCTAATCGCAGGGCCGGCTCTAGGGGTGTTCGACCTGAGCGGTTGCACAGGAGTGCCACCCATAGAGGGTGCACCCTTCCGCAACATCCCGATTTCAGCGGGACACCCGCGGGCCGAAGTGGCCCGCGGGTGGTTAAATCGGGAGGTTGGGGACCCCCACTGCCGCAGCGGTGCCGGACCCCGGAGACTCTGAAAGGATGCTGCACGCATGCGCGTGGCATCCATTCAGTGACGGGAGAGGGCTGGGGGGAATCCAGCTAGTGAGGCTCCCCCCAGCCTGACATTATTTGGAGGCGGACACACCTCCTAAAAATGTCACGTAGGGGGCGTGACCTATGGTAATTAGGTCACTCCCCCATTTTAAGCCACGCGCGAAGAGAGGGCAAGCTGGAAGGAGCCGACACAGGGTGCTCCGACCCCTGGAGCCGGCCCTGCCTAATCGCATCATCAGTCCTGCCCCACCCCCCGAACCATCCTCTAGCGGCAGCTCTCGGGGCTGCTCTCGGAAAGGATGTCTATTAATTTGGTAAGTATGGTGCACCTGAGTCTGTATATGAACCACAATGGAACTTAGAATGAAGAAAGCTGTGCCCGCTACATTGTAGCACTTCGTATACAGATTCAGACACTCATTTGCACACATATATACAAGTGTCACATATCAAATTAATCAGCACAGTCTGCTGGTGCTTCATAGTCACATTGCGATTTGCACTAAATTTTAGGCAAAAAAAGACGCCCGATGCTAGTAGGGTCTCACAGGACTAGGCGCGCCGACAAGGTCTTTATAGCGGGTATGCAGCAAAGCTGTGTAAGGACACATCTGTAAGTAATATGTAGATGTGTTTTAATAACATTTATTTACTTTTTGCCATCACAGAACATAGAATTAGTAATTTAACAAAATTGGGTGGAGCTTGTTGCCTTTGGCAAAGTACACCTATCTATTAGGCAGAAAGATTTTTTATTCCAGTACTAAATCAATGACTTTGTTTAACTTTTTGGTGTAGGTATGAGAGTTTGTCAGCAAATTATTCAATGCACTTTGCTGACTGACCAGTTCTGTTTAATTTGTCCAAGTGGTTCTGGATTTAAGTATGGGATTTTTATGATTTATTATACGGCTTGTCGTATAAAGCACAAAAATAACTTTTGGCTTTAGGTAAGAAGAATTAGGAAATCTTGTTGTTTATTTTTTCCTGTATAACATGTGGCACGTCTGAATGTAGTGTGGAGATCTGACGTTGGAATGTTATGCTTTAGTGAAAATAAGTGTATGTCTATATAGGAACTCTGTGTCTAGTGAAGTTTTATTGATTGATTGACTGGCAGCCATTAGTCCCATCTTGTTTATTGGAAGAGGGGGTGAGTAATGGAGCGGACTGAATGCATTCCCATTAGACAGCAGCTTTACTTAATACCTTTAATAGTCAGAGAAAACTGGTTCTAAAGTGCACTGCATTTGCCTATATGCTGAAGCACCATTGTGACAAGTCAAGAAATGCATATTCCTTTCTAATTTGTGTCAAATTATTGTTGCTCAGTATATCAGACTCTGGAAGTTTAATCTATGAGATCAAGTGAGTGATTGATCTATCTCCGTACCTAAAACTTCAATATATATATAAATAGGCTTTCAAAAAGGATTAACTACTAAAACTAGTAGACGCATTAAAGGCTAAAGTACTTGCTTGCTTATAGCACACTGTGTAAAAGTTGAAGTCAGGATGTTTGACTGTAATATCTTAAGTTGTACAGATACTGTAGCTTTGAAAATAATGAAGTAACCACAGAAAACATGGAAACAAAATATAGGGGCAGACAGAGGAAGAGCAGAGGTTCTGGTGCAGACAGGAAAAGGGCAGAGAGGCTGGCGTAATCAGATAATAGGCAGAATGACTGGCACAGAGAGGGAAAGATCAGAAAACTATCGCAGAGCGAGAAAAGGCAGAGATTCTGGCACAGACAGCGAACGAGCTGAGATTCTGGCACAGGCAGGTAATGGGAAGAAAGGTTGGCACAGACCAGGGACAAGCAGAGATTGGTGCCATACAGAACTCAACATTGCTGCGTCGGCGCCTGCTTTATTTAAAACTTTCAATTCGGTAAGTATGGTGCACGTGAGTCTGTATATGAACCAGAATGAAAACTCAAAGGCATGGTGACAGCAGGGACCACATAGTTAGCTCATAGCTCAAGCACTTGTGGCGTGGGATTCATTGAAGATCACCGTGTCCCTCGGTGGGCCATTCCAGTTTGTTCATACCACGGTCAGGAGATTGGTCAACTCTATTTATGGCACATCCTTTATAAACAGTACAAACATTATGGCAGCTCCATTATGCACAATACAATTCAATGTCACAAGCCGCCGCAACTTGTTACCTTCACGCCTCTTCTTCCGGCCGCAGGATCTGACGGCCTCTCCAATCAAAGGGCAATGTGGACGCCGAACTGGGACGTCCCCCATGGTTGCTGGGAGACCAAGACGACGGACGGTCGCGGGTGCTGCTGGCTCTGCCGGATAGACGTGCAACGTCCCAGCTCTCAACTGTCAATCATCTGTGCACTTGCTGCCCATTGGGGGAAGATCTTATATCAGTATGTCTGGACTGGCACCACGTTGCCTGTGATAGTTTACGTTTCTATGCCAACAAAGCATCACATGTCAACATCCCGGCCTGTTTTCATGTGATGCATGGCTGTCATGCTCCCATATGCCCAAGGGAATCGGTATGAATGACCGCCGGACCTATGCCCGGCGGTTCAAATACTGACAGTGGATGCCCGACGGAGGAGATCCCGACAAGGTAAGGATTTAACCTATCCCTAACTCTCTCCCCCCCCTATCCCTCCCTTAGGGGTGCCTAAACCTAACCTTCCCCCTAGTGCCTAACCCTAATCCCCCCTGTAAGTGCCTAAATCTAACCCCCCTTCCTTGCAGCCTAAACCTAAGTCTCCCGAAGGGGTGCCTAACCCTAACCTCCCTCCGGGGATGCCTAACACTAACCCCCACCCTTCCTCTAGCCTAACCCTAACCTCCCGGGGGGTGCCTAACCCTAAGTCCCCCCTGGGAGCCCCTAACCTAACCCCCTACACGTCTCTTCGCACCCGGCTTACCTTCATTCGGTATGCCGGACGTTGGGCTCCCGGCGTAGGGATAATGACAGGTGTTGGGATTTTGACGCCTGTCATTAGTCCCCTGTTGGGATTAGACAGTCGGGTAGCCGGCAGTTGGCATTGCGACCGTCGGCTTCCTGACTGCATCCCTGCCCAAGTGTTTCTTCTGATTCTTGCTGGTTTTACACTCGTTAAGTATAGGTGAAAATGGGGAAATCTGTCTATACCCCCAAAAAAGAAAAACTAATATTGGATAACAGTATAGAAGTCTATTAGTGGCCATAATAAAAGTATTTGGGGTAATAAATTGTCTCAAATGGCTGTTAGAAGCATTTAAGCAAATGGAAAACTGATAGAAAGCAAGAGTTTTTCTCTATAATAATGCTCTACTTAAATTAGGGGTGCATAAAAGTTCCTGTAAGTATATATTTGTTATTTTAAGCCACTTTAAAAAAAAAAAGTCAAAATACACCTCTATCACCCACATGCAATCTTAAAAACATCTTTCCCATTCGTATAGCACCCCCATATACCTGTCCCACATCAATTAACCCATTTTACTGCATTTTGTACATTTTTCACCCCAAAAATTAAGTAATTATTAGCCAAATTAAGCTAATTAAAAAATTAATTTTGCCTTTAGTCAATAAACTGGGTGTCTCAGTGCTTCTGGACCTAGTCCCGACATTTTTTACCTTTTATAAAATAGGGATTTGCCCCAACTTTTCACCTGCTCAGGAGGTAGTGGAAATAAAACCTGTACATATCAGCAATGCAAGGAGTGCAAATACATTTTCTTTTCTTTTTTTTTGCATGCAGGGTAAATACTGGCTGCTTTGTACAGTGTCCCACATGCTAGACAGCTTTATTATTACACTGCAATTTAGATGTCAGTTTGGACACACCCCTCCCAAATCTAAATCACTCTACACATTTTATATCTTCCCCACCTGCAGTGCAGCATGGTTATACCAAGATACAGTTACTTGCTCTTTCTTACTCTAGTCCCAAATCTGAACCCGGCCTTATATCTATAAGCAGTGTTGTAGCTATGGGGCTCGTATGTATGTGTGATGTGTGTGGGGGGGATTCTGGTGATACTGGGCCATCCACTTTGTGGAAAGCCCACAATGGGCTTTACTGCGCATGCGTCAGGCCCACTGAGGCCTTTGGAGTTTTGACCTGTATCATCTGGCCAAACCTCCAAATTTTATTGTGGGACCCAAAGCTGGCATGTTATTCCCACGTGTATGTATAAAATGATAATATCACTGACTTCTTGTTTTTTTTAATAGTATCATTACAGTCAGTGTTACATATACCAAGTACTTGTTACTACTAAAATAGATTTTCTTCTCATTAGTGTCAGATGATTATTTTCAAAGCTTAAATCTATTAACATCTTCAGCATTAAACCATTTTAAACCCATCCAATGTCAAACTATAGTGCTGAAGTCATAGACGTAGTTCAACTTCATTTCAATGATTAAAGAAAATGTTCACTTCCATAGGTATTTCTAATACAATCATTTGGAGGAAGTAAAGCACTTCAGTGTTAGCATATAGGGAGGGGTAGGGTGAGTTGGATAAACCTGCCCCAGAGGTGGGCATCCCCTTTTTATAGAGGAGAGTTTGTACATGTATTATGGTATTCCCACAGTCTGGATGTAATGCCCATCATTTGCTTAATGTGTCCCTTCTTTAGTCTTTGTAACAAAGTTATTGACCTGGTCTCTTCCACACAAACTTATAGTGTATTATATTTTGCATTAATGTAACCTGATTTCCAAAATATTCCATATTGAATTAAGGTCCATGAAACAAACTAATTTGAAGCAAAACTATTTTTGTGTCAATCTGTCACTTAAATGAACTGTTAAACTTGTATGATCACTTGGGGAATATCTTTATAATGTGGCCCCTCCCACTAACCAGAATAACAGGAGAATCTGCTGCACTTAGGAATTGCGAGAGCGACTGTGACCTGGGCTACATTACCAACCATCTCTGAATCAGGCCTTTAGTCGTTAATAGTGTACTAAGGGTCTGATTCATTAAGGAGTGCAACTGCAACATTGCTCGCAGTTGGCCGATTGTTGCGTACTGCGCATGCGTGAAGACACCTTTGCGATCACACTGCTTGGCAACCACGCAGAGCCATTGCAGAGTGATTGACAGGCAGTGAGCGTTTGGGGGTGGTGACGGGGGAGTGGTCTGAGAAACGCAGGCGTGTCTGTCTGTTTGAACGCCATTGCGTGAGTGTGCATAAATTAGCCATTGTGACTGCATAGTAGCTTGAGTACTTACTGCGTGCAACGAGGTAGCAATTTCTAAGAAAGTTCAGAGCTGCTGTAAATCTGCGTGAGGGGCCGATGTTACTCGATGTTAGCGATGTTTATGGAGGTTTGCAAAGTATTACGGATGTGAGATAGCAGTAGTGGGCGTCTCTATGCTGGCAGTGCGACGGCATTGCGATAGTAATCATTAGCATATTTTCGCAGCAGATCTGCGTGCGATTATGGAGCTGCAATAGCGATCCTTAATGATTCCGGCCCTAAGTATTTAGGATTAGTATTTTTTTGTTGCAAAAGTATTAGTATAAAGTTGCAGATTAAAGGCATATGTTGAGAAAAAGTTGCATGGTGTGGCTAAGTTGCAAAGTCTGCGATTTGAGGATAGATGTATATGGATACATCTGTAAAAAAAATTAAACTATATAATTTGATGTTTACCTTGTTATATTAAAAGGAAGAGAGGAGGTAACTGTGAAGAAGGGGAAAAGACATCATGCGACAGGATCCCAATGTAATGATTAAGAGGTTCCTTTGTGTTAATAAACTTGGGAGACCTTGTACAACTTAGCTGGCACTTTAGTAATTTTTAAATTTCCCCTGCTATTCCACACTTTCTTGGTGTGCTTTGTGGCAACACTTTCTTGGTGTGCTTTGTGGCCACACTTACTGGGTGTGCTTTGTGGCCACACTTACTGGGTGTGCTTTGTGGCCACACTTCCTGGGTGTGCTTTGTGGCCACACTTCCTGGGTGTGCTTTGCGGCCACACTTCCTGGGTGTCCTTTGCGGCCACACTTCCTGGGTGTGCTTTGTGGCCACACTTACTTGGTGTGCTTTGTGGCCACACTTACTTGGTGTGCTTTGTGGCCACACTTCCTGGGTGTGCTTTGTGGCCACACTTCCTGGGTGTGCTTTGTGGCCACACTTCCTGGGTGTGCTTTGTGGCCACACTTAAGCTGGCCACACACTAGACCAACTTTCATCCAACCAGCCAACTAGTTGATTGGTTGGAATGAAAATCTGGTAAAGTATGGGAGTAACTGGTGATCAGCAATTTGCTCCTAAATGCCAGAAAACAGATGAAAATGGTTGTCAGACAAGTTTGTTAAATGTTTGATCTAAACAATTTGTTCAAACAACAGTTTTTAGTCCATTTTCCGGCGTTTGGGAGCAAATTGCTGATTGTCATTTGCTTTCATCCCTTACCAGATTTTCATTCCAACCAATCAACTAGTTGGTTGGTTGGATGTAAGTTGGTCTAGTGTGTGGCCAGCTTTACTTGGTGTGCTTTGTGGCCACACTTACTTGGTGTGCTTTGTGGCCACACTTACTTGGTGTGCTTTGTGGCCATAAGAAAAGAAAACAAAGGTCTGCGCTGGACAACTAATTAAACCATTAATAAGTGCACTTGCAGCATGCTACCCCTAGATCGTAAATGGCAAACTGTCAAAAATGTATCCAACTCGTTCGAAACATTAAAACACAAAGCAGCGCTGGTTACACTAGTATCTATTTAATTTGTATATGAACATAAATAAATTCATGCATAAAATTGCATACACATAATAGGATATATCAAAAAACAGTATATCTGCTCAATAGATGGATGCAAATCACATTGTACAATTCCTATAAAAATCAGGCTACGAATACTAATAATAATTGGTTTTTAAATCGTTGAAAAATGCAAGAATGTCCCGCACTAATAGTCAGCTGATTGGTTAGGACAAGTGTCTGTCCTGTAGAAATACATGTACTCGATAGTGCCTCTGTTTGATATATATTGTAGTATGGTTTAGTTGGTGTACATACAATGTTCCATATTTGGATGTAAAACAAGTTCCAAATCGGGCTGTCCGTAAATTTCCAGACTACGTTACACAGAAATCGGGGCGTACCCCAGCGGCTTAGCCGATCTACTCACGTTCCCTCTGCCAGCTGTATTCCGTGTTCTGGGGGTGATTGATCCACAATGGTTGGTGTGCTTTGTGGCCACGCTTACTTGGTGTGCTTTGTGGCCACGCTTACTTGGTGTGCTTTGTGGCCACGCTTACTTGGTGTGCTTTGTGGCCACGCTTACTTGGTGTGCTTTGTGGCCACGCTTACTTGGTGTGCTTTGTGGCCACACTTACTTGGTGTGCTTTGTGGCCACGCTTACTTGGTGTGCTTTGTGGCCACACTTGGTGTGCTTTGTTGTTACACTTAGTTATATTCACTAAATGTCAGTTTTGAGTTTTCTGGCAGTTTTCCTTCGTTTTTACAATCTTCTAATTTTCTAAAGCCCAAACCGACGGGAAACTGTAGAAAAACCTCACTTTAGCATAGAATAAAACTTCAACTCACCATCAATGTTTTTGGCAAAACAAGTATAGAAGCCTCGTTTTTTTTATGCTTTGGCTTTAGAAACCAATAAAAAACTGCAGGAAAACCAGCCAAAATAAAAGAAGTGGGTGTGATAGGTGAGATAGCTTCATAAGCATGCTGTTGGAGCGATCTGGCCAATGGGGAGAGGAACAATTATATATTTATAATGAAGACAATTATTATATAATAGCTGTTGCCCACGGCTTCGCCCACGATCACTTCTACCAACATTATTTTATTTGAGGTGTTCTAGTTGTATTGCTTTGCATAGGGACCCTGTCACGGGAGTGGCCCACATGACCAGCAGCACTATACAGAGTGGTGGCAGCAGCACCTTCACCCACCACTTGCACCAATGTCACTTTGTGCCCTGTGCATAGACTGCTATGTAGCCTATCCTATTCATCCACCACTCACACCAATGTCACTGTGTGCCCTGCGCACAGACTGCTATGTAGCCTAGCCTATTCATCCACCACTCACACCAATGTCACTGTGTGCCCTGTGCACAGACTGCTATGTAGCCTATCCTATTCATCCACCACTCACACCAATGTCACTGTGTGCCCTGTACACAGACTACTATGTAGCCTCCTATTCATGTGAACGTGGGCCCAAAGCACCTCTCCCCCAACCCCTTACCAGCAGCGTGCATGGTGCCACACCTATCTCCTGCATTGATGATGTCAGCAAATTTTGTTTTTGTTATTGCTCAGCTTTAACTTAATGGATCAAGATGAAACAAAGGGCAGGTTATTTCTAGGAGTTTCCACTATAAAATGATGCATTTTTCATGAAAATGTTCAGGAGTTTTTGCTCCAACTTGGATCAAACAAATAGACAAAATGTTTTTTATAATATTAGTACTGATTAAAAAAAGACCAGAAACTGTTATATTGATAATCCCTTTATGAGGGAAATACTATTTTATTAATATATTTAGTGGAAAATATAAATTTTTATTAATAGAGCATTATTATTTATTAATTACTAGCTGAAGAACCAGGCATGGCCCGGGTTTAAATCTTCAAATTATTAAGTTAGGCATCCTAAACCAATTGCCACCCCTCTGTGAAGTTTTCATCCATATCCATTCAGTGGAAGGCCCAAAACAGACTCCCTGGGCCAACATTCTGCCCAGCATGCACCAACAGGAGGTCCGACCGGGACCTCAACCCCATAGTATGTCTTCTGGGATCCAGTGTTAAGACTCTGTGAAGTTTCCGTCCAAATTCATCCAGTGGAACACTCAGAACAGGCTCCCCGGGTCAAAGTTCTGCCTAGAGTACACCAACTGGAGATCAGGAGACCCTGATTCTCCTACAACCTGCCAGTATCCAATTGGACCACCACGCGTTGGTTTCACCCTTGTGAAGTTTTCATCCAAATCCATCCAGTGAAACGCCCAGAATAGGCACTCCGGGTCAAAGTTCTACCATAGACCAACGGGAAGTCCGACCAGGACCTAATCTTCAAATTATTAAGTTAGGCATCCCAGACCAATTGCCAGGCATCACAGACCAATTGCCATCCCTCTGTGAAGTTTTCATCCATATCCATCCAGTGGAAGGCCCAGAACAGGCTCCTTGGGTCAAAGTTCTGCCCAGCTTACACCAACAGGAGGTCCAACCGGGACCTCAACCCCCTAGTATGTCTTCTGGGATCCAATTTTAGCACTACGTTTTCGTCCAAATCCATCCAGTGGAAGGCTCAGAACAGGCTCCCAGGTTAAAGACCCTGAACCCCCTAAAACCTGACCAGGATCCAACTGGACCACCTCGTGTTGGTTTCACCTCTGTGAAGTGTTCATCCATATCCATCCAGTGGAAGGCCCAGAACAGAGACTCCCCAGGTCAAAGTTCTGCCCAGTGTATACCACCGGGAGGTCCGACCGGGACCTCAACCCCCCAGTATGTATTCTGAGATCCAATGTTACCACTCTGTGAAATTTTCTGACAAATCCATGTAGTGGAAGGCTCAGAACAAGCTCCCCGGGTCAAAGTTCTGCCCAACGTTCACCAACGGGAGGTCTAACTGGGACCCTAACCCCCCTAAAACCTGGCCAGGATCCAACTGGGCCACCTCACTTTGATTTCATCCCAATCTGTGCAGGGGCATCCAAATGCATAACCGGACAGACAAACAGACCATTGTATTTTATATATAAGAGATTTAAAAAGCAATATGAAGCAATTATTAATTTGTGTTTTAATTGATGGGGGATGCACTCATTATTTTTTTAAGATGTGGGTATTATTTATATAGCCATAAAATAATAAGTCATGTACAGATATGTCCTCATACACTATCACTGCAGCCGCGAAAAACAGCCCTTCTTGGTGCTACAGGTCACGTGCAACTCTGCTTGCGTCGAGCATCATTTTCACCGGAAAATGTAACAAACCTCTTCATGAAACTGCGCTGATTAATTTGATATGTGTATCAAATTAATACACTTGTATATCTGTGTGCGACTGAGTCTGAATCTGTATATGAAGTGCTACGAACACCAGCTGCAACTTTTTTCCACCCCAAGTTCCATTGTGCTTCAGGTACAGATTCAGACACACACAGATATACAAGTGCCGCATTTTAAAGTAATCCGTGCAGTCCCGCAAAGCGGTTTGTGACTTCCGTTTGTGACTTAAGCTGGATACACACTTACCGATGTGCGTACCCAGCGATACGTCACCTGTCGGACCGACATATTGGTCGACTGGTACACACATTCGGTGCCCATCCACCCGATATGTCAGACACCGGTTCCATTCACTCACCCCGATAGACGACCTGCGGGAGCGCGTATCATCATCCATAGTAGGTGCACATTTACCGAAGTGGATGATATGTCGGCCCGAACCGCCGGATATTGTCTAATACAGAGGTTCTCAAACTAGGTCCTCAGGACCAAACACAGGTCATGTTTCCAGGTCACCCAGCAGGTGCACAGGTGTATTCATTACTCACTGACACATTTTAAAAGATCTACAGGTGGAGCTTTTATTTCACTTGTGATACTGTGAGGAGACCTGGAAAACATGCACTGTTTGGGTTCCTGAGAACCGAGTTTGAGAACCTGTGGCCTACTATGTACTCACCTCATTAAAATAAAGTTTTAATCACTAGTTAATAATTACTTAATATTACCCCTTCAATGTAATTAATATTGCCCTCAATAAAATGAAACTATAATTTGGTTATTCCTCTCCTTCTGATTGGCCAGATAGATGCATTGGTTTAACATTGGTTTAACATGTTTTTATGACTGTTTGTACAAAATCCATTATAAAAACCAATTCAAAACTGATATAAAACAAATGGATATCAACAGTGGTTTACAAAACCCCATGAAAACCACTGGTTGATGAATACAATGGTTTGGTGCTTTAGTTTGCAGGTGATGTGCAGGGGTTTAAAAATCCCAACGCTTAGTAAATTTACTTATTAGTGTTTCATCATCGTCACTAACTAGAGTGGTATTAGCGACCATGAGGAACCCAAATCTGAAGGCCTTTACAATGCGGTGGAAATATAGTATATGCTTTGAAAAGGCTCTGGCCCCTGGGGTGATCATTAGTGGTACTGTAGATTTTTCCAGTGTTCTTTCGGACAATAATTATTTACGGGGGTTTCCTAGGAACTTCTAGTCCCCCATAAAACACCAATGTGGGTAGCACACAATTCATGTTTGTTCTGTACTTTTCCTCTGTTTCTTATTCTCTTCTGCAGTTTAGTAACACTAGGCTATCTTGTAAGTTGATGTGGAGGGAGTTGTAGTTGGGAAAAGTTGTCTTGCACAAGAAGTATGTTTATTTGTGCAAGTTAGATTCAGAATTTACCTTTCATACACACAGTTCTGTATTTATACAATGAATTATAAATGTATTTCTCTCTGTTCATCCTTTATTCACACTGCTCCTGTTGTATTTATTCGAAATAACTTGATGTAAAAATGCTATTGATTTTTCTACTTTTTTCCTTTCATATACATCCTCAAATAATGAACGTGGGAAGCATACTTATATCGCATTTTCATTTTAACTAGTGTTCTCGTCCTTTATTTTAATAATATTGATCTTCTTGATGTGCATTGCTTTTTGTCCTTGTGAAAATGATTCCAGTGTTGTGCCTGGTTGCAACTAGAAGAGTGCTATGAATTATGAAAAGTTTCCATTGCACCACTTAAATTATAGATTATAATAAATGTGACTTCCATATTTCAAGGGTGGCGCTGGTTGATTACTCTATGCTCTGCCCTCATTCTGGAATTCCAGTATTTATAAATTATATTATGGTTTTATTGATGCAGCACATGAACAAATTGTGATATTATTCTTAAGAGCTTTTGTCACCAGTACCATTAGGAGTTGCATAAATAATTTGCAGAAGTCTTCGCTACACACACTTACAAATATACAATAACCCATTATGTCACGTGTGATTCTGGAAAACAGGCACCTTTAATGTGCTCTGAGAACTGGATTTGGGAAACAGTCCACAAAAAAAGCTCAAAATGCATTAACTGTCACTTCTTTATGTTGTAAATGAGCTACTAATCTGTATTTCAATTTGTCATTGGAAAAACTGAGCTTTGTGCCACTTGGAACATATACGGTACCACAGCATAATGCAGATAAAAATAACTATCCAATAATACTAGTACAGGTATAAGGATGCGTTACCCAGGGCCAGCTCTAGGCACGTTCCACCTGAGCGGCCGCACAAGAGCGCCACCTACAGTTGGCATGACGATCTTCCGCTGCCATTTTCCCTGTCTGACAGCAGCCTGCCCCTGTCATTCTGGCTGTCGCTAAGAAAAATTCCGGCTTCCCACCCCGCTTCCTTTGGCTTTAGGACACACCCACCCATGGCTGCTGCCCTATACTAAGCCACCAGTCCCAGCAAGCCAGGATTGGGCTGGGCGGGCTGGGTGTGATGTCACACGCCATCCCTGCACGCGCAGTCTCTGACTCCGGCGGCAGTGGATGTTATAGTGGCTGGGCTGTTACTAGCGGGCGGGCGGCAGCTGTCCGCGACCATGGGACCAGTGAGCAGGCTCGGAGCACACTGAGGTCGGTCAAGTGGATGCCGGTGTCGTGACCCCAGGACGAAGGAGACGGACCACGACTGCTGGCCCGGTGACTCAGAGACTCGGTGAGTGCTGACGGTGACTGCATCACACTCTCAGCCTCAGCCTGCCAGTGCCCTGAATGAAAATAAGAAAAGTAAACCGCGTTCTTCGGTCAGGAGGGGTGGGAATGAAGGGGATGTGTCAACACTCGGTGTGATGATCAGAGGTGAAAGACGGCGGAAGGGGGAAAAAATGTATAGGAGGGGGGGGGTTATATGGGTACAAGGGGTATGAGTGCTGCACCGTATGCGGGAATACCTAGTCCTGCTGTATTAAGGCTAGAAACAAGAGACGGGTGCACTCTCTAAGGAGGGGGATGGAGAGACAATGGCGCAGGTAAGAGGTGGGTGGAAAGGGGTGGGTGGATGTGGTGCTGTGAGGAACAAAGTAGGCATAAAACAAAAGTAGGGACCAAACCGTTTATTGAGAAGACTCAATGCTGCTCCGGATGGCGGTATAATATATAGTTATGGATGAACCTTCCCACTGTTAGTATGAGCAAGTCATACACCCCCTTTTCTCATCAGTACTCAGCCATTATATACCTAACACACTGTTCAACAGTGGGAAGGTTCATCCAATACTATATATTATATCGCCATCCGGAGCAGCATTGTGTCTTCTCAATAAACTGTTTGGCCCCTACTTTTCACTCCTTTGTGTTTTTCATTTCCCGTGGATTTCTTTATTTAAATAAAAGATAGGAAATATTTTAATTTTGTTCAGTTAACAAAAGAATTGGAGGGAGGGGGGGGGCACTCCAACATTTTTCACAGTGTGCTAGTAGACGTGGAGCCGGCCCTGGTGTTACCTAACAGCGGCCTCAAATGTATTGCCCCAATCATATTCCTGTAATTTGCAAAAAAGTGCTGTAAGCCACTAAAGCTGGCCACACACCTAAATATTATATGTCCATATTATTTGACACCAATGCCACTTAGCCTCATTCACGTGGCTAGTTAATATTGTGTGTGAGCATCCTGTTAACACCTACATTTCTCTAGCACGGGCATGGCAGACACTTTTTTTTTCTGAGTTGGTTCATAACATTGTGCCAGATCTATCACTTTCCACCTCGCCCCAGAGATCAAATTTTCACTGATCATTACAGGTTATGTTTTACTCAACTGCCGGTTTCACTATGCAACCTACCCACGCTTCTTTACTTATCTATGTAATATGATGATCTATGTAATATGATGATTTTGACCTTTCTAGTTCAGTTCGGATAGTCACTAGGCCACAACATTTTCAAACCTAAAGCTGGGTACACACTGCACATTGTGTCATAATCACGGCACGATGCATCGCACAATTGCGCAATGTATCGTTACGATCTACATGATGGGACGATACAATGAATGACTGCAGCGAACAATGGATTGGGCATACACACTATACGATGTGTACGATACATGGTTCCGATCCACGTTGGAACAATATATCGGATGATAGAGTATAGTGTATAGTGTGTACCATATTTGTAAAATAGATTTCATTATCTTACATGAGAGGGTACTGATCAATACGAATATGCTCTCAAGATTTTCACAATTTGCTAAATGTAAAAATGCCAGGTACAAGCGCTGCAACACATGTACTCTCCAGTTTATATCGACCAATCAGAAACTATAATTCTCTGTTGGCATTTCTCCCAAGGAGCCTGGTTAATCTCAGTGTTAGCCAAGCACCGATGTCACATTACCCATAGTACACACAGCTATTATTTTTTTATTTGCTTATCGTATATTAATATGCCCTCCTTATTTTTACTTTAGGCTACAATCCATGAAACACTAATTATGATATTGAAGGTTTGTGCAGAATCTGGCAATGTTTCGGCATCGAGTCTGACATGGTGCCAAATGGAGGAAGTGATTAATTCATTAGCACCTGCATTCATTATAATAAGTACAGGTTGTTGATTGAAAGAAAATTTTCGGAAATGGCTGAGTTGATGTAAGAAATTTTAGCATTTGTAGTCAGCTTTAAGGTACTTTACAGAGCTTATAAGCAGGGAAGTGGCTCATAATACAGACTTATTTGTATCTGTCCTTTAGCATTTATAGAACTGAAAGGAGATATGCCAGGTAATACCTGATATATTACTTTAGGAGACAATAGATAATAAAGTTGATGAAAGGCGAACAGCTCTTTTAGGGCCCTATTCATCATCGCTAAGGGGCCTATGTATCAAAGCTGGGAGAGAGATAAAATTGTAACAAATAAATTACCAACCAATCAGCTCCTATCATTTTTTAAACACAGCCTGCAAAATGTAAATTGGAAGCTGACTGGTTAGTACTTTATCTCTCACAATTTTATCTCTCTCCCAACTTTGATACATAGGCCCCTTAGGCGCCTATTCATCATCACTTAATTTTCACCTACTTTTGTAGAAATTAAGATTTTCACCTATTTTTGTGTAAATTAAGTGTAAGCCCCATTCATCATTAATGTAACGCAGGAGATATCACTGATATCTCCTGGTTAAAATATCCCCCGATAATTTCCACAGTCCCCGTACTATAGTATGGGGATGTGGAGATTATGAAATTCATCAAGTTCCAAAAAAGCATTTTTTTCAGAACTTGACAGTGATGCTGAACGCCACTCTAAGGTGGCGTACAGCTTCCGATACAGCAGAGGCATCTGAAAAGATCCCTCCCTGCTGTGTCCTCTTACCTTCCAGCGGCTCCCCGAGCTCTCCTCCTGTGAGCCGGGGCTTAGGGAGAGAGTGCAGCAGCTGCGGGGCAGCATGATCTGGGTGGGGGTCACACTGCAGCCCTGCGTCGGCGTGGAGCAGGGGGGGAAGGTCTCAGGCATCAGGTATATCCTGAGTTGAGCGCGGGGAGGCTTGAGGAGGCGAGCGAGCGAGAGGGCAGGTCTCAGGCATCGTGTATATCCCGGGCTGAGCTATGGAGTTGAGGAGGCAAGCGAGCGAGCGGGAAGCCAGGTCTCAGGCAGCGAGGATATCCGGGGCTGAGCGGGAGGGATCGAGGACGTCGAGGGGACACTTGACTCTGCCGTCTTCTCTCCTGTCTCTTTGTAGCCTGTCTTCAAGCTTCAAGACAAGCTGCGAAGAGTGATGGCAGCAGGAGAAAAATGCCCTTTTTCCGAAAGCTGTCTCCGCAAAAGGAGCAGCTTTTCGTAAGTGATAAGTATAGAAAGCATGATGAATGCCTCCAATACTAGGATTGAACTCGCAGCGAGTTCAATCCTTCATTATCACTAGGGAAATTTTTTTCTCTTCATGAATAGGGCCCTTTAATGTGCCCTTTTTACAATTATTTCATTGTAATAATTGGATTTGAGTTTTCTCAAATCCAAGTGTGAATCCCATTCATCAAGCCTGTAACGAAGGATATATCATTCATATCTCCTTGTTATAGACCTTCCACAATAATTTCCACACTCCCCATACTAAAGTATGGGGATGTAGAAATTGTGTTGTTCATCATATTCCGAAAATGCATTATTTTCAGAATTTGATAGTGAAACTGTTCGCCATCCTGTCCCTGTCCTGTATGTTCCCTTCAGCGGCGGCTGTCCCGGCTCCCGCAGGTCCCTTTCAGCGGTGGCTGTCCCGGCTCACACAGGTCCCCTTCAGCGGTGGCTGTCCCGGCTCACACAGGTCCTCTTCAGCGACAGCTGTCCCGGCTCCTGCAGGTCCCCTTCAGCGGCGGCTGTCCCGGCTCCCGCAGGTCCCCTTCAGCGGCGGCTGTCCCGGCTCCCGCAGGTCCCCTTCAGCAGTGGCTGTCCCGGCTCCCACAGGTCCTCTTCAGCGACAGCTGTCCCGGCTTCCGCAGGTCCCCTTCAGCGGCAGCTGTCCCGGCTCCCGCAGGTCCCCTTCAGCGGTGGCTGTCCCGGCTCACACAGGTCCTCTTCAGCGACAGCTGTTCCGGCTCCCGCAGGTCCTCTTCAGCGGTGGCTGTCCCGGCTTCCAGGGGCAAACGCAGGATTTTTACAGGGGGGTTTCTACACACATTATATGCATGCATACAGTATATACACACACATACATATAGATATGCACACACATACATATGTCACACATACATTACACACAACTTACCTTGCAGCAGCTTTGGGGTCAGGACCTGGCAGTCTGGCATCATGTCATTAGGCCCCTCCCCTTAGCGGCAAAATGCCATGATTCACGGGTCAATCGGGAGTAGGCTGAGCCAAATGACGCAACTGTAATAGAATCGTGTCCAATTTGCTCTGCCTCCTTCCTAATAACCCGCGAATCACGGCATTTTGTCATGAGTGGCGGGGCTTAAGGACATGGGACCTCATTCAGAGTCGGTCGAATCGGCCGCACGGTCGTACGCCACCGATGTTCGCTATACTGCGCATGCGTACAGTTCGCAATGCGCGTGCACAAACTAGCCGCTACGATCAGAATTTTTTCTCTCCTTGAACACAGCCAGGTCGGTAGTTTGAGTGACAGATTGAGGCGTTTGTGGGTGATAACAGGGGAAGGTGCTTGAAAAGGGGGGAGTGGAGATCCGAACGCAGGCGTGCCTAATTATGCGGACGGCGTTTTGTGGGAGTGCATACGGATTATGGGAGTGCATAATTAACAAAGTAGCGTCATGGCACATGTGATATGGGAGGTTTTTACACTGACCTGATCGTAGTGCTTAAGAGAGGGTATGGTCAACCTTAAGCTCTACGACCAGATTCGATGGTTGCCGATGGTCTCGATTAATCCTTATATGCCCGGAGATGACGTGCAATACGTACGAGAAGGGGGCGTATTTTTTTGTCTTCCGACCGCTTCCTCCCCTTGGTCGGCCAACTACCGATCCGAACTTAGGGACGCAACTTGCGAGGGAATCATTTGCATATACGGCCCCTTTTCGCGTACGACCGTGCGGCCGCTTCGACCGACTCTGAATGAGGTCCATGGTGTATGCTCTATAAGCTGTCAGGGGGGGTTTCTGGGTTCTCTGCAGCTTCGGCTCCCGCAGGTTCTCTGAAGTGGCAGCTCTTGCTCCCAAAGGTCCTCTGCAGCGACGGCTCTCGCTCCCACAGGTCCTCTGCAATGGCGGCTGTCCCGACTCCCGCAGGTCCCCTTCAGCGGCAGCTCCGACCCCCGCAGGTCCCCTTTGGCGGTGGCTGTCACGTCTCCCACAGGTTCTCTCACGCAGCGGATTCGGCTCCCACAGGTCCCGTTCAGCTTCACTTCACCAACACCTCCCAGTTTCCTGCAGCAGCTCCGGGTGCACGCTCACTTCCTTGTTGGGGGGCAGCAGCCACTGTAGAAGTGAAATATATCACTTTCCGAAAAGCACAAATACAAATACACCTGCTTTTCGGAAGTGATCATTTTATGAATGATGGAGAATGAATTGCAGGAAAACTGTAAAAATAAAAGGTTAGAATTGAAAACTACAGTTTCACTGTACGCAATTTTATCATAGTGAATAGGACCCTTAATACTGAATATCAATTGTAATAACAACATGAGTGGTCTGCAGAGTTAGAATAGTTGGAGAGAACTTTTTTTGGCATAGAGGAAGTCTGACCCTGGATCACAAACATTAGTTACTAACATTTTATGTATTAAAAGGGCAAACATTTAAGTGAGTTCTGATGTAATTGGATAGTACATTCACTAGGCATACAGTATGTGAAATCAGCCTTATTTAAATAATTAAGATGAACCTTTCCGAATCCTGTGGAACAGTTATTAAATTACTGTTTTCCTAATGTGCCAAGATACAAAGAAATATTAAATAACCTTATATTGGGTATATGTCTTTTTAGCCAAGACTTTAATAGAAGAATCATCTTGATTTTGCAGCAAAGTCACTTTGTAGAGAACATATTAGTAATGGAAACATCAGGAGGAGGTTAAAACGTCAACCGATGATATTTTGGACTCACAATGAGTGGCAGAAAGTCCAGCAAAAATAGTTGACTTTATACAGTGTGTGTGTATATATATATATATCAGTCCACTGGCGGCACTCCAGACTCAGAAATAAATCAATCAGTCATAGCTTAAAGTGATGCAACACTTTAAGCTATGACTGATTGATTTATTTCTGAGTCTGGAGTGCCGCCAGTGGACTGGTATATTTCAACAGGTCTGTTATTGGATTCGTTGTGGAAGGCACCCAGCACAATTATCAGGACTTATACAGAAGAGTGCCGGATCGTGGCACTATATATATATTACACAGACACTGAAGTACCAAAGGTCATGGGATAGGTGCTTAGTATCGTGCAGGACCCCCTCTAGTCCGGCGAAGTGCAGCAACTCAACATGGTATCGATTCCAGTGGACGGAAGACCCATGCCATCTGGATGGCTTTCCACAGCTCCCTGATATATGCAGGTGCAGGTTCTTGGGTGTGAATGGATCTCTCCACCACGTCCCATAAATGCTCGATTGGGTTAATTTCGGAAAAACGTGGTGGCCACAACATTCGTCGGAACCCTCCATAATGCAAACCAATTTTGGACAACTTGAGGTCCATGACACAGTGCATTATCCTCCTGGAATATTCCATCATTGTGGGGGTACATGAAGCCCACGAAGGGCTGCAAATGGTCTTCAAGCAATGCAACATAGGTCTTACCCGTCAATGACATTTCAGGCTGACCCAACTCATGCTATGTGAACACACACCACACCACTATGGAACATTGCAACTATTGCAGGTCTGGGCATTTCCAAGACATCACTGCAGTTATGCCACCTACCATTATCTTTAGTGTGTGTAAATATATATATATATATATATATATATATTGTAACAGGACCGGATTAGGGGTCCCTCTCCTGGGGCAGATGGACTCCCTCTTCACACACACAGCAGCCAAAAAACAGTACACCAGTCTGGGGTCCCGTGCTAACTGGTCGGCGCCAGTCTTTACTGTGCAATGTAAAAAGAAAAGCAAAATATAAACGTAAACGCTACCTGTCTGGGCGCTAACTAAACAAGAGGCTCCCTCTCTACAGAAATAGTGGGGCCTACTGCCTCCACCACCAATACAAGCGCATGCACAAAACCTTACAGGTAGTTTTCACCAGGTGTCTCTGAGCCAGCCAGTCTGCTTGCTCTCCCAGGTATGAGACACCAGCTTACAAACACACACAGCCTATATCAGCCAGCTCCAGGTACAGACCCTAATGAGCAGGCTAACAGGCCTAAAAACCAAAACTTGGAGTTGGTTGTGGATGGAGCCCACCCTCTCCTCACATCCACACCCCCAGGTCCCAATCCGGCTTTTCCAAAAGCTGATACTTAAATCTGCTTCACTGCAGACTTTCTCCTGGGGGTTTTAGAACACATAGGTCAAAAACCTAGGATAAATGTATCTGCCACTGACCACTTTACCAGTGATCCTATCACAATATATATATATATATATTATATATATATATATATATATATATATAATTTAGCTCGGTAGATAGGTAAGTGGTACAGTATCTAGGTGCATAATAAGGGTCCACATGCAGCTTTCAGGGTTAATTAAATAAATGGTGCTTTACTGTCAGCATGCAGGAACAAAATAATAAATGCCCTAGCCCTCATGCAGGACTTTACCTCACTTCTTTTCTCCTCTCTATAATGGGCAGCTAGTCTGCAAACGTAACACAATCTCAGTCTTTAGTTCTGTTTCTCACAAGTATAGACACGGCATTCTGGTCATCACACACAGTCTTCTTGTGGTCCTCCCTGTGTCGCACGCAAGTATAGACACTGGCCTCCTGGCCTGTAGTTTGGCTGCTAGAACTTCACATACACAGTCAGAGATTTGTGGTTCTTCTGGCCTGGCTGCAGGTCTGGACTCACCACCTGGCCTTCCACTGGTCCGGCAGGGCACACTGGGCTCTATAGCTACCACAGTCCCACTTGGACTCTCCACATGCAGCCTGACTGGCTTACACAACCCCACCTGGGCTGTATCCACACTTGTCTGCCTCAGTCCTACCTTGGACAGAATCCACAGGGCAGCGATCAGGTGTGGTCACTCCTTCTTCTTCCCTGTGGTGGCTGATCCCTGAAGCCCCACACGAAATCCATGACTCACTATCGCCACCTAGGCTGATATTGCCTATATATATATATATATATATATATATATATATATACATACACACACACACAACACAAATGGCCTTCACTCCTCCTGTTGAACAAAGTTATATTGCCCGGGTGCTAGACCTGGTGGCCCAAACATGACCCCTTTTACAAGTAAAGAATGAAGGTAGCACTCCAGGGACTTCAGGAAAAATAACCACAGCACACAGCTGTTATGCCTAACAGCTGTGTGCTGTGGTTATTTTTCCTGAAGTCCCTGGAGTGCTACCTTCATTCTTTGCTTATATATATATATATATATATATATATATATATATATATATATAGCGAAAAAATAAGGCGCTCAGGTATATATAAATTTGAAAAATCCTTTTTACGGGATTCAGTGCAACAAACAAAATAAAATATATACAAACACTTCCCAAATAATGGGTGGCTGCTCTTTGCAGTAAAATGTGTATAGGTGAAACACACTTAAATAAATCAAGATAAAAGAGCGCCTACTAGTGTAAAAATCAATTACAAAAGTGCCTAAATAAGGTGCATAAGAGGACAAGAGGATCCAGAGACTTATCTTCTAAGGGAATGATCTTCGGTGAACTGACCATCATTTGAATGTATATGAAAAAGAAGAGCATAAAACCTCACATAGTGTATACTGTATATAAACAATGTCCAGTGGAGAGAATAATATACATATGCAAATAATTTAGGAACACTTAGGTCCCAGACACATATAACCTCCGCAATAATTTTAAAATGATATATTTAATAAAAAATTCGGACAACAGGCATACGGTAAGTAGCACACGTACAGGAATCAAAATAAAAACAGGCTTATCTGTCCATATAGGTGGCCCCAATGCATTTCATCTCATGACAGAGACTTCATCAAGGGGTTGTATGTATGGGGCAAACTATACTTATTTATAGCCAGTCACTAGATTGAAAGGGAGGCCACATGGGTGTGATTGCATGACATCACTTCCTGTGGACTAAATCATCGTATAACTAGCCCTATGGAAGCATAAGAACTGGTAACATATACATAAAAAACATAGTGCTAATAAGCGTTTTGAATGAGCTGGACAAAATAGAAAAGAAAGCATTACACTAGATATAAGACAATTGCGGGGTTGGAACACATTGCGTCATATCCGCCGCCAGGTATGATGGGTAAATGGTCATCTGGAGGTTTTCTCTCTCGCAGGGGACTCTGGGGGCGTCACATGATCTGCATTGTGTGGCCGGATTGCTGGATGGCAGGGAAAGACAATAGTCATTTGAAGAGTCCTCATCATGTATGTGCATCTGCCATTTTCTTGTAGTCTTTTTCATATATCTTTAACACAGACACAGTGGCCATTTTGTGAAAGTCCTTAGATCGAACCAAATCCATAGTTGTTTCCCTATTCCCTTTAATAAACGAATAGGAAATTAGTATATAATTCATACTGAATTCAATGTAGAGAACAAAAGGGCTGATAAAGGTAAAAAATAGAGAATATGGTTCATAATAGAAAAAAAATCATCATAAACCAAAGTGCATAGCAAGAAAGAATATAATGTACAGGTATCTTCACAATTAAATTATTAAAATATTAAATGTTATAAGCAGAAACTAAAAAGGCTATAAAAAAGGAGCAATTTCAAAGCTTTCATTAAAACCGTGGGGTGACAAAGTCTGCAGCTCGAAAATCCAAAACATCTCCCTCTTTGACACTTTATTCAAGATGTCTCACCCCCTTTCATTGGGTTTCACTAATTCTATGGCTTTGAAGGTGATTTAATCTGGATTAGCATCATGTATCTCCAAAAAGTGTTTGGAAACTGCATGTGTCTTGATCTTGATGTTCTGGTACTCGTAGTTTAAGGGTTCTTTTGGTTTTTCCCACATATTTTGAACCGCAAGAGCATTCCAATAGATAAATCACCATTGAAGAATTGCAGTTGATGAAATCCTACATTTTTATTCCTTCGTATTATCGTGATTCAGGAATTTTCTTCTTTTGGGATGAGCAAATCTGCAGACATTGCAATTACTGCACTTATAACAACCTTTGTATTTAAGATAAGTTTGCGGAGATGGCATTGTGTTCTTCAAAAGGCTTGGTGCAAGAATTTCTTTTAGGTTCCTAGTTCTTCTATATACAATCTGTGGTTGTGGATGAAGAATTTCTTTCAATACTGGATCCATGGTGAGTATGTTCCAATGTTTCGTTGGAACTCTTTGAATTCGTTCTTTTTTGCAGTTAAAAGTAGTGATGAAGGGGCAGTAATTTGTTGGTTTACCTTTTGTTTCTGTACTAACATCTCGACTCTCGGTGTTTCATTTGTTCTTACTAATGCTTTATGTATGATTTCTCCAGGGTAGTCTCTCTCCTTAAATCTTTCTGCATAGATCTTTAATTGTTCTTCACAATCTTGCTGTGAGCTGCAATTGCATTTTATACGATGAAACTGCGAATAGGGAATGTAGTTTTCCATTTTTTATCATGACAGCTTTTATAATGTAAATAGCTGTTAGTGTCCACTTTTTTTTATGTAGCTACAAGTGGTAATCAAACCTTCATTTGCAGAAAGAACTAAGTCCAGAAACTCAACTTTCTCTTTATTTAAATGATATGTAAATTTTAAATTGAAATCATTTTTAGAGATCCACTTAAAGAAGTCTAAAAATTGAGCTTCACTCCCATCCCATACAATTAAAATGTTGTCTATATATCTTTTATAAAGTTTGACATTCATAAAAAAATGGGTTCTCAGAATAGATATATTCCTCTTCCCAACTCCCCATTAAAAGGTTTGCAAAACTTTTTGCAAAATTGTGCCCATTGTGGTACCACATATTTGTAAATAAAAACCATCCAGAAATTTAAAATAATTGTGACTTAAAATTAACCTAATAAAATCACATATTGCTTGCTTGTGAGTCACGGTCAGGTGTTGGTCTCTGTTCAAGAATTTCTTATATGCTTCAATACCATTTTCATGCTGAATACAAGTGTATAAACTTTGTACATCTATTGTAATCCAAAGGTACGTCTCTTTCCATACAAAATCAGAAATGATTTTCAAGACACTATTGGTGTCCTTCAAGTAAGACGGTACTTCGCAAACATATTTTTGTCAAATTATATCAATATATTCAGACATGTGTGAAGTGAGGGAGTCTATCCCGGCAATGATAGGCCTGCCTGGTGGGTCTACCAAAGACTTGTGTATCTTTGGTAGATAATAAAAAATGGGTATAATAGGAGTGGACGTCATCAAATATTGGTATTCATCCTTCTCTAATGTCTGATTGTGTAGATAATGCACCAATAAACTTCTCAATTCATCAATAAACTTTTTTGTAGGATCATGTAACAGCTTCTTATATGATTCCTAATCCGACAATAACCGTCTTGCCGCTTTCTCTTATGCTGATCTGTCCAATATGACAGTACCTCCTCCCTTGTCAGCTTGTTTTATTATGATACTGGGATTTTTCTGTAGTTTCTTTAGGGTTTCTTTCTCTGAATTCTTCAGATTAGATTGTTTCTGTGGTTCAAGGTCTCTCAGTTCTTTCTTTACAAGGTCATAAAATACATTAATGTTATTCCACTTGGTCTCTAAGGGGTAGTATTTAGATCTTCTCTTTAGTCCTGATTGAGTAGTATTCTCTACTTCAAGTTCTTTCCTGGTGAAATGTCTCTTTAATGTGAGATTTCTTGTAAATTTATTGAGATCAATGAATGTTAATTTGGTTGGTTGGCGCAAATTTGAGGCCTTTACTCAAAAGGGAGTTTTCTGCTTCAGTAAGTTGGTATGTTGACAAATTGAAGATATCATCAGTAGAAGAACTTAAGAAAGAAGGTATCTTCGTTTGTTTGTTCTTCCTCCTACCGCCCCAAGTGCCTCTTCTTCTTGAAAACTTATTTTCATAGACAGAGTAGCTTTGTGCCTGTCTTTGAAAAATATTTATTTTTGCGGTTGTTGGATGTCTGGAGATAAAAAAAAAATCTGAATCACTGTATGAGTCGGCCCTTTGTAATGCAGAAAATCTATTCTTAGTTTAAATCACTCTCGTGAAAAGGGAAATAGGGATTATCCCCTTGTGATTATTCTATGTTTCTTTTCTTATGATAGGGAGTAGTTATCCTAAACTTCCTCCTTGTAACTTGTACCAGAGGTTTAGGTTGAGTGGGGTTTTGAAATCTACTTCAATTATGAATCTTTATTATTTAGATAATCTTGTTTGTCCTGATAGAATTCTATTTTTTTATTTTTGTTCACTTCCTCTTCAGTACCTTCAAGCTTCTTAGTGAGTGTAACATTGTTTACATTGAACTCTTATTTCTCTTGTTGGGTTGTTAATGTTGTTTCTTTCTTCTTTAGTTCTTCAATTAGGATATCTAAACAATCAGACATTAGAGAAGGATGAATACCAATATTTGATGAAGTCCACTCCTATTATACCCATTTTTTATTATCTACCAAAGATACACAAGTCTTTGGTAGACCCACCAGGTAGGCCTATCATTGTCGGGATAGACTCCCTCACTTCACACATGTCTGAATATATTGATATATTTTTACAAAAATATGTTTGCAAATTACCGTCTTACTTGAAGGACACCAATAGTGTCTTGAAAATCATTTCTGATTTTGTATGGAAAGAGATGTACCTTTGGATTACAATAGATGTACAAAGTTCATACACTTGAATTCAGCATGAAAATGGTATTGAAGCATGTAAGAAATTCTTGAATAGAGACCAACACCTGACCGTGACTCACAAGCAAGCAATATGTGATTTTATTAGATTAATTTTAAGTCACAATTATTTTACATTTCTGGATGGTTTTTATTTACAAATATGTGGTACCGCGATGGTCACAATTTTTGCACAAAGTTTGGGAACCTATTTTTTATGAACGTCAAACTTTATAAAAGATTTATAGATGACATTTTAATTGTATGGGATCCAAATGAAGCTCAATTTTTAAACTTCTTTAAGTGGATCTCTACAAATGATTTCAATTTAAAAATTACATATCAATTAAATAAAGAGAAAGTTGAGTTTCTGGACTTAGGGCCTGATTCAGACCCACTCGCGAGCGGCGACGAGCGAAGGACTTTCCTTCGCTCGTTGTGTCTGATCAAAGGGGGCGTGCTGTCGATGTTGATTGACAGCACGCCCCCTTTGGTGGGCATGCCGGGGGCGTGCCTCCCAGACGGGGGCGTTCCCAAGGGAACGCCTACCGTCAGAAGCCGGCCCACTGACATCACTAGTGATGTCAGTGGGAGTGATTTTGGCTCTGATAGAGCCAAAATCACTCCGTGCCTTGCGGTTGAGAAACTCAACCGCAGGCTCCGGCTCGCAGTGGCGATGGTCGCGATGGTCAAGACCATCGTTACCATCAACCTGCACGCTCGTATAGGCTGTGGGTGGTGACCCACAGCTATACGAGCATCCAGGAGGACGCTCCATAATTATGGAGGTGGGCCCTGATTCAGAGCGAGCGCTCTGGTCAGAGCGTCCGGCTCTGAATCAGGGCCTTAGTTCTTTCTGCAAATGTGTGATTACCACTTGTAGCTACATAAAAAAGTGGACACTAACAGCTATTTACATTATAAAAGCTGTCATGATAAAAAATGGAAAACTACATTCCCTATTCGCAGTTTCATCGTATAAAACGCAATTGCAGCTCACAGCAAGATTGTGAAGAACAATTAAAGATCTATGCAGAAAGATTTAAGGAGAGAGACTACCCTGGAGAAATCATACATAAAGCATTAGTAAGAACAAATGAAACACAGAGAGTTGAGATGTTAGTACAGAAACAAAAGGTAAACCCACAAATTAATGCCCCTTCATCACTACTTTTAACTGCCAAAATGATCGAATTCAAAGAGTTCTAACGAAACATTGGAACATACTCGCCATGGATCCAGTATTGAAAGAAATTCTTCATCCACAACCACAGATTGTATATAGAAGAACCAGGAACCTAAAAGAAATTCTTGCACCAAGCCTTTTGAAGAACACAATGCCATCCCCGCAAACTTATCTTAAATGCAAAGGTTGTTATAAGTGCGGTAATTGCAATGTCTGTAAATTTGTTCATCCTAATAGAAGAAAATTCCTGAATCGCGATAATACGAAGGAATATATAATAAAGGATTTCATCAACTGCAATTCTTCAATGGTGATTTATCTATTGGAACGCTCCTGCGGTTTAAAATACATGGGAAAAACCAAAAGAACCCTTAAACTACGAGTACAAGAACATGTTCGTAACATTAAAAATAAGATCAAGACACATGCAGTTTCCAAACACTTTTTGGAGATACATGATGCTAATCCAGATGAAATCACCTTCAAAGCCGTTGAATTAGTGAAACCCGATGAAAGGGGGTGAGACATCTTGAATAAAGTGTCAAAGAGGGAGGGAGATGTTTTGGATTTTTGAGCTGCAGACTTTGTCACCCCAGGGTTTTAATGAAAGCTTTGAAATTGCTCCTTTTTTATAGCCTGTTTAGTTTCTTCTTATAACTTTTAATATTTTAATTGTGAAGATACCTGTATATTGCAATCTTGCATGCTATGCACTGCACATTGCACTTTGGTTTATGATGAGTTTTTTCTATTATGAACAATATTCTGTATTTTTTAGTTTTATTAGCCCTTTCTTTCTCTACATTGAATTCAGTATATACTAATTTCCTATTTGTCTATTAAAGGGAATAGGGAAACAACTGGATTCGGTTCGATCTAAGGACTGTCACAAAATGGCCACCATGTCTGTGTTAAAGAGATATGAAAAAGATTACAAGAAAATGGCCGATGCACATACATGATGAGGACTCTTCAAATGACTATTGTCTTTCCCAGCAATCCGGCCACAGAATGCAGATCATGTGACACACCCGGAGTCCCCTGCGAGAGAGAAAACCTCCAGATGATCATTTACCCATCATAACTGGCGGCGGATATAACGCAAAGCGTTCCATTTGCATTCCAACCCCGCAATTAGATGTCTTATAACTAGTGTAATGCTTTCTTTTCTTTTTTGTCCAGCTCATTCAAAACGCTTATTAGCTCTACGTTTTTTATGTATATGTTACCAGTTATTTTGCTTCGATAGGGCTAGTTATATGATGATTTATGTGGAAGTCCACAGGAAGTGATGTCATGCAATCACACCCATGTGGCCTGCATTTCAATCTAGTGACTGGCTATAAATAAGTATAGTTTTCCCCATACATACATCCCCTTGATGAAGTCTCTATCATGAGGTGAACCACATTGGAACCACCTATATGGACAGATAAGCCTATTTTAATTTTGATTCCTGTATGTGTGCTGCTTACCGTATGCTGTTGTCTGAATATTTTATTAAATATATCTTTTAAAATTATTGTGGAGGTTATGTGTCTGGGACCTAAGTGCTCCTAATTTATTTGCATATGTACAGTCAGGTGCATAAATATTGGGACATTGACAGAATTTTCATATTTTGGCCTTTATTCACCACCACAATGGCTTTGAAATGAAACAAACGATGTGCTTTAACTGCAGACTTTCAGATTTAATTTGAGGGTAATTACTTCCAAATCAGGTGAACGGTATAGGAATTACAACGGTTTCTATATGTGCCTCCCACTTTTTAAGGGGCCAAAAGTAATGGGACTATCAACTCAAAAGCTATTTCATGGACAGGTGTGGGCTATTCCCTCGTTATTTCATTATCAATTAAGCAGGTAAAAGGTCTGGAGTTGATTCTAGGTGTGACATTTGCTTTTGGAATCAGTTGCAGTCGACTCTCAATATGAGATCCAAAGAGCTGTCACTATCAGTGAAACAAGCCATCATTAGGCTGAAAAATCAAAACAAACCCATCAGAGAGACTGCAAAAACATTAGGTGTGGCCAAATCAACTGTTTGTAACATTCTTAAAAAGAAAGAACGCACCGGAGAGCTCAGCAACACCAAAAGACCCGGAAGACCGCGGGAAAACAAGTGTGGTGGATGACAGAAGAATTATTTCCCCGGTGAAGAAAAACCCCTTCACAACAGTTGGCCAAATCAAGAACACTCTCCAGGAGGTAGGTGTATATGTGTCAAAGTCAACAATCAAGAGAAGACTTCACAAGAGTGAATACAGAGGGTTCACCACAAAATGTAAACCATTGGTGAGCCTCAAAAACAGGAAGACCAGATTATAGTTTGCCAAACATCTAAAAAAGCCATTACAGTTCTGGAACAACATCCTATGGACAGATGAGACAAAGATCAACTTGTACCAGAGTGATGGGAAGAGAAGAGTATGGAGAAGGAAAGGAACTGCTCATGATCCAAAACATACCACCTCATCAGTGAAGCATGGTGGTGGTAGTGTCATGGAGTGGGCATGTATGGCTGCCAATGGAACTGGTTCCCTTGTATTTATTGATGATGTGACTGCTGACAAAAGCAGCAGTATGAATTCTGAAGTGTTTGTGTTTCGGGCAATATTATATGCTCATATTCAGTCAAATGCTTCAGAACTCATTGGACGGCGCTTCACAGTGCAGATGGACAATGACCCGAAGCATACTGCAAAAGCAACCAAAGAGTTTTTTAAGGCTAAAAAGTGGAATGTTATGCAATGGCCAAGTCAATCCCCTGACCTGAATTCGATTGAGCATGCATTTCACTTGATGAAGACAAAACTGAAGGGAAAATGCCCCAAGAACAAGCAGGAACTGAAGACATTTGCAGTAGAGGCCTGGCAGAGCATCACCAGGGTTGAAACCCAGCGTCTGGTGATGTCTATGCGTTCCAGACTTCAGGCTGTAATTGCCTGCAAATGATTTGCAACAAAGTATTAAAAAGTGAAAGTTAGATTTAAAATTGTTTAGTTTGTCCCATTACTTTTGGCCCATTAAAAAGTAGGAGGCACATATAGAAACCGTTGTAATTCCTACACCGTTCATCTGATGTGGATGTAATTACCCTCAAATTAAATCTGAAAGTCTGCAGTTAAAGCACATCTTGTTTGTTTCATTTCAAAGCCATTGTGGTTGTGAATAGAGGCCAAAATATGAAAGTTCTGTCAATGTCCCAATATTTATGCACCTGACTGTATATTATTCTCTTCACTGGACATTGTTTATATACGGAATACACTATGTGAGGTTTTATGCTCTTCTTTTTCATATACATTCAAATGATGGTCAGTTGACCGAAGATCATTCCTTTATAAGTCTCTGGATCCCCTTGTCCTCTTTTGCACTTTATTTTTGCACTTTTGTAATTGATTTTTACACTGGTAGGTGCTCTTTTATCTCTTTTTATATATATATATATATATATATATATTACATACAGGTTGCGTCTCCCATATCCAAATAATCTGAATACGGAATATTCCGAAATACAGAATATTTTTAGCATGCCTGAGATAGTAAAACCTTGTGTTTTTTGATGGATCACTGTACACAAACTTGGTTTAAAGCACAAAATTATGGAAAATATTGAATACAAGCTGGAGTACACGGTGTTGCCCGGGATTTTACGAATGGTTGTTTACGCATCATCATCCAACAAACCTCTCCTTAGGCAGGCCTCACGAAACGTGTGACAAACCTCCCCATCAACAGTCCTAAGGTCTTCGAAGGAAGTAGGACCTGTAACGGTGTAAAGCAAACTTCGGAGATAGAAGCATTCAAAATTTGTCGGATGTACAGTGTAAACACGGCCAAGAGCTTCTGTTGATTTGATACCAGGATGACCATCTACAGCGACTCCCTGTTTTCTGCACATAAAAACTTTTCAAGAAGCATTCCATGTGTAATATTTTGGCAGCTCACAGTACAGCAGGGTCCTTGCAAAGTCATCATTTTGACACAGTTCAAAGAAAGAAGTGAATGTTGTTGCGTAATTTGGTATAGTCAAACAGCTGAGAATGCTGGGAAAGCCTGCTAAAGCTCTCTTCGATAATAAACATTAAGATCATGACAAAACATGACAACACAAAATGCTCTCTCCGAGGCCCTAGCCATATGTCGTGAGGCCCCACAATGAAGCGTACAGCAAAAATGGTGTCTTTTAATTAATTAAAAATTAACAGTATTAATTTAAATTTCACTTTTTTTTTACTTGCCTCGGCCGTGTTTTAATACGCTCGTATGTAAAATTTCACGATCTTGGCTTGTAAACTGTGGATTTATATAGAAAGACAGAAGGACAAATTTTCGCTTTTATATAGTAGAAGATTACCTGCAGGCTGTGTGTATAAGGTGTATATGGAACATAAAATAATTTCATGTATATACACAAACTTTGTTTGAGCCACAAATTTGTTGAAAATATTGTATAAAATTACATGCAGGCTGTGTGTATAAGGTGTATATAAAATATAAATGCATTCTGTGTTTAGATTTGGGTCCCATTCCCAAGATATTTCATTATGGTATGCAATTATACCGAAATATGGAATATTCCGATATATATATATATATATATATATATATATATATATATAATATATATATATATATATATATATATATATAAAATATATAATACTGTTATAGTTATGTTGTGTCTGTCTGTTTGTTCTAAGTTGGCACAACTTGAAGTGGAAACTCCTAGAAATAACCTGCACTTTGTTTCATCTCAATCCATCAAGTTAAAGCTGAGCAATAACAAAAATTATAAAACTTAATGACTTCAGCAATGCAAGAGATAGGTGTGGTACCATGCCACAGTGGTTGGGTGAGAGGTGCTTTGGGCCCGCGTTCACTTGAACAGGATAGGCCACGTCAGGGCTCAACAAATTTTTGTAATATCTAGGAGCCATCTTAAAAGTTTAGGAGCCAGATCATGATCCATTACCAAAATATATGAAAGCTTGTATAGACCACCACACATGCCGTTTCAGTGCCCCTCAAGCTAGTAGTAAACCCCTTCTAATAGTGCCCCCTGTAATAGTGCCCCTAGCAGTAAGCTCCCTGTAATAGTGCCCCCAGCCGTAAACCCCTTGTAAAAGTGCCCCCAGTAGTAAGCTCCTTGTAATAGTGCCCCCAGTAGTAAGCTCCTTGTAATAGTGCCCCCAGTAGTAAGCTCCCAGTATTAGTGCCCCCAGTAGTAAGTCCCTTGAAATAGTGCCCCCTGTAGTAAGCCCTCTGTAGTAAGCTCCCTGTATTAGTGTCCCCAGTAGTAAGCCCCTTGAAATAGTGCCCCCAGTAGTAAGTACCTTGTAATAGAGTCCCCAGTACTAAGCCCCCCTAATAGTGCCCCCCGTAGTAAGCCCCCAGTAGTAAGCCCCCTGCAATAGTGCCCCCAGTACTAAGCCCCCTCTAATAATGCCCCCAGTACTAAGCCCCCTCTAATAGTGCCCCCAGTACTAAGCCCCCTCTAAATGTACGGCACACACACACAAAAAAAAAAACCCAGACTACTTGCCTTAGGCCACGATCCTGCGTCCGCTGCCGTCTGTCGCTCTTCAGAACTATGGGACAGACGTCATGACGTCTCTGCCATAGTGCCCGTGGGGGGACCCGGACGTCGGAGCTCAGGAGTGAGCTCCGGCTGCCGCTGCAGGAAGTCGGGCGCCGGCTGGTAAAATTTCAGCGGGCGCCCAGCAAAACAGCAAATGGAGCTTCCCTGCTGAGGTGTGGGGGGGGGGGGGCGCTGGGAAATCCAGGTCGCCAGGACTAAAATATTAGTCGCTATGGCGGTCAAGCGCGCGGGATTTGTCGATATTCTAGCCCTGCCGGGATGCTGGCGTTGGGATTCTGACCGCCGGGATCGCAAACCCTGGCATCCCGTACCCATCCTGCAGCTGCGATAGCTGTAATATGGTAATGCAGTAGGAGGCATCACACCTCCAGCATGCATTACTGGTCCAAGGACGCAGCATCGGATCATGTGCAATTCTTTTGTCCGGCTGAATGACTGGGTCACACAAGCTGGCCGGCCGCAGATGAGTAAAAGAGTCCAGGAAATCTCCGTCAGCCATCGGAGATTCTGGCCTCTCCACTCCCTCACAACAGCGGCAACACGCGTCCGTTTTGGGAAACTGGGTCCGTCGCCACGCCCTCCCCACCCAGAAATGGCAGCAGCCTGTCAATAACTCAGTCTGCTGCCGGACTGCTTAAGATTGTCCTGCATTTATGATATTGTGTGACAGTGTGTGGCCCTGACAAAAGTTCAAACCTAGGCAAAAACCTAATCCTGTTCAATCTACACCATCATGCCAAATTTGGTGGAGCTAAGTACAAAACTCTGGCTGTGCATAAAGGACAAACAGACACACACACACACACTATTCTCCTTCCGGGAGGGAGCAGCCACATCGGCAGGACGGGGGTGGCGTGGCCGGGACAGGGGGAAGTGGCCGGGCAGGTGACAGTAGTTGTGGGCGTGGCGAGGACGGGGTCACGTGATCACGTCAGTTTGGCCCCGCCCCCGCTATACAATGCCGACAAAATAGACATTGTGAAGCAGGGGGCCGGGCCAAAATGACGTGAATTGCGTCACCTGCCCCCACCCCCACCCCACCCCCGCTGTGGGGGATGCATGGGGTTATTGTGGGGGGATAGGATGGGTGGGCTGCAGCCGGAGAATTGCCTGCCTTCCCAGGAGGTCGGGAGCGGCACCCGATTTTCGGGAGGCTCCCGACCAAATAGGGAGGGTAGCACACACACTTATTATATAGATATTGTATTGTGCAATTCTTAACAGCTAAGATCACTGTAATTATAATTAATAGATTATTTTAGATGTCTGATCAGCTTGTGACTGGCAAATAAATCTGGTAGTCAGAAATCACTTACTCTGTTGCCTGCTGAGTGATTAAAAATTCCTTATTTTCCCCTTTATATATTTTTTTTGACTCGTGGATTTACTGGTGAAGAAAACCTGACCACTCCTATCAGCACCTTGTCATATCTTTCTTCTGCTTCCCTCAGGCACTACAAAGCTTTTATGAAATTTAGTGCTTAGAAAGTAAAGCAAGCCAAAGCTTAATTACATTTTATTGCTCATAACTGCTGCACCATGGGTTAAGTTGCCCTGAATTCTTAGTGCCTATTCTAGAAATTGATACGGCACTGTTAGAACTTCTCATCATGCCAGTTGTTGACATGGAAAGGATAAGGATGGTTACACCAAATATTGATTTGATTTAGATTTCTCTTCTGTTCATTCACTTTTCATTTTGTTAATTGAGAAAAATAAATTTTTAACACTTATATATTTGAGAGCATTTTTACTTTGCAGCATTTTTTCCACACCTGCCTACAACTTTTGCACAGTACTGTAGGAAGGGATGAAGTCATATTGAGGTTAGGGATAGGCACCCCACTGTTAGGGTTACGGTGTGGGAAGGGGGGCTTAGGGTTAGGCACCACCGGGGGGAGGTTAGGGATAGGCACCCCCTGTTAGGGTTAGGTTTAGGGTGTGGGAAGGGGGGCTTAGGGTTAGGCACCATCGGGGGGAGGTTAGGGTTAGGCACCCCCTAGGGATGTTAGGGTTTGGCACCACTAAGGGAGGGTTAAGGGGGGGAAGGGGGAGGTTAGGGTACTTACCTACCGTTGTCGGGATTCTGCACAATGTGGGCTGCCACTGTCGGGATTTCAGCCGGCGGCATATCATAGCGATCCCTGTAGGAGGACATAATACAGCAGGGGGTATTCCGCTAATATATGCACCTCATAGACTACCAATACACAAATCAGAAAACTGTGTCCCAAAATTTAAATATAGCCGGTCAGTCAACAGGAGTCTGTTAATTGTGCTTCTCTTTGTATTTGCCAAACATAATCAAATTATCAATGTGGGTTAAACAGTAATATAATTACCATATGACTTCCGCAAATATACAGGAAATGTAAAAATACAGCAATCTGCTTTCCCCAAACTACCTGCTGTCTAGTACTGACTACATTTTACACAGAAGACCCTCTGGTGTGCATTTCAAACAAAGTGCTTTTACATTAACATTAGGCCTTTGCTGATCTCAGGATACAGTCATTGACATTAACACTTCCTACTGTATGTGGGAATGTCCCAAGACCAATCTGCCCAGAAATGGGAAAGCTATAAAAAACAGATATGCTAAGATACATTTATACAATTCTACAACTGCGCACAGCGCATTAAATAGAACATGTTCAAATGCATTAAAACATTTCCAAACATTTTAACTATTTTCTCTAGTCCCCGCACTGAGAATCATTGGTGGCTCTGAAGGTGGGGCTGCAGCACAATCCAAAATGTAAATAAGAAAGCCATACCAACTGCATGTGAGTCCCAGCCAGTAATGTTTGGCAGCATTTGGGGTGGCAGTTGGTGTGGCTCCTCTATTTTAATTTTGGACTGCGCTGCAGCCCCACCTCTGGAGATGCCACTACTGAGAATGAACTCCCTTGGTGGCACAGACACCACCCTGACGCCACAACCATCTGCAACAGGTATTAAAATGTACATACTATGTCATTACATTTGCAGTCCACATTAAGCACGTAGCACAGGTGTTTTCCTTTTATGGGGCCAGAGCATAAACGTTTATGCATTGGTGGCCATCTTAGCTTCATGGCTTAGGTCCCCGGTCATAGCATGTAATTGGATTTGGATACAAATTGTCTGTGGGAAACAAAGAACAGGTATGAGTACATTTGCTTGATGGGTAGGATTTCTTGTTACGCAGTCAACAGAAATAAAGATGTAAAGCAAGTAGCTTCTGTTGACTAGTGGAAGTGGAAATGAGTTTGAGGTGGCGAATAGTCAATATGTATAATATATAAGTGACACTATGACAATCAGTAACACTGGACAAAACAGAGGATAACATATCTCCATTTGTGATGCTAAAACATAATAATAATTATACTGGTATAGATCTAGAATGGCAGGGGACCTAGACTAAGCATTAAGGTCTTCCAAGCCATCAGTTAGATTTGATTGGTTAGATCCAAATAAACTAACGTTAAAGAAGTACTTTGATAAGAAAGACGAGAGAGGAAACAACAGTGTCCCGAAGATGGTACAGAAAGCACTATTTTTATGAGAAATTAGTGTTAAAGTAGCAGAAAGGTCAAGGAGAATTTAGGAGAGTAGTGTCCTTTTTATAATGAGCAGTGATCAAATCAATGACCAATTTATTCATGGCAGTGAGGACTTTTGAGTATGAAGAGTGCCTGTAAGTTGTTTTATGAAAGGAAACGTAAAAGAAAACCTCTCAATAAGCTTTAAAGGGCATGGGATTTGAGAAATGAAACTGGGCCTATATTGGCTAAGAGTTGATTTGGTTTATTTTTATGTCGATTTTAATCTAAATCTCTAATTTACTAACATTCGATTTTGAGTTAAAAATCAAAAATTTATGTTAGTCGGCTTTAGCAGGTGTAAATGCATTTGGTAAAGAACTTTGTTTAAAACCGAATACAAATAGAATCTAAAAATCGAAATTAAACACATCTAAAAAAGAAGCATGCACAGATCTCTAAGATCTGGGTATGCTTCTTAGTAACCTAAGGAGTTTAAAAAAAAATAAAAATGGCGTGGGGTCCCCCCTATATCCATAGCTAGCCCTGGACCTTTTAGCCTGGTCTGGTCATGGAAAATCAGGGGAAAAACCAGCACATGGTTCCCCCTATTTTCCATTAACCAGCACCAGGCTGAACCAGCCGGGGGGTAATACCACAGCATGAACACTCACAGCATGGGGTTTTCCTGCCAAAGCATTAACCAGCCTCAAACTGCTCAGCCAAGGGCTGGCAAATCTCGGAAAGTGGGGACTCCAAACAAAATACGGGGTCCCCCTCCTGAACATCAACCAGCCCTGGGCTTGAATGCCCAGGGTTCTTCTCTGCACCCTTGGTGGCAGTGGGTGCAGGGTTGATGGTCTAAAGTGAGCAATAATATTGTTCTTCACAGTGGAACTACAGGTACCAGCAAGCCTCCCCTGCAGTACTTCTAGAACCACAAGTGCCAGCAAGTAGGTGACATCTGTAACCCCACTGTGAAAAATAATATAAAAAACAGTACACACACCGAATATTGTATTCATTTACACATTCACTCACTCACCCGCACTCACACTACATACTTACCTTCTTTCTGGAGGAGGTTGGACCCCTTCTCCAGGTAGTAGTCCAAAAGTCTCGGTAAAAATAATAAAACTGACGAATACCCACAGGCTGGTGCCACCTGATATGAAGTAAGGTCATTGGCGGTCACTCTATTAACTTCAATGGAGAATCATTATTGGTTGAGAGCATCAAAGATTTCCATGGCAGCAGGTGCTCTCAGCCAATCAGTGGGATATTGCTATAGCAGGGGAGCACACAGCATAGGGTCCCCCTGCCATAATGTTAACCAGCCCCAAATTAGTAAACCCAGGGCTGGAATCCCGCTGAAAGTCTCGATCCCCCAAATGACCTGGGCTCTTCCACGCACCCCCTGGGCTTTTGGGTATGTGGGTAATAGTGATTAAATAAATAGTTCATCTTTTTTCACAGTAGTTTCAATAGAAACCGCTGTGGAATAGAGCATGCCATGGTGGGTTTGCAATTTGTAATTTAGAAGCTGCTAGGGTTCGATAGGGGTTTCAGTTTAGACATCAAAACCGACCTTTAGTAAATACTGTCAATTAAATATAGAAACCGCTGTCAATGGACAGCAGTTTTCAATGGTTTCTAAATGACACCAAAAGCGCTGCTTAGTAAATTTAGTCCTTCATCTACATTACATTTTATATCTCATCTTGTTCTTGAAGTTGTAAAGTAAGATCTTTGGCAGTTATGTGGCAATGAAAAGTGTGAGACATTTGACAAAGATATTCTACTATACTTGATTTTAAGCCGCGTATCCATTAGGCGATTTTAATAAGCGATTGAACGATAATGACATTGTAGTCGTTCAATCGCTCATTATTCATGCACAAATCGTGCACTATAATGTCGGAAACGACCAGCGATGCGTGCTCCTGCTGGACATTTCCGACATCAATCATCGCCCGAACATGCCGGTCAATCTGCCGATAACGACAGATTGGCCATGTTCAGGGATGAAGGAGGGAGCCTGCACTGAACGACATATCGTTCAGTGCAGGCACTGCAGGGGATCAGGAACGACTGTACGATTCTGATGTCGTAGTCTGCAAGTGTATACGCAGCTTTAGAGTTTTGAAGGCAGGACATTTCTTTATTTGTGCCATGGCTAAGATTGTGGGTGGTGCTAAAGCTACTTGATTAAGGACTGTTTCAGGGATATCATTAAGATGTAGAACTGTCAATTATGATACTGTAAAATTTGGAGAAGTACTAGGAGACAGAAAATAGTTGAACATAAATTGAACTGAGGTTTTATTTTATAATTGTACGCATAAGTAAACACTTAATACTGGAATATAATTTGGATGTTGTACAGAAGCACTGATAACTGATGCTGCTTATTGGCCAGAGACAAACACAGGAGTTCTAGGGGATGTTTCAGATAGCATAACAGAGCAAATAAAAAACTTCACTTTTCATGATTATTTGTTTGAGAACTTGTCTTTGCCCCATTATATAAATACCACCATTTACCCAGCTCCCTGCACTCTTCATGGCACCTGCCCACCAGCTTTACCTTCACATGCCCCTCTGGATGCATTTCAGCAACAGTTATATTTCTCACAGTCATACTGTGGGCAGGGGCGGATTTGGATGGAAAACCAACCTGAGAAATTTCTAAAAGCAGCCCTAATGGCCTCCAATTTAAAAAAAAAATAAAAAAAATACACACATTGGCCCCTACAGGAAAACAATAGCACACACGTCACAGGAATATAATAAAACACATTGGCCTCCACAGAGAAATAATAAAACACATAGGCCCCCACAGGAAAATAATAAAACACATAGGCCCTGACAGGAAAAAAAAAACATATTGGCCCCCACAGGAAAATAACCAAACACATTGGCTGCCACAGAAGAAAATAACAAATACTGGCCTCTATAGGTAAAAACACACATTGGCCCCCACAGAAAGAAAAATAAATCATTGGCCCTGACAGGAAAAATAAATAAAAACAATGGCCACCACAGGAAAAAAAAACACATTTGCTCCCAAAGGAAAAAAATTAAAACACACTGTCAGTAGCAGAATACAGGAGCTCCCAGTGTAATACCCCAGTATGTGAGTTATTATGTCCAACTTGGCATTACATAGGCAGACAGTTCCCAGAAGTCTCTGCAGCTGCTGAAGAAGTCAGGAGCACCAGGTCACATGACCAGTGTCAGGAGAGTGACAGTTGGAAGTAGGCAGCAGTTGATCAGGGCAGTTCGTGAGACAGCTGAGTGGAGACTGGTAGCCGGCAACACCAGCGCTTACCATTAAAGACAGCAAACTCCCTCATTAGCGGGCGGAGTGCAAGGTGGAGGTGGCAGTCACATCTGAAGGCAGTGCAGTCTAAATGTTTCCTCTTCCATCCAGCGGAGACAGGCTGATGGGTGGAGCAGCGGATAAGAAATAAAGCTGGAATGGCTGGTTGAATAACAGGCGGACCGGAGGTGGGACTCCTGGGGTAAGGAGAGCCAAACACTCACCCTCTCACATAGACAGCACCAGTGCTTTAATTAACAATACTGCCTCAGTATAACAGTTACCCCTGAGCCTCCATTAGGGACATATTGCTGCCTTATAAAGTGAGAGCCAGATCAGAAGTGGAGACTAGCCCAGAGACTTTAGGTTACCCCCTTCATTGGAGGGCATATGCCTGTTACTCTCAGAGATTATACGAAAGTATAGAACTGTGGAGCCTTGAGGTAGATTAAAGTGCCTCCTTCCCTGGACAATCACATTGAGGGAAATCGTAGACTATAACAGATTAATTCCCAACAATGAGGGACCTGCGCCAAATAGTGTACACTAACAACCAAAAAGCATTCAACAACCCGGGCAACGAGCAACGCAACTTTAAATTAGACAGCGCTGAACTGTGAACCTTAGTGACAAATAACTAGTAGAACGGGGAATTAAAGCTACTTTAAGGGTATATAAATTAAAAGTTCATAGCATAGGTAAGGTAATGTGTTGTACACGGTACTAGGAATTAATAACAATTGTAAAATTGTATATATATGCTGATTGTTACCTGATAGATGCTAACCTCTGCAAGCTCATAGGTTCCTTCCAGTTGGCAGTAGCCGAGTTCCAGTAAAATAAATGATACCCATTACTGTGTGTCTTGACTATAAATGAATTGTATTGATAATATACATTGAATGTAGGAACTATTATTTGTTTTGTTCTAAGCAACAAATAAAATTTAATTATTAGGTGAGAAGATTTTGGAGATCTTATTTGCCTGGGTATTGACCTTTACCCATCTGTGCAATTAATAAAGAACCATAGACCTACACTTTCCCTGTAGTAATTCAAACAACAAAAAGCATTAGTTTATTACACCAGTCCCTTCATCAGCCACTGGTGGCACTGCCACCAGCAGCCTCAGTGGTCTATTTACTAAGCAGTGTTAGGAGACAAAGTGAAAGGAGATAAGGTGCCAGCCAATCAGCTCCCAACTGTCATTTTTCAAACACAGCCTGTGGCAGGGCAGTTAGGAGCTGATTGGCTGGTACCTTAACTCATTTCACTTTGTCTCCTAACACTGCTTAGTAAATAGACCCCTTAGTGTATGAAGGGAAGTGTGTGGTGTGTGACAGGGTAAGAGTCTGCGGTGTCAGATCTGGTCACAGAAAAATCCATCTACAATAATCACCTCTTACAACACACCTACCCCCTCAGCCACTTCAGTGTCTTCCTCTCATAGAACGCCAACCCCACCTAAAGCCACTTTATTGTCCATCTCACACAGCACCCCCCCCTCAGACACTTTAATGCCCAGCACTCCTACCATCTCACTCCCCTCCCTCAGCCAATTCAATGCCCAGCTCTGACAGCATTCCTACCCCCAGCCACTTCAATGCCCAGCCACTTCAATGCCGAGCACTCCTACCCCTCACCCCCCTCCCTCAGCCACTTCAATGCCCAGCTCTCACAGCACTCATACCCCATCACCCCCTCCCTCAGCCACTTCAATGCCCTGCTCTCACAGCACTCCTACCCCTCACCTCCCCTCCCTCAGCCACTTCAGTGCCCAGCACTCCTACCCTCTCATCCCGTCCCTCGGCCACTTCAGTGCCCAGCACTCCTACCCCTCACCCCCTCCCTCAGCCACTTCAATGCCCAGCTCTCACAGCACTCCTACCCCTCAGCCCCCTCCCTCAGCCACTTCAATGCCCAGCACTCCTACGCCTCAGCCCCCCTCCCTCAGCCACTTCAATGCCCTTCTCTCACAGCACTCCTACCCCTCAGCCCCCTTCCCTCAGCCATTTCACTGCCCAGCCACTTTAATCTGCAGCACTCCTACCCCTCACCCCTCCCTCCCTCTCTCTTAGCTACTTCATTGCCCATCTCTCACAGCACCCCTACACCTACCTTAGCCACTTCAATGGCCAGCTCTCTTAGCACATTCCCCCCTCCCCCTCCAGCAGAGTCAGCAAGCATACCTTTCTTTCTGTCCTGAGCCTGCTATGCACTACATACGCACCTGCCGAGACTTTAGTACACAGGGAGGCGGAGCTACCCGGCTACTCTGAATGTGATGTATAGCATAGAGCAGCCGGCGGCCACAAACATTCACTGCCTGGCCTGCCGTGTCCTCTCTGCCTCCTGCAGCTAGCTGTACACACGCAGCTGCGGGCAGCTCTAGATCACCCACCAGAGTAAGGTGTAGGGATGTGTGCCGGACTATTTTTGCTGGATTTGGATTTGGTTCTGATTCGTCGTCCGGATTTGAATTTGCCAAACCTGCCGTGACTGGTTTTGGATTTTTTTACAAAAATTTACAAAAAAAAAGCTAAAATCACATAATTTGGGCTTTTTTTTGCTCCTAGTTTGGGCTTTTTTTGTTATTTAGCCCCAATAACATTAATTTCCAGTAATTTACAGTCAATTTAGACCACCTCACAGCTCACAATCAGGGCCGGATTTTCCCCTATCCATCCAAGGCGCTCGCCTAGGGCCTGGCAGGACCCAAGGGGGCCCGTGGACGGGTCCCTTTGCCTGAAGACATCCACCGATTACAGCGCTCCCAGAGGAGCACTGCACGAGTGCCGTGTGACGTCATGACATCACGCGGTCCCGCCTCAACTCCACTACACAGAGTCCCGCGTGGCTGTCGGTGCTCTCTCTCAGAGAGCTTGTTGTGTGTGTATGCGGCCGCCAGCTGCACAGAGTAACTCTACAGGGACCCGCCACGCTGTTCCTCCCAGCTGATCCATCCACAACCAGCTAGCCCTGCCGTGACCCACCCCAGCAGCCACTCTGCCAGCCTTCCAGGCTATGTACATGCATACATATATACATACATATATATGTGTATATATATATATATATATTTATGTTTGTATATATATATATATATATGTATGTATATATATTTGTGTGTGTATGTATGTAATATATATATATGTGTGTATTTATATATATATATATATATGTGTGTATATATATATGTATGTGTGTGTGTATATATATATATATGTATGTGTGTGTATATATATATATATATATATATATATATATGTATACATACAGACGGATGGTGCAGCACTCCATGCACTTAATAAAATCCATTAAGTGCATGGAGTGCTGCACCATCCGTCTGTATTTGAGTAACGTGTGGGCACCCTGCCACTTAGATGTTCATTCAGGAGAGCTGGACCACACGACTATGTATGTGTGTATATATATATATATGTATATATATATGTGTGTGTGTGCATCTATCTCAATGGGAATAATTATATATATTTTTTTTTCTCATCTAGTGACATTGTAAAAACTGTATATATCCAGTAGTTGTCACTAGGTCAAGACTTGACCTAGTGACACCTACTGGATATATGCACAGTTTTTACAATGTCACTAGATATTATATATGCACATTCTTTTTGCATTGTGTTTTCATTTTCCATTTTAATGTTTTGATGTCCAGTTTGTTTACAGCTTTAAAAAGTTGAATATAAGGAGTAAAAACAAAAAAATGATGTAAGGGCATGAATCAGGAACTCACATAGGGGGATGCGAGGAGAAATCCAACCAAAGTGCCAGGCGCGCCGCTGTTTTTCTGCTTAGCGCTGCGCTAACAGCCACGCACCCGGCACTTTGGTCAGAGAATGCCGGTTAACGCGCCTTAACATTCTTCAACCACACAGCGCACTGAAATTAATGGCTCAGGGAGCTTGCTCCCGGCACTGTTCAATTCGCGTTGAATTGAATTCCTCCCCATATAGTGCTATGGATTGTTTTGAGAGGGGGGTGGCCCAAACTAGCATCTTGCCTAGGGCCCCATGAGGTCTAAATCCGGCTCTGCTTACAATATTGTTTTCACCATTATTGGCCAAAGGCTGCAGTGAGCTGGCTGGTTACTAAGCGACAGACACCGCAGTTTAAAGCACATCAATGAAACATTGCCACTCACTACTGAGTCATAGTACTTGTGTGCTATGTACACACAGAGGCCTAAGGCCCAAGTGGTCACAGTGTTTATACACACAGATGGCTATTGTCCAAGGACTCACGGTGCTTATACACAGAGAGGGCTATTGCCCAAGGAGTCACAGTGCTCATACACACATAGGACTATTGCCCAAGGAGTCACAGTGCTTATACACACAGAGGGCTATTGCCCAGGGAGTCACGGTGTTTATACACACAGATGGCTTATGTCCAAGGAGTCACGGTGCTTATACACAGAGAGGGCTATTGCCTAAGGAGTCACAGTGCTCATACACACAGAGGGCTATTGCCCAAGGAGTCACGGTGCTTATACACAGAGAGGGCTATTGCCTAAGGAGTCACAGTGCTCATACACACAGAGGGCTATTGCCCAAGGAGTCACGGTGCTTATACACACAGAGGGCTATTGCCCAAGGAGTCATGGTGCTCATCCACACAGATGGCTATTGCCCAAGGAGTCACGGTGCTTATACACACAGAGGGCTATTGCCCAAGGAGTCACGGTGCTTATAAACACAGATGGCTATTGCCCAAGGAGTCACGGTGCTTATACACACAGAGGGCTATTGCCCAAGGAGTCACGGTGCTTATACACACAGAGGGCTATTGCTCAATTGAGTCACGGTGCTTATACACACAGTGGGGTACAGCACCAAAAAAAAAGTTTCTTTTTTTTTTTCTTTTTAAACTTTTAACTTTCTTGAAACTTTTTTTTTACTTTTTGAAACTTTTTTTTTGTACACACAGCCACTTGTGAGTCTCGACACTTTAATTAGCAGAGAATAGCGCATCAGACATCAGTGTGCAGTGTGCCCCTATACACAGTCCCTTTGTCAGCACAGCCATTTGTAAAGGTGCCTACACACTAAGCGATGTGCTCACGATTTGATATCAAGAGAAATTTCCCATCAACTCTCCCCGGCAGCTCCCCAATAAAGGGGTTCCCCTCTCCAGGGCACCCCAGGCCACCCCTTGATAGTGTAAGTGTAGTGTAAAAAAAAAGACGAGTATAAACATAGGCCCTGATTCAGACCCGCTCGCAAGCGGCTGTCCGCTCGCAAGTGGGTCGATGGTCTGCACTGAGCATGCGCACGACGGCGGGAGCTCCGTCGTGCGCATGCGCCAGACGCGACGAGCGAAGGAAAGTCCTTCGCTCGTTGTGTCTGATCAAAGGGGCGTGCTGTCGATGTTGATTGACAGCATGCCCCCTTTGGTGGGCGTGCCGGGGGCGTGCCTCCCTGACGGGGGCGTTCCCAAGGGAACGCCTACCGTCAGAAGCCGGCCCACTGACATCACTAGTGATGTCAGTGGGAGTGATTTTGGCTCTGATAGAGCCAAAATCACTCCGGGCCTTGCGGTTGAAAACCTCAACCGCAGGCTCCGGCTCGCAGTTTCGATGGTCGCGATGGTCATGACCATCGCGGCCAACAAACTGCACGCTCGTATAGGCTGTGGGTGGTGACCCACAGCTATACGAGCGTCCAGGAGGACGCTCCATTTTTATGGAGGGCGGCCCTCATTCAGAGCGTGCGCTCTGCTCAGAGCGTACGGCTCTGAATGAGGGCCATTGTCTTTACAGTAGAGCTGCAGGTCCCAACAAGCCTCCCCCACATGCTTATACTTGGGGAACCAGAAGTGCCAGCATGCGGGGCATTAAGGGCCCGCTGGTACCTGTAGTTCACCTGTAGGCATCCATGGTCTTCTTAAAATAAAAAATGTAAAAAAATTAGCTATCCGAGGGTGGGGGATCTTTTTTCTTAAAGGGGCGTGGTCACGCCTCCCGTGATTAGGCCATGCCCCCTTCCACCCGGGCTCTATGCAGGTATGGTGCAAGGTTTCTTGGCACCCTAGGCATTTCTTCAGCCTTGCGCCCCCCTGCAACTGCACTTGAGGATACATTCAAAGTTCTTGAAATTTTCCGTATCGACTGACCTTCATGTCTTAAAGTAATGATGAACTGTCATTTCTCTACTGAGTTGAGTGGTTGGTGCCATAATATGGATTACAACAGTAGTCAACAGTGGTGTCCACTGTGTATTACCCTACCTCTGCACAACACAACTGATGGTCTCAAACACATTAAGAAGGCAAGTAATTCCACAAATTGATTCTTTACAAGGCACACTATTAATTAAAAACCATTCCAGGAGACTACCTCATGAAGCTGGATGAGAGAATGCCAAGAGTGTGCAAAGCTGTCATCCAATCAAAAAGGGGCTACTTTGAGGAATCTAAATTATAAAACCTATTTTGATTTTTTTACATTCTTTTTGTTTACAACATAATTCCATATGTGATAAAGAAAAGTGCCAAGGGGGAATAAGGTTCAGTTAATTTATATGTATACACAGCTGCCCACCACCTGGGAGTATGCAAACACTCCCAAAGGCATGAATGGTGCCGGTAAATGCAAAATGGAAATAGGTGGAATGGCGCTAGATACACATTCTGTACAAAAATGTAGTTAGAAACATTTATTAAAAATGTATGTAAATGAAAATTAAGGTTTATATAATGACAATAGCATGAAAAAAATACAGATCATAGATAATCTAATCGAGCTCGATCAGGAAGAATTAATGCTATGTTCTTAACCTCTACATGAATGCAGCGAACCAATAATCACAGAACAGAGGTGTGTTCTATTCAAAGGAGAGTAGCTAACTCCAAGAATCGATGAAGTCATGAAAAAAGGAGTCTTATTTGTTGCAAATCACTGTAATAGGTAGTCACTGGTAAGTAAATAGCGATGTGGGTGCCTGAATGTCAAAAGTCCAATGAACGGCAAAATGGTAAAAAATGCAAGTTTGTTTCACCAACCATGTGGATGCAATCAAGTTGACAGCTGATCCGTGTGAGCGGTGCAGCGAGGGCACTGGTCCTATTCACTGGCTGGTGTTAGTGGTAGCCTGTCTCCTGGCAATATGAGTAACCTCTCCAGGAATATTATGCGGTGTCAGCCTGAGTGCAGGAGACAGTTGCAGCTGGAGGGTGCCGTGGAGTAGATGGTGATCCCGGTGCAGACACGTGTCTGTGATATAAAAATGTCAGCCGGTGGGTCCCAGCGGCACAGCAGAATCACCGCCTGTACTCACGAGCTGGTGGTTGTCACTATCTGCCTCCCGGCAGTACGGACGGCTCACTCCTGGAGCGTGATGCGGCGTCAGTATTGATATGCAAAGCTGAGTCGCAGCTGGAGGTGGACACAAGGTGGATCCAGTCTCGGTACAGGCTCTGGCCAAATGTGGAACAAGGGGATTCCGTAAATGGGATCAGTCCAGTGGCTGAATCAGCCGTGTAGCAGTCCACCCTTTGATAGCAAACAATACGCTATCACACTCTGGTCTTAAATTTATTCAGTCATACACTATGAAATATTATTTAAAGTTATGTTATGGGATGGCGCAATGTGGTCATTAAACCATCAATAACGTGTCCCTGGGAGGGACATAAAACTACCCTTATACACACTCCGAAGATCATGGGAAAGATGTGGGGATGCACCTAACCTATAAAGGAAGTCTTGAAGGGGATAGGGACTTACATTATTTAGGATGTTTAAAATAATATTTATTAATACATTGCATTCATGGCTAAATCTTATACATTATATGATGGTACATTCTAGTTCAGGGTTATAATGCAGTTCTTCATTTACCTTAGTATGCATACTATTACTACTAACTACCATCATAATTTCATTCTCTCGGTTTACCTTAGCATTACATTTTCCACACTTCAACACAGCAGGAACACATCTGACACATAAGCCAATTACTAAGATGACAACCAATATGAGGATCAGGAGTTTACCTCCACTAGCAATCATTTCCTGGACCCACTCTCCTAGACCAGAGAACCATTTTACAGGGTTCAACCATGAGAACCACTCTTCTACCTTTTCCTCTACCTCAGTCAATTAGGCATTATGGTTCTTTCGAAATTCCCATTTCAGCTACAGAATCTCATCCATCTTACGGCCTCCTTGGGTTCGCCAGTATTATTTGTGATGTAAGTGCAACACTTGACACCAATCTGGGTGGCCAGAGTCACACAGTATCCACCAGTAACCGCTGTTAAATAATTTAATACTAGTCTACAGTATGTTGCACAAGTTCTTTCTTTTAGGCCTGTAGCTCCTTACCAGTGTACCTGAACGTGTCATCATACATCTTGGTGATATTATCTATTAATTTAGCAAGGTCTCGGATGTATCTAAAATTTAAAGTACCCCGAGCGATCCTGGTGGGATTTAATGCTACCAAAATTTGGAAGCCAGTTGTTTCACTAATCAACTGTGTGGCTGTATGTACTTCACCAGGTATCATGTTTCTTTTGTCTCTGTGTTCATACTGTGGGCCTGAATCAGGGCAGGGCTTTTTTTTTTTTTGGATCGGCCTCTTGGCCGCTCGCATAGCTGTGGGTGACCACTCACAACTATTGCAAGCGGCCATGATGGTGGTCGCGATGGTCAAGACCATCGCAACCATCGGGCTTGCGACGAGACCCTTGTGGTAGGGTCTCGTGGCCGCAAGCCCCAGAGAGATTTCGGCTCTAACAGAGCCGGAATCTCTCAACTGACTTCTCATGGGAACGCCTCTGTTTGGGCAGCCACCCCCCTGGCCCGCCCACCAAAGGGGGCGAGCTGTCACTGAACATCGACAGCTCGCCCCCTTTGGTGTGAGACCCGGAGTGACGGATTGCCAATCGCTAGCAGGGTCTCGCGCATGCGCACGACGGAGCCAGCTCCATCGTGTGCATGCGCTGTGGGCCACCATCGACCTGGTTGCGAGCACTCAGCGCTTATGACCGGGTCTGAATCAGGCCCTGTGTGTGAAGATATGGTGATGGTGTGTTTTTATGAATACCAAGCATTTCACCATGTGTAAGGGTCATAACCTTTGGGAGTACCCTTCCAAGATAACATAAACCTTCAGAACTCGGAGTGAGCCACTTGTACGCTCTCCTTCCACATATAAAATACACATCATCTGGGAGTACATAAGGGATAGAATGCATCATTATCATCGGGCACAATTCTCTAACAAATAATCCTACTCCAGATTTTCCTATTTGGCTGATACATGTTTTAGGTTGTACAATAACTGCACAGTACCCTTCAGGTACTCTGCCAGCCATTACCTTGGTAGAACTAAGTGTATACTTACACCGGAAGTATCTTCCATTGGTAATGTTACGTATATGTCCAACATTTACTGGTTCATTATCAGCTCTGTGTGAAAAGGTCATTGTCTGATTGTTCCCGGACACCTCCCAATTTCCTGGTTTATTGGAATTGGTGATGTTTAAACATAACAGGGATCTATCCACCTGGTACTGATGAGCTTAAAATTTGGAGGCTTGGCCTTAACGAATTTCCCATCCAGCGTTTTCCCCTTAAGTAATCCAAGAACCTCAGAGACATTTAATGGGAGTGGTACTAAACCTGCATTATGTTGTCCCTGAGCCACATGAGTGCAAACCCAACACTCAGTTTGGTTTAAGACCTTATCCACTAAGGAATGGGAATGCTCTAAAGGATGCTCGCCCAAATAGAGGTTACTCTTGGACTGGCATCGCTGGATGCACTTTTCATCAATTAGAGATCCACAGTTTGCATACATCAGTATTCCTCAGACAATAGACCTTCACACTGACTCCGAGTTTCTAGAATGACAGATCTCTTAATTACTGTACTGAGTTTGGTCAGATACTACCCTTATGAATGTATTGCTCCCTCTCCCGACTCCACTCCATCGATATCACCATCAACATCTCCCTCCATCATCTGCCCACCGTTACAGAAACAGGACATCCCGAACCAAACAAGGATGATGAGAATTCTGGAAGAAAATAGGAACGCAAATCCAGCCCGCCATTCCATTGCTGTAATAGTGGACTGCAAATTTCTCTAGCTCAGGTATCTCACTTCAGTCTTTAACTCTCCCGGAACAAGCTCGCAATTGACAGGTCTGCGTTATCTGCCTCGACTCCGCCTTGTATCTCCACCGGATAGTTGACCTTCCTGCAGTGAGTGGAATGGACCCAAGTATCTCTCTCTGCCGCTTTCAAGGAAGTCGTACTTGTCAGCAACACTTGATACGGCACTTCCCACCGATCTGTCCAACAACCTGAGCGTAAGAAATTTCTGATCATAACAAATTCTCCAGGTTCAACATCATGACAGTTTGTTTCTGGCATATCAGGTGACAACAATTTCAGTTTCTGCTGTTGCTGTTTCAACTGTTTACTCATGGTTATAATATACTTTACAGTAACCTTGTTGTTACTCTTCAAGTCTTCCTGTGGACTTACAATCAGATGAGGTTGTCTCCCGCACAGTATCTCAAAGGGGGACAAATTAAGAGTGAGTCTAGGAGTTGTCCTGATGCTACGAAGGACTAGCGGTAAGGCTTCTGGCCATCCTAGTCCAGTTTCTGCCATGATCTTACTCAGTTTATTCTTAATAGTACCGATTACCCTCTCCACCTTGGCACTGGCTTGCGGTCGATAGGGGGTGTGAAGTTTACTATTAATACCCATCAACTTACACATGTTCTGGAAGACATCACCAGTGAAATTAGTAACCCTATAGCTTTCTATGATTCTAGGGATACCATACCTGCATACAAATTCCTGAACGATCTTTTTAGCAGTAAACGCAGCAGTATTAGTGGCAGCTGGATATGCCTCTACCCAATTTGAAACCACATTAGTACAAACTAATACATACTTGAGATTCCTGCAGGGTGGTAATTGGATTAAATCAATTTGTATTACCTGAAAAGGTCCGTCTGTCGGAGGGATGTGAGATGGCTCGGTTGGTATTGTTTTTCCAATGTTTTTCTTCAAGCAGGTCAGACAGACATTGCCCTCTTTTCCACTTGAGAAGAAAAACCTCGTGCACACCAATAGGCTCTGACCAACTTGCACATACCTTGTTTACCTAGGTGAGTCAGACCATGTGCTGCCTCAGCCAAGTTTGGTTAGTATGCCTTGGGAGCCACCGGCTTACCTAGTCCATCTCTCCAGAGTCCAGAGGACTCTTGTCCACATCCCTTAGATCTCCAGACTGCCTTTTCCTGAATGGAACACAAATTTTGCATCTCAATTAATTTCTGCATATCAATAGTTTGAAACATCATTTGATCAATTTGTGTATTCATACTTAACCCTGCTGCCCATTTGGCAGCTTCGTCTGCTCTATTATTGCCCAGTGACACCAGATCATCCTCACATGTATGGGCTTTACACTTAATGACGGCCACTGCCTTTGGCATTTGAATTGCTGTCAATAGTCCTTTTATATGTTTTGAGTGTGCTAGTGGTGTGCCTGCTGCTGTCCTAAAATTTCTAAGACGCCATAGAGCTCCAAAATAGTGTACGACCCCAATGGCGTACCTACAGTCAGTGTATATGTTAGCAGATTTGCCTTCTGCCAACTCACATGCTCTTCTTAGTGCCACTAGCTCCACCACTTGGGCCGAGTGAGGTGGACCAAGGGGTTTGGCTTCTATAACGTACTCGTCATTTACAACAGCATAATCTGTACATAACTCTCCAGTGTCAGTTTGTCTATGACAACTCCCATCCGTGTAAAATGTCACATCTACATTTTCTAAAGGTGTATCACGTATGTCAGGTATTGCAGTAAAGCTCTGATTCAAATATTCCATATAATCATGTGCATCAGTATACCTGCAGAACTCACCTTCCACCAGCGACTCACCTCTCTCCACCCTTTGTGCATCCTGAGGCACATATGGTAAATACGTTGCTGGGTTTAACATACTGCACCGTTTAATGGTGATATTTGCAGGTGCTATTAGAGCTAGTTCCCATTTCGTGAACCTAGCTGAGGAAACATGTCTGGTTTGGGCAGAATTCAGCAAAACAGATACAGCATGGGGTGTATAAACAATCATATCGGCAGGGGAGGGGGAGTGGCCATCTGCTTTAGCAAAGCACTTAAACTTAGGGTCCACCCAATGGAAATGACTCACTCATTTGAGTGCATCGCTGCTCGGAGTTCTACAGAATTAGGATTCAGAGTACTTCTCATTTACCGCCCCCCTGGAGATGGAAAGATATTTCTACAAGAATTTGCAGATATTGTTGCTGGACTAGTTCTGGAGCATCAAAGATGGCTGATACTTGGGGATTTCAATGCATGGGTTGATGATGAGCTCTCACACCTTGGCCAAGATCTCCTGTGCACAATGAATGCTCTGGGCCTCACACAAGTCATCCCTTCGGCTACTCATATAAGTGGTCACACTCTTGATCTTGTCTTCCAGATTGGATTAGATGTCTCTGACCTAAATATAAACCCAGTCACGTGGTCAGACCACCACTCAATTCACTTCTCAGTTGCAACCCCTCAAAATAGAACTTTACCCATGGAGTTGACAAGGTATCGTCCAAGGAAGGGCATGACTCCCCAGGCTCTTGCAGCAAACCTGGATCTTTCTGCGGTAATGGGGGCCTGTGAAGATCCTTGTTCCCTTGTCCATTACTATAACAGGGATGTGAAAGCTGCAATGGATATAATTGCCCCTGTGCGTATACGACCCCCTCATACCACACCATCAAGCCCCTTGGTTTGACAATAGTGTTAGTGAACTCAAGAAAAGGGGGCGTAGACTTGAAAGACGATGGAGGAAGATGAACCTGGTAGAGGATAAGTTAACACTAATCAAACATATAAGAGAATATCAATCAACAATCACCCGTAAGAAAACAGAGTTCCTTTCAAATGAGATCAAGGCAGCAAACAATAGGCCGGCTCAGCTTTTCCATACAGTGGAGATGCTTTGCAAACCAGCATGCCTGCAGCATGATCAAACCCTCTCCCAATCAAGATGCAATGAGTTTGCAAAATTCTTTGCAGATAAAGTATCCTCCATCCGGGCTGGAATCCTCACAGTGCCATCAAAGGAGTGCCAAACTACCAAGCCTGCCAAGGTAAGCCACCTGTCTCCCTGGAACAGCTTTGACATAATGGATGCAAAAGATATTGCTAAAATTATCAGAATGTTGCGACCCACCACCTGTGATCTGGACCCTGCCTCAACCAAGCTTCTCATAGGGTGTATAGACATTATTGGCCCTGTAACTGCAAAAATAGTTCAATGCTCTTTGCAAACAGCCATTTTTCCAGAACCACTAAAGGGAGCAATGGTTAGACCACTTCTTAAAAAACCTAATTTAGACCCCGACTGCATGACCAACTATAGACCAGTATCAAACCTTCCTTTTCCTAGGAAAGGTCATTGAGAAAGTGGTGGCAATGCAACTGGAAACCCACCTGTCTACCCATGATATTTATGATCCATTCCAGTCAGGATTCATGAGAAGACATAGCACTGAAACAGCCCTGGTATGTGTGCTTAATGATCTTCTGATGGCAAGAGACAGAGGTGATTGTTCAATCTTAATCCTTCTGGATCTCTCAGCAGCATTTGATACTGTGGACCATGGGATTCTAATTGAGCGCTTGAAAAATTTCTGTGGACTGGATGGAACAGTCCTTAGATGGTTCAAATCATTTCTCACTGGCAGGTCACAGAGAGTTTCTTCTGGAGTAAACTCTTCATCACCAGTATCACTTCCATGCGGTGTCCCACAGGGTTCTATACTATCTCCCATGCTTTTTGCAGTATACATGCTGCCACTGGGTGAAATAATCAGACGTCATGGCCTGGTTTACCACTGCTATGCAGATGATACACAACTGTACCTGTCCTTTGCTCCAGGTACAAATGCCCCAATAACAACCCTAAATGGCTGCCTAGCTGAGCTTCAGGAGTGGATGAGTGCCAGTTGGCTGCGACTGAACCCTGATAAAACAGAGGTTCTTATGATAGGTCACAGGACAGGGCTACAGCATAGCCAACCAACAGGACTTACGCTTGGGGGTTCAGAATTACAAAACACTAAACATGTGCGGAATGTCGGTGTTGTCCTGGATAGTGGCTTGACACTTAAACATCAGGTATCAGCCACAATCAAATCCTCATTCTTTCATCTGAGGAACATAGCCAGAATCAAGCACTTAATTCCCTCAGAAGATCTGCCTAAAGTCATACATGCATTTATATCATCAGCCTAGACAACTGCAACGCCCTCTACCTCGGTCTCCCAGCAAAAGAATTACACCGCTTGCAGATGGTACAAAATGCAGCTGCCAGGCTATTAACCAACCAGCCCCGTTCCAGCCACATAACACCCATTCTCTACTCCCTTCACTGGCTGCCTGTCAGATGGCGAATTGTTTTCAAGATTGGATTAATAACTTACAAAGCCCTTCATGACCATGGCCCAGGGTATCTGAAGCAGCTTCTGATTCCCTACTGTCCCACTCGATTACTGCGATCCGTTGACGAAGGACTATTAACAGTACCTAGAATCTCACGGAATTCATCTGGGGGTCGAGCTTTCAGTTTTGTGGCTCCAACCTTATGGAACTCACTTCCCCGCACAGTTCGAGAGGCCTCCACTCTAGAATCCTTCAAAAATAGACTCAAGACTCACCTATTCACCCAAGCATTTCACTAATGTCCCTTGTAAAAGCTTGTTTTATATTTTATACTGTAAATGTAAAGCACTTTGAGTCCTTTAGGAGAAAAGCGCTATATAAATAAAATTATTATTATTATTATTATTATTATTATTATTATTATTATTATTATTATATCATGGCCTAATACTACATCCTCACTCTTACTGACCAAAAGAGCAGTTGCTGCTACATTTCTTAAACACGTTGGGAGTGATCTTGCCACAGTGTCCAATTGTGCACTGTAGTATGCTACGGGTCTACTAGCATCACCATGGTTTTTTGTGAGGACACCTGCTGCGCAGCCATTAGCCTCTCCACAATATAAATCAAAAGGTTTTTCGGAATCTGGTATTCCCAATGCAGGTGTTCTTGTCAGACTGTCCTTAAGGTTAAGGAAAGCCTGCTCTGTTTTCTCAGTGTGTGTGACACGGTTGGGTTTTGAGGAAGAAACTAAGTCCTGCAATGGTACAGCCAAAATAGAAAAACCTGGGATCCATGCTGCAGTATCCACACATGCCCAAGAAGGTATGGATTTGCTGTTGGTTTTGTGGCATTGTCATGGTTTGTATGGGCTGGATTCTGTCAGTAGTCAGATGTTGTAGCCCCTGGGTTAGGCAGTGTCCCAAGTATTTAACCCTGGTCTGGCATGGCTGTAATTTGTCCTTAGCAACCTTGTGTTCTGTCTGTGAGAGATGAAGCAACAGTAGTTTAGTATCATTTAAACATGACATAAACGAATCAGAGCACAACAAGAAATAGTCTACATATTGTATTAGAACAGATCCATTGGCAGGTTGAAAGATTGTAAACAGTCGTGTAAGGCCTGGGAGAAGATACTGGGGCTGTCTTTGAAGCCCTGGGGAAACCGTATCCATGTGTATTGTACCCCCTTGTATGTGAAGGCGAATAAATACTGACAGTCAGGATGAAGAGAGACAGAGAAGAAGGCAGAACAGAGGTCAATAACAGTAAAATGGGTTGCATTTGGTGGGATCTGCATGAGAATGACAGCTGGATTTGGCACTACAGGGAATTGGCTCTCAACTACCTTATCAACCCCTCTAAGGTCTGTACTAGCCTATAACCCCTCCCATCACTCTTCTTCACAGGAAAGTTGGGACTGTTGTCTACATTAGTTGTACGGACTAAAATCCCCTGCTGGAGCAATCTCTCAATTATGGGATACACCCGTAAGTCCATGTCCGGTTTTAAAGGGTACTGAGGGATTTTTGGAGCCTGTCTTCCCACCTTTAAGTTGAGCATTACAGTAGCTACATTTGCCATTATTCCAGTGTCCTGTCCATCTTTGGTCCAAAGGGAACCCGGTATTGAGATAACATCTCCTTTACCTGTGATGGACTTTGCTCTAGAATGGTAGAGTGAAGCATTAACCTTTGTGGAGTGTCCAATATATCCCTTACCTCGTGCACAACGCTCTGGGATATCTAAAAATATACCATCAGGGGTACAATAAATGACACATCCCATTTTACACAACAAATCCCTTCCCAATAGGTTAGTAGGAGCCGCCGCTGCCAGGAGAAAGGAATGCCTGGTATGCAATGGACCGATAGTAACCTCTGCAGATTTGGTTAAAGGATAATGCTGCACTTTACCCATTACACCCATTTCTGGTACTGTCTTGCAGGTCACCTGTAAATTGGATGGAGATTTTAACACTGATCTGGTCGCCCCTGTGTCTACAAGAAAAGTATGTTTAGTACCAGCTACATCAACAATCATTAAAGGTTCTTCCCTAATACTCCCAGTTAACCTGACTGACTGTAGACTACAAGTGTGACCTGACCCCTAGAGCTGACTGTCCTGCTCCAATAAAGCATTTACTGCCACTATGTGTGCAGGCGATTGCTGGAAGTTTCCTGCATTCTGGGGATGTTTTGGAATTCCCTGGTTAGGTGGTCCCTGTTTCCTTGCTTTACAGTCCCTAATTAGGTGTCCCTCCTGGTTGCAGTTATAACACCCGCGTGGTGGGTATGGTTTGAAAGGTTGCTCTTGTGTGGGTTGGGGAGTGGAAAGATAATGGCTGAGGATGTGGATATGGGGGTTGTGGCTGTGTGTGGAATGTGTTCTGAGGCAGGAATCGGCAGGCGGCGCCTGGCCGACAGATGCAGAGTTCCCAGCAGTGGAAGCCCGACAGCGTTGGAAATCCCGATCGTCCTAGGGTAAGTATCTACTAACCTAACCCACTAACCCTCCTTAGGGGTGCGTAACCCTAATCCCCCCTTCCCCGCTGCCTAAACCTAAGTTTTCCGGGGGGGTGCCTAAACCTAAGTCCCCCCCGGGGGTGCCTAACCCTCCCTCCCCCTAGCCTAACCCTCCCCCCCGCGGTTGTCCGCTCGTGTCTCCCGGTGTCGGGGAAATGTCAGGCGTCTACATCTAGACGCCCGGCATTTCATCCCTCGCCGGGATATGACAGTCGGGAAGCCGGCTGCCGGTATTAAGGCAGCCGGCTTCTCGATTGTATACCCTGAGGCAAGGTATGTTGATATGTGTTTTGTTGCCGAGTGTGATATGTGTGGTATGGCTGTGTAATTTGTGACTGCGCAGGATGATATGTATTGAGAACTTGTAGCTGCGCAGGTGAGTAGATGTCTGGTGGCTGTGGATGCATTGCTTCAAGAGCTTGAATGCTAACAGCTATTAGCTTCTCACTCTGTGATTCACGCTTCCTGAGGATGTTTTTGTCATGTTCAATAGCACTTTCCCTGAGGGTGTCTACCGTAATTCCCCTCCATCCAGTATGTGAGGTCTGAACCCTGGTCTTTAGATCGTCTTTAAGACCATCCATAAGTACCGTGATGACCATTTCCCTGTGGTGTGTGCTATCTTTTATGTCCTCTATTCCAGTGTACTGGGTAATAGTCTGCAGCGCTCTGGTGAAATAATCTTCTGCAGACCCACTCTCCTTCTGTTTAATTGTAAAAATTTTACTCCAGTTAACTACCACTGGAAAATATACGGCCAATTGGGTGATTATGCGGTTTATGTTGTCCTGATTACTTTAGTCAGTTAAGGGACTATCTCCATCCAATACACAAGCCGTGTCTGTATTGTGCGGAAGACATGCCCGTAATACTACTCGCCAATCTTTGTTGATTGGCTCATGAGCATTACTTAAATCTTTTATAAATCTCTGACACTTGCTAAATCTTTTCTAGGGTCAGGGAAATCTGTCATTATGGAATGTAGCTCCACTCTCGTTCATGGTCAATGCATTGCTACCTCCCTTGTAGGCACTACACCACCTGCATCCGGATTCCCATTGGGAACTGTTATTGTCCGGACTGGATGCATACCTACCACACCGTTACCTTTGGCCTTGGTACTTGGGGGGTTCAGTCTATTACTGCAACATATAATATTATTTGCACCAGCTTCCGCTACGGCTTCTGCGGGTGGTAGCACTTCTGCTACTACCATTGGCGAGGGCACTTCCTGTACCTGCTGTGGAGGAACATCTAACATTTGAACTGCATGAGAAATGGCTGACATTACAACAGGTACATCATCTGCTTCATAAACATATTCCCTCTAATTACTCAGGAGATGGTACAAGTTACTTGTTATATTTTTATAATTTTTGGTATGGGCTGTATCTTCACCTTCCACCGCAAAGGGCGGTGGAAGTGCGCCTGCGCCACTAACTGTACTTTCGGCAACACTACCTTGCCGTGCGTACGCGCTCCCATTTGGTACGCACACGATGCTATTTTGCATTGTGTGCGCGCTCCCTTGCGACGTGCGCGCGATGCTATTTTGCGCCGCATGCACACCGCTAAGCCACATGTTTCCCTCATGCTGCCACAGCTTCAAGCAATTGTTATATTTTACTCTTTTCTTCAGAGATTTCACCACACAGATGTTATCTCTAACATTGTTCAATATTTCCACATCAAAACTGCCAATCTTCAGAAAAGGTTTCACACACTTCCTCGTCATCTTAACCCATACATTACAGTGCGTAGTTGCATACACTCCGTACTTTGTATGCATTATATGCCTTGCCGATCCTGTCGGCCCTTCCAAAAGCAGCACATCGTCCACCATACCCAGCGTCAGCCTTGCACCCATCTGGGAAAATGCTAAGCACTCACCTTCACCCGCTTTGTACAACCAACTCGATAATCGTTACAGTCAACCTACACAACAAGCAGCAGAATGCCGCCTATACAATATCCTGCCTTCCGGATACGGAACACACAGTACCCCTAACCAATGGGAACACACAGTACCCCAAATCAAATCCCTTTTCAAGAACATTCCACTGCTAGCAGTGATTTCTTCCACCACAACTCAGTTCATAATCACGGTCTGCCCCAACCATGTGGTTCAAAAGCAATGCCCAAAGAACCTAACTGATCAATGGATTTTGCGATCACACTGAGAGCCGATTTTACCTCTAGGGAACACACAGTACCCATAGTAGTAGGGAACACACAGTAACCCTTTCTGCAATACACCTGCTATGTGTACCCTAGGAAACACACAGTACCCCTAGTAATAGGGAACACACAGTACCCCTATTCTCATCACAGATATACGTCTATCATGCAACTTTTCTGCGCAGAAAAGAAATTAAACTTTTTCTCAGATATGGCAGTATGATTAAGAGACTCTAAACAATGTAATGACGTTATCAATACAACAATGGAATCTTAAACAATTTGATTAAACACGTGGCAGCAATACCGGAAACACGTATACGCTATTGTGCGCCTAGTCGCATACACAATAATGCAACTGATACACAAAAGCGCGGAAATAAAAATTACACTATTGTGCGACTAGTCGCATACACAATAATGCGACTAACACACAAAGCACGGACAGACAATAAAAGAAACAAACCTTTCTCTCCTGTCCCCAAGTTCCTAATCAGCGCTCCTTAAGATCACACAATAAACGACATCGATTCCACAACACTGAATGGTAGCAGGGCTTCGAACACAGTGCGTTCTTGCCAGCTTATGCCTCCATCCACCCTTTGTTGTGGAATCGAGGTCCGTTCACTTTCGTGCAAATCACGGTGGTGAAATCAACTGCGAGCCCCCATCTATGAATACCCTTAAATTGCTAGAGAGAAATAATCGCTGTCCAGACAATAATTGTGGTTCCAACACACAAAAAGTTCTTATTGCAATAAAAAACACGCTTTCATCTAGCACAATTAGCGCAAAGACAATTAAATACAGAATATATGATACAGCCTAATACATACGCGTGCGCACTGGTCCCAGCATACAGTCATCAGTCCAGAAGCCTGTGGTCATCCAAGAAAGAATGGCTGTATACTAGAACCCGCAGGCAAGCTATATACCCTCCCAGAACAAAGAAACTAGTTAACGGGTTTCTATTGGGTCTTGCTTGTAGACATTCTGGTACGATGCAGGTCATTGGACAGTTCATATAGCATCACTAGGGTTATGTCCTAGTTCCTCAGATGTTGCTTTGTGTGGTTTTCCCGTCGAAGAACTGGTTTTAAACTAATAACAACACTTCATACAGCTTCACATTCTAACCACTAATTTTATATAGTTCATATCTTGCGAACGCATGATGCGATTTCCTTGCGGGTCGAACCGGAAATCTGCAAATAAACAGTGATTTAGAATGGTACCAAACATGATCTGTCTACAAGCTTATGTACCTTAAATATCGTAGACATTACATTTCACAACATAAGTATTCGCTAATAAACCTCTAATATTTAGCTTTTAATGTGGAGGAACCTTTTTAGAAGTTTTGGTATGTGTAAGTGTGAGAATATTGCGTAAAGTCGCTAATATGCGTGGTGCGTTTGTGTATTGTGCTTTGATAAACAGCGCAACTGTGCGCCTTGTATATTTTATATGTATGATTTACTGTGCGTATAGGTTATGGTAGAACTTTTAACACTATACGGGAGCAAAGCAGTCGCACGACGCTAATAATCTAATAAATCATCGTACTCAATGGTTTTGTGCTGACGACGCAAGATGGCGTCGTCAGGGGCAACACAAGATGGCGTCGCCCGATATTGACTTAAGATCTAGTCTCAGACAATCATCCGGCTTCGACAATAATGTGTATCTAGCGCCATTCCACCTATTTCCATTTTACAATTCCATATGTGTTCTTTCATAGTTTTCATGTCTTCAGTATTAATCTACTATGTTGAAAATAATTTCAATGAACAAAAACCATTGAATGAGAAGGTGTGACCAAACTTTTGACTGGTACTGTGGGCCTGATTCTGACCCGCTCGTGAGCGCAGAGCGCTCGCAAGCGGGTCGATGGTGCCAAAGTGCGCATGCGCACGACGGAGGTGGCTCCGTCGTGCGAATGCGTGAGACCCGAATAACGACGGCCAAGCTGTCCTTAAGGGTCTCGCACCAAAGGGGGCGTGCTGTCGATGGTGATTGACAGCACGCCCCCTTTGGTGGGCGTGCCGGGGGCGTGGCTGCCCATACGGAGGCGTTCCCATGGGAACGCCTACCGTCTGGGTCCGGCCCCACTGACATCACTAGTGATGTCAGTGGGAGTGCTTTTGGCTTTGATAGAGCCAAAAGCACTCCTGGGCTTTGCGGCAGCGAGACCCTACCGCAGGGCCTGTGTGTGTATATATATATATATATATATATATTCTTTTTTTCTTACATAGCTCACCTCTGTCCATTCATACTGGCCTCTTATTTGGTTCTGTTTTCTAAGCCAGTGATGTAGAAAATGAATGAAAGCACTGAGCATTTGGCAGCACTCATTACTCCCTGACATTGTGAATGCAGATAGTTTTTAATTAAGATTTAAAAATGTTCACTCATGAGTGAATATTGAGGCTGAATAGAAATGTGATCTTTCCAATTAAAATTTTCTTTGCACAGGTTGGGGATAGGACGAGCTATCCCACTATTATGCCATTGAAACTTGGAGACTAGTCACTACAGTATATCATAGTTTCCAAAAAACAATTGTTTTTTCTTTAGTGTATTTACATGTTACATGTTGCGTTTTACTGTTGAATTTTAATAACGTGATAACGTAAAAGATAAAATATTGCCGATTTTCATTAGCTGTGGATTTTTTTTTTCTCCATGTTAATAGCCACCTTTCTGTGGCCAAAGACTCCATTTATAATTTAGCAAATTTGTCTTGTCTGCTATTTTGGAAGTGATTGTTCTTATGAATTTCGCCATGTTGCCATATCTTTATAATATGGTAATAGCATAACTCCATCTTGGGAATATGTCCTATGTCATCTTGTCTTGTGTGATTAGCAGACTCTCCGAGAAGACAAAGTAAAAAAGAAACATGTCTCATTTGTAAATGTTAAATATATGCTGGTTCAAAGTAAATGCAAGCTGAAGTGGAATTAGTAACCAAGCAGACACACATTTATCAAAACAATTGTGCAACACCGAGACATAGTACCTGATATACATCCATCAACCATAACATTAAAACCACCTGCCTAATTTTGTGTAGGCACCCTTTGTGCCGCCAAAACAGCTCGGACCCGTCGAAGACCTCTGAAGGTGACCTGTGATTTCTGGCACCAAGATGTTAGCAGCAGATCCTTTAAATCCTGTAAGTTACAAGGTGGGGCCTCCATGGCTCGGACTTGTTTTTCCAGCACATCCTACAGATGCCTGATCTGATTAAGATCTGGGGTATTTTGGAGGCCAAGTCAACACCTCAAACTCTTTGTCATGTTCCTCCAAACCATTCCTGAGCAATATTTGCAGTGTGGCAGGGCGCTGCCTGCTGAAAGAGGCCACTGCCGTCAGGAAATACCATTGCCATGGCACTTGGTCTGCAACAATGTTTAGGTACATGTCAAAGTATACATATATAAAAAATATATATTTTATTATATCCAGAACAAAAGGACAAACCATTAATAGAACATGAGTATAAAAATTACAGTTGTTTAGTTACCACACAGCTTTATCACTTGGTGGTGTTGTTTATAGACCTTTTAATTTTATACACCTTTGCCAGATTATTAATCTCCAGTTTCCTGAAGTAAGAGCTCACATCGTGGCATACTGTAAGACGACTCCAGGAATACATTCCACTATTGTGCTTTCAGCTGAGCAGAGGTTGCATGCTAACAACTGGTTGTGACATATCTAATGGTTCACACACATGGTCAGATCTGTCAGATGAACAATTGAACGATTTTCACCAACGATTTGAACGATTTTACAAACGATTTTGAACGATTTCAGACAGTATTAAAATGAAAGAATTCGTCCAAATCTGACTGCAAACACATCAGATGTCAGATATCGTTATCTGACAATAGATATGAACGATTTAACGATTTTTAAAATCGTTATCGTTCAGATCTGACACAAAATCTGACCGTGTGTATGCACCATAATAACAGTGAACACATTAGGGGGAGATGTATCAAGCCTTTGAAAGAGATGAAGTGAAGAAGTTGCCCATAGCAACCTATCAGTTTCTAACGGTCATTTCATAGACTGTGCTAGATAAATAATAGATACTGTAGAAGTTGATTGGTTGCTACTGTATGTTCAACTTATCCACTTCATCACTCTCAAAATCTTGATACCTTTCCCCGTCAATTTGTATAGACCTCAGGGCCTGATTCTGACATGCTCGCAAGCGCTGAGCACTCGCAAGCAGGTCGATGGTGCCCTAGTGCGCATGCGCACGACGGAGGGAGCTCCGTCGTGCGCATGCGCGAGACCCGAATAGTGACGGCCAAGCCGTCGCTATGGGTCTCGCACCAAACGGGGCATGCTGTCGATGTTGAGTGACAGCACGTCCCCTTTGATGTCAGTGGGAATGCTTTTGGCTCTGATAGAGCCAAAAGCACTCCTGGGCCTGCGGCAGCGAGACTCTACCGCAGGGTCTCGTCGCAAGCCCGATGGTCATCACGACCATCTTTTTGGCCGCTCGCATAAGCTGTGGGTGGTCACCCACAGCTATGCGAGCGGTCAGGAGGCCGCTCCAATTTTAGGTAGGAGGGCCCTGATTCAGAGCGAGCGCTCTTGTCAGGCCATCCGGCTCTGAATCAGGCCCTCAGTTTTTTGGGACTCATTAATTATTGAATCATTTATATGGTTTTTAGGAATTGTGAAAGCCGACTTTGGCCACAGCGATGCATGCGCAGTACTCAATAATCGGCCAACTGCGTACGCTGTTTCAAACTATGGGCCTTAATGAATTAGGCCCACAGTTTTGGGCAGATCATATCCAATTATTAGTACAAGATGTATAATGCACTGTGCTTCCCCCTCTCTATTATTATATTTACTCATGTTCTCAGGAAGCAATACCATAATTGCATAACGTGTTCTAGGGACAGTCCCAGGTGCATGGACTCCTCCAAAATGGTTTAAAGTGTTGCCAACTTGTCCTGAAATCAGGGGTGTATCTACCCATTGTCCAGGATGACACTCGCCAGGGGCGCCGACCAAAGGGGGGCGCCGCCGGCAGTGCCACCAGCAGCCAAGGGGTGGACAAGTCCCCCCGGCCCCACAAGTGTAGGGCAGACCGCAGTGAGAGCGGTCTGCCCTACACAGTTTACAAACACACAGCCGCCAGCGGCGGCTGTGTGTTTGTAGTAGCAGCCAGCTAATGAGAGTCAGACAGACTGTCATTTGCTGCTGCGTCGTCCGCGGAGGGAGCCGGCTGGAGCTCACTAATGAGCTCCGTGTGCCGGCTCCCGCCGAAGCATGTGATGGGAGGGACGTCATGACGTATGACGTTTCTCCCATGCAGGAGAAGAGCGGGTGGGACTCTGACTGGACAGCGGTGGTCGCATCAGGAGCGGGGATCAGGTAAGTTATATATTTTTTCTTTGTGTGTGTGTAGGGGGGCACTGAAATAGGGGGTGGCCACTACTGGGGGCAATTTATGGGGGGTGCGCGCTACTGGGGACTCTGTATAGGGGTGGCCACTACTGGGGGCACTCTATAGGGGTGGCCACTACTGGGGACACTGAAATAGGGGGCGACCGCTACTGGGGGCACTTTATGGGGGGTGCCTGCTGTATAGGGGTGGCCACTACTGGGGACAATTTAGGTGGGTGGCCACTACTGGTGGCACTGTATAGGGGGGACTACTACTGAGGGCACTGTATAGGGGGGACTACAGCTGAGGTCTACTACTGGGGGCACTGTATAGGGGGGACTACTGGGGGCAATACAGCTGGAGGGTTACTACTGGGGGCACTGCATGGGGGGGTGCCAGTCCTTTGCATTGCCAGGGGCACTTGGATCCCTAGATACACCCCTGCCTGAAATGTAACTATATAATGTTGGCGGTCCCAGTATTGACCATCTCACCTATTCAGCAGAGCCAGGGAAGATGTCTACTAAGACTCCTCTTATTATCAGAGAAAGGGGAGTAGCAGAGAGGAAATCAACCATATTGCTTGCTATATATTTTTCTTTATACATTATACAAGAAGTTTGAATTACACTTGCGCACATATGCACTAAATGCTGAAAATCATGTGTAAACTTAAAAATCACATCTATATGTGTCAAAACCATGAGTATTAATATGGAGTTTCTCCCCTTTTTCTGTTATAATAGACTCCACTCTTCTTGGAAGGTTTTCCACTAGATGCTGGAACATGGCTGTGGGAATTCAGCCACAAGAACATTAGTATGGTCAGATGCTGATATTGGGCAAAAATGTCTAGCTTACACTGATTTCCAGTTAATCCAATGGTGTTTGATGGGGTTTAAGTGAAAGCTCTGTGCAAGCCAGGCAAGTTCTTGCACATCAAGCTCTGCAAGCCCTTTTGTTGGCCCTCGCCTTGCGCACGAGAACATTGTCATGCTGAAACAGGAAAGGGCCTTACCAAAACTGTTGCCACAAAGCTAGAAGCACACAAATCTGCAGAATGCCACTGTATGATGATTAATCACTGCTATAAAGGGGCCCAGGCCACACCATGAAACCAACACCTGACCATTATTCCTTCAACACACAAAGTAGTTTATGTATCAAGCAGCAGAAAAAAACATTGTTGCTGCTCTGCACGTTGGTGAGGTGGCGCTGTGAGTCCCTCATCCCAGCGCATACCCCTGCCGGGCCCCTCCAGCAAGCCCGGGTAATTAGTACCCGCTCCCCCCTCCTCTCGGCGCCCCTGTCAAGCAGTGAAAATCATGAAGAAGTTGCCCATAGCAACCAATTAGGTCCTATTTATTATTTTATAGACTGTACTGGTTGCTATGGGCAACTTCTCCACTGGTTCACTTCTCCACTCTTTTCTCTGTTGGATACATAGACCCCAGAGTTGGCATTATGCGTTCGAACAGGAAACATTCTCCTTGCATCTGTATCTGAGCTATGTGCTTTTTCATTGTCATATACAGGTTGAGTCTCCCATATCCAAAATGCTTGGGACCAGGGGTATTTTGGATATCGGAATATTCCGTATTTTGGAATAATTGCATACCATATTAAAATGTCTTAGGTATAGGGCCCAAATCTAAACACATAATGCATTTATGATTCATATACACCTTATATACACAGCCTGAAGGTAATTTTATACAATATTTTCAATAATTTTGTGGCTCAAACAACGTTTGTGTACATACATGAAATTAATTTATGTGTCATATACACCTTATACACACAGCCTATAGGTAATTTTATACTTTATCTTTAATAATTGTGTGCCATAAACAAAGTTCGTGTACATTGAACCATCAAAAATCAAAGTTTTCACTATCTCAGTCATGCTAAAAATATTCCGTATTTCGGAATATTCCGTATTTCGGAATATTTGGATATGGGAGACTCAACCTGTATTTCATTATTTATCTAAATAAGTTTGATTCTTTAATTTTCTGCCATAGTTTAATATTTATTTATTTGTTTGAGCAATGGTTGTGGCTGAAATGGCTAAACATGTAGTGTTCACTCTAGGTCTGGTGCCAGGCAGAGAAAGTGGGCGTGGCCTATGAAAAGGGGGCGTGTCTTTATGACGCGTAACACACAAATTGATACAGAGCATAACCATAAAAAAAATGTATGCCATCATCCATATGCAGGTTTAATTGTATCTTGCATGTAAAATTCTCTTAGAACAGAAAAACATAAAGTGCAGTGATAGGCAAACACAGAGTTGTTTGCGTAATTGCAACTGAGGCACAGGGATACACATACGGCTGTCCTTGGCTACAGCACTAGCAGGTATCTGAGGGCTGATGCAAATACACACTGATGATAATGACAGTCACCAGCATGCTCTACCTATTTTCTGAGTGGCTGATTCACTTATTTAGCAGGAATAGTTGTTTCTTCATTGTGTCACGAATTGTGTTTTTTGTGAATCCGGACTTGGGTCTGGACGTGACAGGAACTCTGTGGATATCTGTAGAGACTGATGGTCTTAGTTTCTGTAACAATTTATGAGCTGTGGTTACTGGTAACAATCGATGAGCTGTGGTTACTGGTAACAATCGATGAGCTGTGGTTACTGGTGACGACAAATGCACTATGAGTATCGGCTGGGACCGATGGACTATGGACATCAGCTGGAACTGATAGACTGTGGGTATCGGCTGGGACTGATGGAGCCAGAGGTGCAAGGTGAAATATCATAGGACATAATCACTCTGGGGACCTAACACAGGAGCACTCTTCCCTCACGCAGCAAGGGCTGTGAATACAGTTGCACTGGCAGCTTGACACTTTCTGGGCTGCTCCTTTTATTCTCCTTGACCAGTGGGGATTGGATGCAGAAATCAGCTGACTCAATGGCAGCTCCGGATTGGCAGTGATCCAATAAGCTGATCCCGGGGAAGATGGTGGCGCCCTGTCTCCTGAGCGCATGGAGAATGCTGGACACTGGCACCTTAGGGAGGACCCTGCTTCCTCTGACAGTGTACACTGTTTGCAGCTGTAACGGGCAGAGAGTCTCACAGGTGCGCAATCAGTCCAGGAGAGGAATCCAGTGACTAGCAAACACAGACATGCTGTAGCCTGCAGGCAAATCTGGACATCAGAACCTGCAGAGCAGGTAGCAGAGGTAAGTCATAGGACAATTAGTGAGACATAAGTCAGGTTCGTGACAGTACCCCCTCTTCATGGATGGACTCTGGACACCCAAATTGGATCTTAGGGGAAATTTGAGGAAGAATTTTCATACAAAATAACTCCAAAAGAACTCAAGATCTTCGATGATTCTTCTTCCTATGAGAACGTTTTGAACCAACCAAAGGAAGTAGAATCCCCTGTAAGGAGAAAACTTTGTCAGGAAACATGGGACCTCCAAAAAGGGAGTAGCATCATGATCGGGATCTAAAGAGTCAGAGTTAAAGTCTAGCATCCAAATTGAATCCTTCTTCTCGTGTTGGAACATTCCGGAGAATCACTATAATAACATGAAGCAGAGGATCCAACACATATTGTAAGACTCGAAGGACCAGAGGACTGAGTATATGATTAATCTAGAAGGTCGGTGCTTTGAGAGGAACTGCTGTAAGAAGGAGACAAGGACGTGTACCCAATTCTCATGTCCATGGATGCAGATACTGTAGTGCTGCTTTTCTTGGAAGCTTGGAAGTCAGCATGCTGGCCCTTTATAGTTTGGTTTTGCTCAGACTTCAGAGGAGTGGAGGAAGGCACAGAACTGGACATTTTCTTAGAGTAGGTGTTTTTAGAAGAATTTGATTTCAAAGCCTTTGAACGAAATTTTTTGATTATGTTATCACTGAAAGTCACTAGATTCTGGAGGATAGGATCATTAGACTCTATGAGTGGATTTGCCCATTCTAAAGCTTCACCTGTGAAGGAGAAGAAATTATATTTAACAACGTTCGTAGGTGTGATACCAGATGATACATCAGACTCCATGATGGTAAGGTATTGATTAACTAATGCGTGATATTGTGCCAAATCTCCATCAAAGTAAATAGGCGCTGGAGCACCAGACAAGTTCTGGAAGGTTGAAGCTTTTAAAGCACACTCAGAAGTAGGAATGGAATTAACTTGTGGAACCTCAGACTGGTGAGGAAATTTCATGACTGGTGTCCTTTACATGAACCAACAGATGGGACAGGATAGGGTACAGAGGAACTGGAGTCGGCTACAACCAAAGAAACCCATGAACAGACTTGTGGAGCTGGGAACAATTCAACCAGTTGAATCTGAAGGAGGTGGACTCTGGCTAGAACTGGAACAGGCAGAATCCAAATGTTCAAATGGCCCTTCTTGGACCTGAACTAAGCTGGTAGTCAATATGGTGGTACTCTCAGGAAGTGGCTTACAGGAGTCCATGACTGCCTCCATGGCACTATGCATCCCACCTGGAATCTTGGTACTGAGTACCCCTGTTGGGGTGGAGAACTCAGATACAGTACCCCTCTTGGGGTTGGCAACACATTTTCCTCCTGGAGCTAAAGGCTCGGATGCCTCTTCTGGAGCTAGTACATCGGATAATCCATCTGGGGTCAAAGCATCAGATTTCTCTTCCGAGGCTAACGAAACAGACGCCCCTCCTCGGGTTTTGCGGAATCAGACGCCTCTCCTGGGGCTACAGACTGGAGTCCTTTACTGGGACAAGCAGGCAGGTTTTCTTTACTGGGACAAGCAGGTAGAAGTCCTTTACTGAGACAAGCAGGCAGAAGTCCTTTACTGGGACAAGCAGACAAGCGGGCTGGATCCGGGATAGGCAGAATCTGGGCTGGAACTGGAACAGGCAGAATCCAGACTGGGACCGGAACAGGTAGAATCCACGCTAAGATCGGAAAAGGCAGAATCTGGGCTCGGGCCCGGAAAAGGCAGTGGAGACCCCTTCTGGGGTTAGAGCATCGGAAACTCCTTTTGAGGCTGGCCACTCAGAGCCCCACCCTTGGGCTGGAAGCTTGGAACCCCCACTCGGGACTGACAAAACAGATGCTTCTCTCGACCTGAAAAATTTAAAAACTCTTGTTTTGCTCTCAAAACTAGAAGAAGGTCTTCTTACAGGGCCTCAATCATGAATTGGATTCTCTTTATGGGCACCTTCTTGGCACTCTCACCAAGAGTAGCGGGCATGGAAACTGCAGGAGACACACCGGGTGGTTTAGAGGCACGAATACTATGACACTGAGACTTATGACCATCTCTTTGCTTGCGAAGGGTAACATTTTTAATGAAGTGATCAGAACTTCCACAGTAACGACATAGGTGGAACTCTTTGCATCGCTGGCGTTCAACTTCGGGAAACAGGCTGCAAGGTGTAGGAGTTCCCTTTGTAAAAAAAAGTTGAGGAGGGGTTTCCATAGTATTGGGAGCACCTCCAATAATATTTGGTAACATAAGGTAGATTCTGTTCCAAAAGTTGGTGAAGAGTCTTATAACATTCGGACATTTCAGCAGTAGGAGCAGTGGTTAAAGTGGCCTGGAACGGGGCGGAACTGCGTTACGTCACTTCTATTTGGAAATGGAACCAGTTCCGCCTCCTCCGACCCACCTTAGCCCGGCGCCGCAAGGAGGCTCAATATGCCTGACATATACTACAAATGGTTTGAGTTGGGTGTAAGGGTGCCTAATATGCCTGACATATGCTACAAATGATTTGAGTTGGGTGTAAGGGTGCTTAATGTATGCCTGACATATACTACAAATGGTTTGAGTTGGGTGTAAGGGTGCTTAATGTATGCCTGACATATACTACAAATGGTTTGAGTTGGGTGTAAGGGTGCTTAATGTATGCCTGACATATACTACAAATGGTTTGAGTTGGGTGTAAGGGTGCTTAATGTATGCCTGACATATACTACAAATGGTTTGAGTTGGGTGTGAGTGTGGTTGATGTACGCCTGACATTCACTACTGGTACACATCTTGACATCTGTCTGACTCACCATACATACATTCGCCATGTTTATATGCATTTGGGGGGGGGGGTTCTTTCTTTGGGTGCACATATGTTCAACTTATCATCAGTCCCAATGTGTTCTTGTGAAAGATCGTATGCTTAAGGCGTGTTTTGAAGAAGGTACATCTTTTCCTCGATATTTTAGCAAGGACACAATTTAAAAATGCCTATTTAATTGTTTACTATTTAAGAGGAAACACTTTCTCTAATTACAACCATCTCTTTGCAGATATATTCTTTAAATGTGATTAAAGGGAGGATAACTGAACAATTTTACTGGTCAATTGGGATAATACTTCACAAAGAAATATCTGAAAAGCAAGCTTTACAAGAAAGCATGATCATTGCAGAGAGGCTGGTCTGACAATAGTAATTAATTAGGGTATTATGCATTCAGCTGTGATAATTGCTTTGCTGGAAAGTCACCAGCCATGAAAAAGATCCAGCACATAAATGTAATTTATCAATCTGAATTGCTAAAGCGAAGCTGCATTTTCTCACCTTGAGTCTATGAACAGTATTGTGAAAAATAAAGAGGAAATGATCCATGCATCTTATAAATATGTAATTTTCAACTCTTTATCTTCCACAATTTATCAGTAGACACTCTCTGTTAATCCCATTGTTACAGAAAAAAATTCCACTAAATTTGTGGATGTTGAAAGACTTTAAGCTCTATTGTAAGAGACCGAGATCTTAAATCCATTGACTGTAGTTTATGTCTGTTGCATCAGATAGGTGTAAAGTGCACCTGTCACCTACACACAGTTGAGGAAGACATTTTGTTAACTGTAAACATTTTTATACAGCCTAAAAATACACCCTAGTTGCACCTAAGGACATGAGAATGCATTCAGAAACCAGTCACATCACTGTCACTCTTATTCATGTCAATGATATCAGAGCCGAAACTGGGCACATCAGTGCCCTGTGCCGGCCCCGCCCACTGAGCGTGCAATGTCATGACATCACGCAAAAGATTAAGGTCTGCATGGGCCTGGAGCTGAAATTTATAAAGGGCCTATTGTGTGCCATCACATGAGATGTGACCAGCGCCGTGGGGGTGTGACTAGTGATGTGGTCAGTGTTGTAGGGGTCTGACTAGCGCCTACCTTGAAAAACCTCGATATCCTTCCCATTCTCGTTTATAATAATAGTGTAATGTGAGAATCTACAAATGAACAAAAGGAAACACTCCTAGTTAAGATGACCAAATTATGAAAAAATAAAAATAGCACTTAATGTTAACGTAATTGGGAATCCCCACTACTAAAGAGGCTACAGGTCATGTTGACCCCTTTCACACAGAAAAGCAAATTGCCTGGTCAAGCAAACAAATGCTTTGTGAGACCTCTGCCACAAATCCCTAAATTCACCTGAGAATGTCCAACATCAGACCTCCCCACATGGATTATGTACAGAAAATTGCTGGTAAGGCAAAGCTATATGGCTACTTAGCAATGACAGCAATGTCAAATACAGAAATAAAGAGCCTCAATCTGAGTCAGAAGTGATGCAGATATTCACACAAATGTCCAATGTTTTATATCTGCGCAAGTAGCTAAAAAGTCACATGCGTCCCACGTTGTGTGCATCGAGAGTCACAGTAGATTCACCCAGGCCCGGCAACAGGGGGGAACTAAGGGGACACCAGTACCGGGCCCTGAAGCTCACGGGGGCCCCGAAGATTCAGGGACAAAAAAGAATGGGGCAGCAGTACCTATTAATACCTATTAAATTGCAGTGCTGCTGCTGTTAGACAGGAATCTTTTTCCCTGTCACAGCAGCCGCCCAGCTTAAGCCCTGCCCACGGCCACCTTTCCTTCCCCAAGTCACCGCACTCTGATACACAGCGGCCAGTGCTCCTCCTCCTGGGACCACATCCCCGTCTGAACCCAGCGCCAGCACGTAATCCATACTTAAACCTCCTGCTTCCTATTCCTTCCTCTGTTCTCACCCATCAGCTTCTTCTCCTCAGTTCAACTAAAAGTCTACCACTCTTCCCCCCTCGCAGCCCCTCCCGACCCCCCCACACACACTCAGAGTCTTTCTCCTTAGGGTCCAGCTAAAATGGAGCCAAGCATCAGGAGTGTCCATTTAGCATCAAGGTAGATAAGTTATTGTCATTTTTTAACATATATATATGTCACAGGCAGCTAGTCATTGGCTGCATTGTGTATCCCCTGGGACTTGCTCATTTTATAAAGGTGAGTCATATACACACACGCATGTGTGTATATATATATATATATATATATACGTGTATATATATATATATATAAATATATATGTACTGTGCAGCTGCAGCCAGCATGTCGTCCTCGATCAGAAGACAGCAGCAGGACAGTCCAATCACCGTCTCCAGGGCTGCCTTCTCGGAGATGAAGAATTATGCCTGGTATTTAACCCCGGACTGGCTGGCACGGAGGGGGGGTTGCTGTGCTGTTTGAGTGGGCGGGGCATCAGATGGCCGCTGTTGGCAAATTGGAAAAATAGTTTTCCTGTCTCCAGCAGCACACAGCAGGAATTGTGGGCAGTGGGCCTATTTTGATATGGGGCCTGGAGCTGCAGCTCCACCCGCTCCATTGTTAACTCGGCCCTGCAAAGGGGGCATTACCAGCAGCACCGGTAAGAGCAGCGCTGACCGTGCATCCTAAGGAGAGCTTGCCAGAAAGCTCTGTCCCTGGGAATCTCTCCCCCACACTTCTCAGTATTTTTCGCAAAAAATACCCTGAGTGTGACCACGCATACACCATCTGCGACCCCTCTGTGACTCTGGTCAGTTAATCCCCGGGCTCCTGCTCTGTGACGGAGGCTCTGGTTTACAGCAGATGCTGGAATCACAGAGCAGAATCCTGACTATCAGTTGATCTGACTCATGGCGAGCTCACGTTCCCCATACCCGATGCAGATAAGTGTTTTTTTTTTCTTGGCACAACTCATGGCTCCGCCACCATCACATGGTGCCACCCAGCACCCACCAAGTACAACAGCAGGGCCAGGAGCTGGAAAAATCCCACGACTGTCTCCCTGGCCTCCCTGCATATGCATTCCATATATTATATATATAGAGAGAGAGAGAGAGAGAGAGAGAGAGAGAGAGAGAGAGAGAGAGAGAGAGCAAATCCACTCTTCTCTCAAAAGGACTGTGAATTACAGATGCCTAGATAGCATTTTGTTTGAGTGACATGTAATTTAAATTCTGCCCACAGCAGTTTCACAAAGGATATTCTGCTAGGGAATTGCTTTTTGTTCTGTTCTGTTTTAGGGATCCTGGAGACATCTTTAGTTTCTTTTAATTCTGTTCCAAGTTCAAAGCAGATTATTTAAACAATCGTTTATATATTTATGGTGAGAATGAGTAGTAAAAGCAAGCTATTGTTTTTATTACCCATGGATGATCTGTTCACATGATTGTTTTACTGTATGAGTTAATGTAAGAGTGTCTCGGGGACAACCTGTTTTCAAATACATGTATCTGCTCTCTGTGGGATTTAGGGATATTCCTATTTCTACTTCAGGGTCCATAGGGTATCCACAGGATACCGTGGGGTATAGGTGATGGCAGCAGACATCCCAGCACCACAGAGTTAAAAGTTCTCCATCCTCCCAGGATGCACTGGGGTCCCTCTCCTATACCCCGCCCCCAAGCCTCAGGCACTCAGTTTTCGTCGGTGCCCGGCCAGAGTCAGATGCACTGTACAGAGGGGGGTCTTTTAAGGCCCCTGAAGTTTTCTTCGCAGCTGTAGCTGCACACTAAAATGAGTGTACAGCATGGACAGTCAGTACTGATGTCCATGCCGTCACTCCTACACCCTGCTGGTACCAGAACGCTGGTACTGATCCGGGGATCCTGGTGGGTAACTGGGGTCACAGCCAGCGGTGACCTCGGTTACCCGGACTGTGGCTGTATTTATGGGGGTTCAGGTAAGCGGCGGGGTCCCGCGGCGGGTCCCCGCCGGACAACACAGTCCTAAGTCCCCAGGCAAGGGGCTCCCTGGGGACTGGCTGCAGCATGGAGCCAGGCCACAGAAACCTGCGCTTCCACTACCCCCTGGGACAGTGGGCCGGATGAGAATCAAAAAACGTCCGGCATCCTGGGGGTTAAATGCATGCCAGGGGAGCGCGCCTTCCCTGCTCAGCAGCCGGTGCCTCCCCCCGCTGCACATGGCCTCTCCACAGCGGTCTGGCATCTGCAAGCGCTCCTCCCCCGGGCCAGCCTCCTTTCTGCTCCTCGACGGTCATTTTCTCTGAACTTGGCAAGCGCTGCTGGATGCTGATAACTGCTACATCATGGTCTGGGTCCCCCTGCATACCTCTCCTCCGGTGCAAGGTCAGAGTGTGCAGCACTGTTTCCTACCAGGCTGATGTCTGTGTAGTTGATGAAGCGCTGATAGTGCAGGGTTTATTCTGCATTGTATGTGACTTAATGCTAGTGCTGCTGTCTGTAACTTTCACTTTCTACTGTCAGACATTTTAACTATCCCTGTCTTCTCTGCTAAAGCCCTTGTGGTGCGGTGTTGCAAGGGGTTATTGCCTCACTATACAATTATTTGTTGGTGTGGTGTGTCACATACAGCTCCGGTCCACTCATCATGTCTGACAGTGAGCATGATTTTTCTCTTCAGCTAAAGTGTACTATATGTCTCGTACCACTGGTGGAGGGTGATGGCAACTCTGAGGGGTTATGTAAGGCGTGTCTTAGACAGGCACGGCCAATTTCTGTCACTACACCTGTGCAGGAGCCGCCCTGGGCTTGTTTTGCTAAGGCACTTACAACCCTTGTGAGCCAGCTAGTGACACCCCCTGCGTTTCCCCAGATGGGGTTTTTACAGTAGTCTATGGTGTCGTCCCCTATACAGGGGTTCCCCAGACAGTAGTAACCCATAGTCTCCCAATCTCACCCTCTCAGGTCACCCAAGAACCTGCGTGGGTTAGTTCATTGTCCACCTCCGTACAACACCTGACGGACGTTTTACAGGGGAGCCATCTTTGCGGCCGCACAAGCCACAGCTGCAACATCAGACTGATCAGTGTGATCAGGATGATGTGACGTCTGATGATGGAGAGATGCTTGACCTTTCAGACCAAGATACTTTCTGTAATAAAGAGGCAGAGTCTAAGTCTAAGGTGTATATACCGGGCCTTATACGTGCGGTCCGCACGGCCTTGGTTATTGAGGATGACGTACCTCCCATAGCCAAATCAAAATATGCCTTTTTCAAGGATATCAAAGGTGATGCTACGGTGTTTCTCCTATCTGGTCAGCTAGTGGATCATTTAGAGTAGGCGTGGAAAACGGCAGGTAAACGTTACCAGCCCCAAAGGTGTTTGGCAGTGGCATATCCGTTTGCGGAAAATTATTTCTCCAAATGGGAATCCCCGCCACAAGTGGATTCTCAAGTCACACGTCTGGTGAAGAGTGCTACATTGCCAATGCCCTCCATGTCCTCCTTAAAGGATCCCACGGATCGCATGGTTGAAATATGTCTCAAATCCATGTATTCCCTTGCAGGAGGTGTATCCAGACCGGCTATGGCCATGTGCTGGGTGGCTAGAGCCATGGAACATCGGGCTGATACTTTGGAGGTGTCTCTGGACCCAGACTCGTCACCTGATCAGGTGGAGTTGGTGGGTAACCTAAGGGACTCAGCCACCTACATTAATGAGGCGGCTCTGGATATAGGCCTGCTTGCTTCAAAGATCTCCTCGGCAGCAGTGGCAGCCCGTCGCACCCTGTAGTTGCGGTCTTGGAAGGCGGATGCTGATTCCAAGAAGGGTTTGGAGGGTTTACCCTTTAATGGAGAAGTCCTTTTTGGCCCTGATCTGGACAAAATTGTGGTTACTCTGGCGGCAGCTAAGTCTGCGTGCTTGCCATCGGCTACAGTCCCATCAGGGTCGGGTTCTTCGTCCTTCGGCCCTACAGAACCCAGAGTAAGTCCAGGGTGCAGTCCTTTCCGAGGAGGACTGCCGCCAAGAAACCTACAAAGCCTAAGAAGCAGACTTGGAGTACCAGACGTCCTACTCCCAAGTCCGATAACAAACCTTCGGCCTGACGGAACGGGCCTCTCTTTGGGGGACCCCTAAGTGGGAGGCCGACTTCTGCAATTCACCCAAAACTGATCTCTGACCACTTCAAACATGTGGGTAAGAGAAGTGGTTTCTCAGCCTCCCAGACGGTTTTTCACCACGGGTCTTCAGTCCAATCAGGACAATGCCCGGGAATTCAAGAAGGTATTGCTTTCTATGCTCCAGGCTGGGGTCATAGTGCCAGTTCCTTTGTCTCAGAGGGGATTGGGGTATTACTCCAATCTTTTTCTGGTTCAGAAACCGAATGGGTCCTATCGGCCAATCTTCAACCTCAAATCTCTCAAGTTTTTTTGAGGGTTCCTCGGTTCAGGATGGAGACCCTGCGTACCATCATTTTAGTGATGGAGCCTGGGGATTTCATGGTGTCGCTAGATATTCAGGATGTTTACCTGAATATCCCTATTATCTCAGCGCACCAGCGCTTCCTTAGATTTGCAGTAGTCAAAGACTACTTCCAGTTTCAGGCTCTGCCCTTTGGTCTGGCCACAGCGCCTCGTGTGTTCACCAAGTTATGGCAGTCATGGCAGCTCACCTGCGGATGCAAGGGGTTCGCCTGTTACCCTATCTGGACGATCTCCTGTTGTTGGCGGAGTCTCCAGAGATACTTCAGCGCCATCTACAACTGACAGTCTCGGTATTGCAGACTCACGGCTGGCTGATAAATTGGAAGAAGTCCTCCCTGGCTCCATCTAGGAGCTCTGTTGGATTCCCAACATCAGAGGATCTTTGTGACGGAGGAAAAGATCTCTTCGTTACAGGCAAAAGTTTGCTTTTGCCTGCGGAGTCGTCGGGTGTCTAATCACTCAGCGATGAGGTTACTGGGATCCATGGTGTCGATGTTCAACATGGTGGAGTTTACACAGTTCCACTCGAGACCTCTGCAGAAGCTGATCTTCTCCAGATGGAATGGGTTGCCCCAACGGATAAAGACACAGACTATGGTGCTTTCCCCGGAGGTACAGCTGTCTCTGGCTTGGTGGCTACAGACTGCTCACCTGAACAGGGGGCGCCCCTTTTTGATTGCAGACTGGGTCCTTCTGACGACGGACACCAGTCTCCGAGGCTGGGGAGCGGTGACTGGTCCACACTTCTTCCAGGGAAGGTGGACACTAGTAGAAGCTGCACTTCCAATAAACATATTGGAACTGCGGGCAGTGTTCAAGGCTCTCCAGCAAGCAAGACAGGTCCTGCAGGGAGGCCCCGTGCAGGAACAGTCAGACAACGCCACCATGGTGGCTTACATAAACTGCCAAGGAGGGACCCCCAGTCAGGCGGCTCTGACAGAGGTGTCCCGCATTCTAGTCTGGGCGGAAAGACATTTCACCGCAATATCGGCAGTGTTCATACCAGGAGTCCTCAACTGGAAAGCAGACTTTCTCAGCCATCAAGACGTGCATCCAGGAGAGTGGTCTCTTCACCAGGAGGTGTTTCAGCTACTGGTGAACAGGTGGAGCTTTCCAGAGATAGATCTCATGGCCTCCCGACACAGCAACAAGCTACCGGTGTTCGGGTTAAAAACAAGAGACGCAAAGGCTAGTCTAGTGGACGCCCTGTCGGTCAGGTGGACCTTCCAGTATGCGTACCTCTTCCCTCTGTTCTCCCTTCTTCCTCTAGTGATATGCAAATTCAAGCAAGAGGGCGGCACGCTCCTACTGATTGCTCCAGGGTGGCCCAGACAGCACTGGTACACAGACCTTCGTAGTCTCTCAGTGGACACTTCGATGTTGTTGCCTCAACGTCAGGACCTGTTATCTCAGGGTCCTTGTCATCATCTGGACCTGGGTCGTCTGTCTTTGATGCCGTGGCTATTGAGACTGCCCTCTTGAGGTCCAGAGTTTTTTCCGGCTCGGTGGTCAACACCATGCTACGAGCTTGGAAACCTTCATCTGCCAGCATCTACCATCGAGTATGGTGTGCTTTCTTTCAGTGGTGTCGTCCTAGAGGTTATGCTTCTCGGGTGTTCAGATTGTCCAGATTGGTCCAAATGGTGGGCTTAGATCAGGGTCTTCGTCTTGCCTCTCTGAAGGTGCAGGTATCTGCCCTATCAGTGTGGTTTCACCGTGGGATTGCTATGCTCTTTGATGTCCGCACGTTTATGCAAGGGGTGCTATTTATGTTGACCGCACTACTTCTTTTAGGAAGTCGGACTCTTTGTTTGTCCTTTATGGCTTCCACAAGAAAGGTTGGCCTGCCACTAAACAAACATTGGCAGGTTGGATTCGCCTGGCTATTTCTGAAGCTTATGTTCATGAAGGTCTTCCTGTTCCATCTTCTGTTAGGGCTCATTCCAGTAGGTCTGTGAATCCTTTGTGGGCAGCTCAACATGGCGCCTCAGCGGTTCAGCTTTGCAAGGCAGCCACGTGGTCATCTGTCCATACGTTCCTACGGTATTATGCATTTGTTGCCTACGCCTCTCAGGATGCTTCCTTCGGGCGGCGGATTCTCCTTTCAGCACAGGAGCGTCCCCACCCTTAAAGGATACTGCTTTGGGACATCCCCAAGGTATCCTGTGGATACCCTATGGACCCCGAAGTACAAAATAAGAGATATGGTAAGAACTTACCCTTGTTATCTCTATTTCTATGAAGTCCATAGGGTTCCACAGGACTCCCACCCTGTCGCACCTGTACTGCAGATGGGCTTTGCTCTGGTCACCGGTTTTTCCGTCTCCCTCTGGTGAAAATGTGATTTCTTGTGTGTTGCAGTCTTTCTTCTCTCTCTTTTCTCCTCCTCCGGCCTATGACTTGTGACGTAACTGAGTGCCTGAGGCTCGGAGGCGGGGTATAGGAGAGGGACCCCAGTGCATCCTGGGAAGATGGAGAACTTTTAACTCTGTGGTGCCCAGATGTCTACCGCCATCACCCCAAGGTATCCTGTGGAATCCTATGGACTTCGTAGAAATAGAGATAACAATGGTAAGTTCTTACCATATCTCTTATTATCATTGAGTGAGAATCAATGCAATCTCTGGCTCTGATTAAGCAGGAAACACAATTGCAAAGCTGCACGCAGACAGCTTTGCAATTGCGTCCTTGCAATAATGTATATGCAGCAGGAGGTGTATGACACCTCTGCTGCATTTCCGATCCCAGCACTGCGACGGAGATCACAGTGCTGGGATCACCATCGCGACCATCAATGGCAGTGATGGTGGACGGTGCCGTTCGGCCGGACAGCTGAGTAAGCCGGCTTGCAAACCCAGGATACTGCGTTGATCCTAAGCTTGCCACTCCCGGAAAACGGGGCGGATACCGAAGAGGCATCCAAAGGCTAGTGTGCGAGTTAGGAAGACCCATTTTGCACACTCGCAGAATGGGTCCTGCGAATGCGCAGATTCCCGATAATCGTGAATCTGTGTTCAGCAGTGCACTTGCATGCACAGCTGAATAGCCCCTCTGTGTGTATTCCCAGCCTGCTAAATGTTCTAGGCAGCACTGTCTATTTTGTCCATGCTACAAAATGTCAGAAGTGGTCACAACTAGGGAGATGGCCATCGATGGTTTCAAAACATTGATGATTCCTGTCCCATGTCAACTAGTTTTGCCATCGATGGCAGAGAACCAATGGTTCTCTGCCATCAATGGATGACTGTGAGGCAAGGTTTTTTTTCTTTCTCATTACAACACGGAGCTTAGCCCCGCCTCAGTAGCCCATAAGTCCCGCCCCATTTTTGATTGCCCTGCGGACTGGCATCCCCCAGCAGCGGTGGCTGTCGAGGGGGAGCAAACCATTGATGGCCCACCATAGTTGGTTTGTGTGCCATTGATGGATATCACTGATGGGCCCATCAATGGTAACCATCAATGGATACCCCACCGATGGCCATCCCTAGTCACAGCACAATGATTCTATAAGCTTTTGCATAGATATCCACTATGTTTTCAAAATAGGATCACTATATAAACCATATCAGCCATAACATTAATACCACTGACAGATCAAGTGAATAACATTGATTAAATTGTAATGTCACCTGCCAAGGGGTGGGATATATATTAGGCAGCAGGTGAGCAGTCAGTTCTTGAAGCTGATGTGTTGGAAGCAAATGGGCAAATGTGACTTTGACAAGAGTCAAATTGAGAGGGCTAGAAGACTTTGTCACGGCAGGTCTTGTGGGGTGTTCCCAGTATGCAGTGGTTAGTACCTAACAAAAGTGGTCCACAGAAGGACAACAGGTAAACCGGCAACAGTGTCTTGGGTACCCAAGGCTCAGTGATGTGCTTGGAGAGCAAAGACTAGCTCATCTGGTCCTATCCCACAGAAGAGCTGCTGTAATGCTGGCTATGATAGAAAGGTGTCAAAACACACAGTGCATTGCAGAGTGCCCATGCTGACCCCTGCCCAGCACTGAAAGTACCTACAGTGTACCATGGAGCAATGGAAGAAGGTGGCCTTGTCTGATGAACCACATATTCTTTTACATCATGTGGACAGCCAGGTGCATGTGCATCGTTTACCTGGGGAAGAGATGGCACCAGGATGTACTATGGGAAGAAGGCGAGCTGTCAGTGTGTTGCTCCGGACAATGTTCTGCTGGGAAACCTTGGGTCCTGGCATTCATGTGAATGTTACTTTGACGCGTACCACCTACTTAAACTTTGTTGCTATCCAAGTACACCCCTTCATGGCAGTGGAATTCCCTGATGGTATTGGCCTCTTTTAGCAGAGTAATGCACCCTGCCACACTACAAAAATTGTTCAGGAATGGTTTGAAGATCATGTCAGGAGTTCAAGGTGTTTACTTGGTATCACAATTTTCCAGATATCAATCCAATCAAGAAGTGGGCTGTGCTGGAATAACAAGGTGGAGCCTCTTGGCTCTGACAACCAGGGCTGTTTCTAAGGGTTGGTGTGCCCAGAGTGAACAGTCAAAAAGCACCCCCCCTAACAAGCTTATGATAGTAATTTTGTGTGCACCCGGAAAAGGGGGTGGCCTTACAGTAAGGGGTGTGGTCTCACAACAAGGGGCGTGGACTCAAATGAAAAGACTACCTTATGAATAAATGACATTAAAATAACCATATGATTAGGGACTGCAAAACCAGTTAAGATTTCCAAATAAACACCATCAGTCCACCCCCCCCCAATCACAGGGAAAAAAAACCCACATTGATCTCCAATAGAAGAAATAACATTGCTTCCCCACAGAGATAAATAACATTGCTCCCTCACAGAAGAAATAACATTGATCCTTAAAGAGATAAATAACATTGCTCCCCACAGAGATAAATACCATTGCTCCCCCATAGAGGAAATAACTTTCTTCCCCACAGAGAAAAAAGTACATTGCTCCTTCTATGTCCCTAGCCAGCCAGCCCCCTTCTGTGTCCCCAACCAGCTAGCACCCCCTCCTGTGTCCCCAGTCAGCCTGCCAGCACTCCCTTCTGTGTCCCCAGACAGTCTGCCAGCACCCCCTTCTGTGTCCCCAGACAGTCTGGCAGCACCCCCTTCTGCTTGCGTACGGATCCCCCTGTGCAGGTATTCACTTTATGGCCACAGCATTGTAGTTTGGGTTTGTGAGCCGTGCAATCGGAGGGGTTGTGCGCTCGACCCTAAAATTGGCCCTGCACAACTTACAGGACTTAAAGGATCTGCTGCTAAAGTCTTAGGGCCTGATTCAGACCCGTTCGCTAGCAAGCGATCGCTCGTAGTGAGCGATGTTTTGCAGTGTGCGCATGCGTATGCATCGGAGTGAGCGTGCGCGAACTAGTGCGAGCGATCGGGAAGTACTTGCTCGCCCAGCATAGACAGCCCAGCTGAATGAGTGAGAGGTCATTATAAACGGGTCAGTGGAGGTGTGAAGGCATGCGTGCCTGAGAATCTTAACGCCATTTCAGAGGCGTGCATAATTAAAAGGTAGCGTCATTGTACACGTCACCTGGTTGAATTATACACTGAAGTGCTTGCAGTGCTTGCAGCAAGGCATAGTCAACCTCAAGCGCTGCGAGCACCTCCGATGGTGCTCGATGTACCAATGTTTTAATGCACTTCCAGGAGATGACGTGTGCAAGTGGGTGTCTTATGAATGGACGGTGGGCGTCTGCATACACTAAGTGATAGCACGCCAAGACATAGTGGGTGTGCTCATGTCTTGCCGTGCGATCGCCTGCCTTGCTGGGCGTGCACTGGATTTGCATACACTGGGAGCGAGCGGCTCTGAATCAGGCCCTTAGTGCCAGTGGTCTTGTGGAGTCCATGCCTCGATGGATCAGAGCTGTTTTGGCTGCACCAGCAGGACCTACACAATACTAGGTAGGGCACAGGCTGCAGGCCTGTTTCAAGGCTGCATAAGTTTTTATTTCAAAGTGTTTTTTTCTAAGTGGTATTATATGTACAGCATAATTTAAAGAGTTAGACAGGAGTTCTTGTTTTATCCTCTGCGATCAGTGGGGGATGATGATATGACTGATTTTCCTCTTCCCACCTTGCAGGTAAAAAATCTATTGGCACGAGGCATCTGTTCTTAAGAATACCAGTGCTGTCCCGAATATACTAATTTTCTAGGTATATTGTTATTAATTAATATCTGCAAAATCCAGAGTGACTTAAGGTCTGACTATATAAATATATATAAGTATTATCCTAGATACATGGGATGCTTTGTAGGCTCTGTTTGTTTGTATTAGACTTGCATTTGGTGTGGGGTGAGGTTATTGGGAGTGGGGTACAATCAGTTACTACACATGTATACTTCCATATATATTTAGTAGGGCACAGGCTGCAGGCCTGTTCAAGGCTGCAAAGGTTTTTGTTCTAAGTGGCATTACATGTACAGCATAATTTAAAGAGTTTGACAGGAGTTAAACCAGAGGAACACAGGAGGACAACATTTAAAAATAACTCTCTACAACTTGAAGAGGATCTTCTGAGCCACTAGGCACCCTGCAACTCAGCCATCTGCTTTTATTATAACCTGGACACATCTTTTGCCAGCACCCTGCTTCTGCATTGCACGCAACTACCAATTCGTTTGCTGCACTTTTATTTTTTGTATGTATGTTTTACTACTCTACACTGTTTAAAACATTCCTGTACCACTGTCAATTTATCTCTATACCACTGTAATATCTACAATTGTTTCACACCTATACATTTTTAAAAATACTTTATCCTAATTTTGAGATGTAGTCAGGATACCGGCGGTCGCTATCCCGCCCGACGATATCCCGACTCTGACATCCCAACATGGGACTAAATATAGGCGTTGAAATCCCGATGCCTATCATTAGTCCCCCTACATAAACCCGACTCCCGGCATACCGAACGTAGGTAAGCCGGGTGTCTTAGGGTTTAGCCGTGGGGGGGTTAGGTTTAGGCACCCCCGGGGGGACTTAGGGTTAGGCACCCCCCTGGGAGGGTTAGGTGTAGGCACCACTAGGGGAGTTAGGGTTAGGTTAGGGTGCAGGAGGGGGGGGGTTAGGTTTAGGCACTAACGGGGGGAGGTTAGGCACTAGGGGGAGGTTAGGGTTAGGCACCACTAAGGGAGGGTTAGGGTAGGGTGAGGGTACTTACCTGCTGCAGTCCGGATTTTGATCCGTCGGGCTGCCGCTGTCGGTATTTGATCCACCGGCATTATATACCAATTCTTCTAATTTTAAAGTCCTGCAACTTTAACAGCTCCAAACTCCTTTTGGTTATAATATACTATTGTAGTTGTGCCATTACATCTACCAGCACATCTTCCTTTTATCTGATTTTTAGACATTTTTACTGTACTGTTCCTGTATCTCACGCTCATTACTACTACTGCTGCTTCTTCTACCCCCCCACTCAGCAGCTACAAAATTATCTCCTCTACCACCAGTTCCCACCTCTTACCTCCCTCCATAGTCTACACCACCTTCTCCTTCCTCTCCTCTATCTCCCTTCATCCCATACTTTCCACTGCATCTCCCATAACTCCATTATTATTAACTTCTATTCCACCATGGTCCTACTACACCACCACTAAGCCCTGCATCCTCCCTTTTCTCCAAGTTACCTCTCCTCTTCTCCACCCACACCACACTAAGGGGTAAATTAACTAAGAGAGTTTTTAGAAATGGAGATGTTGCCCACAACAACCAATCAGATTCTAGCTATTATCTTCTAGAAGGTGCTAGTTAAATGTTAAGTAGAATCTGATTGGTTGCTATGGGCAACATCTGCATTTCTGAAAACTCTCATCTTAGTAAATTTACCCCTAAACCTCCACCTTTCCCACCACCTGGTTTCACCTTCCTCATTCAGAAGCACTCCACATATCCAAACTCTCCTCATCCCCCTGCTCTATATCAATCTCAACTCCACACTACAGCAATCCTAATAATCTCATTCTTCTCTCTCCTCTTAACTCTGTTCCTCTCTTCTGTGCCCTCTGGAAAGCCAGTTCTGTCTATAATAAACTGGTCCCCATCCATGACAGCTTCATCTCCATCTCATTGAATCTCCTAGCCATCACCAAATTCTGGATTTTCCCATCTAACACCACTTCTCCTGTAGCTATCTCCTTTGGGAGCCTCACATTCTCTCACACACCCTGGCCTGGAGGTTGCCATGGTGGGGGTGTTGGTGTTGCGGTCCTTCTATCTACTGGTCAGTCCTACCATCTCTTACCTTCTGAACCCTCCATTTCGTTCTTTCCATTCGACGCTCATGATATTCGCCTCTTCCAACTTATTCGAGTTGCTGCCTTTTTTCGTCCCACTGGTCTTAGCTTAAAATTTCTCGATTACTTTGCTTCCTGGCTCCTAACATTCAAATAGGCTCTAAAGATCCTTTTTCTTCCTCTAAGCTTTCCAGTGCTCATCCTAACCCACTACTCCATGCTCCTTACTCACAATCTAGCCCATCTGTTCCACCCCTGTTTGTCTGCCCGCCCCCCTTTTAGAATGTAAGCTCTCAATCACGAGCAGGGCCCTCTTCCCTCACGTGCTTCTCCTTGACTTACTTAGACTTTCATTTACTGCTAACTCCCCACAACGGAACCTAACACTTGGTTGCTGACACCCTACTGCTTATTTAAGTGTTATGCAGCAATGTTTATAAATCATGTATTTGTCCTGCATTGCTTGTACTGTTAATAACTTTTTCTTGTGTGCTCCATTGTTTATGTACTTTGTAAGGCGCTGCGGAACCCTTATGGCGCATATATAAATAAAGCATAATAATAATTAGGCAGGTGGTTTTAAAGTTATCGCGGATGGGTGTGTATATAATTGCTTGCTAGAGAGGTAGTGAAATTGCAATTCAATTTTGTACAACCCCATTGAGCTCTGCTTTTGCTGTGCTATTTACAGAACCTCACTCTACAAAGTATTTTTGAATTCTTATTTTATTAAATTGATAGAGGTGGAACTATGGTGGTCAATTAATTCCATGGTGTGTTGTGTTTGGGTTAGGACATGACACTTAAAGCCAAGGAGCTGATTCAGACCCTCTTGCAGCCGCTGGCCGCTCGCTGGTAATGTGGGCATTTTTTTGTTTTGTTTTCTCCGGCCGCTCACAAAGCTTTGGGAGACCACCCACAGCTTGTGCGAGCGGTCAGGATACCATCGCGATAATCGCGACCATCGGCCTTGCGACGAGACCCTGCGGTAGCAAGGTCGAGTGGACTTCCTGCTCTAATAGAGCAGGAAGTCCACTACTGACATCAGTAGTGATGTCAGTAAGACCTCCCTACAAACGCCTCCTAAGGGAACGTCTGCGTTTGTCCAGCCATCTCCCCTACCCGCCCACAAAACGGGGCGAGCTGTCACTCACCATCGACAGCCACCCCGTCTTGTTGTGAGCCCTGTTAGCACTGAACTTCAGTCGCTCTGCGGGGCACGTGCACGGCTCTGAATCAGCTCCCAAGTTCCATGCTATGAAATGCACTTGACCGAATGCAGAACAATGTTGTAAATGTCTTAATTATACCTCCTCTTAATGTATTTCATACTTACCTTCTCTTCAGGACTCCTTTCCGGGAGCAGCTAGAGAGGAGCTGCTGCTCTCAGCTTCAGGGGGCGGGGCCAGACTATAGGCGCCATTAGGTCCCCTTTACAGGAAAATCCCGCGATTCGCGTATCCATGAGGAGGGGTCGGGGCTAAATGACGCCTTCCTAATGACCCGCTAAATTTCTCGGAAATCTCCATATCCTGCCCACTTCACTAGGAAGGGAAATCTGCCTAGTCTTTTGGGAGTTACCTGAAAAATTGGGAGCCTACCGCAACTCCCGGGACAGTAGGCAAGTATGATGTGTTTCTATCTTCTTACCACTAAATACGGCAGTGTTACCCCAAAAAAACAGCCCTGTTTTATGATGTGTTATCGTAACATATGGTAAGTGGGAGTTCAAAATTGTTAGATATACTGTTGAAGGTGAATGTTAATCTTCTTACTGAGTTTAGAAGTTCTTCTACATGAACTTTACTGATTATATAGCTATGGCCTATGAGTAAATAATCTAAGGCCTACTTCCTACTGTAACTGTCTCCATTTAGGAAATACAGTGCAAATTTTAAGGGGGGTGGGTATGTTTTGTTGGCAGGCAGTTGATGATACCTCAGGGTCTCCCGGTTTCTCCCCCCCAGGTCTCGCAGGAGCCTGTGTGGGTGAATTCATTGTCCACTATGGTAGAGCACCTGACGGACGTTTTACAGGGGGAGTCACCATTGCGGCCTTCTAAGCGGCCTTTATTGTCTCAGACGGCTCAGTATGATGATGATGACTTGACGTCTGATGACTGTGAAATTATTGACTTTCAGACCAAGAGCCCTTTGTGCAAAGGAGGCGGAGTCTAAATCTAAAGTCTATATACCTGGCCTTATAGGGACAGTCCGCGCGGCCTTGGTGATTGAGGATGAGGATCCCCCTGTGGCCAAATCTAAATACGCCTTCTTTAAGGGTGTTAAGGGAGATGCCACTGTATTTCCTCTATCTGGTCAGTTAGTGGATCATTTAGAGGAGGCGTGGAAAAATCCAGGTAAGCGGTTCCTGCCTCAAAAATGCTTGGCCTTTGCATACCCTTCTGCGGATAATTATTTTTAAAAATGGGAAACACCGCCACAGGTAGATTCTCATGTCACACGCCTAGTGAGGAGTGCTACATTGCCCATGCCCTCCATGTCCTCCTTAAAGGATGTTATGGATCGCAAGGTGGAAATATGCCTAAAATCCATTTATTCCATTGCTGGAGGAGCTTCCAGACTGGCTATGGCCGTGTGCTGGGTGGCCAGAGCCATGGAGCGGTGGGTGGATACCTTGGAAGCGTCTCTAGACACTGATTCTTCCCCTAAATAGGTGGAGTTAGTGGGCAATCTCAGAGACTCAGCCACGTACATCAATGAGGCAGCCTTAGATATAAGTCTCCACACTTCCAGAATCTCCTCTGCAGCAGTAGCGGCTCGCCGCTCCCTGTGGTTGTGCTCTTGGAAAGCGGACGCAGATTCCAAGAAGGGATTGGAATGCTTGCCCTTTACTGGTCAGGTCCTGTTTGGTCCCGACCTGGACAAAATTGTGGCCACACTGGCAGCAGCTAAATCTGCGTGTTTGCCATCGGCGACAGTCCCATCAGGGTCTGGTACTTTCTCCTTTCGGCCTTATAGGGCCCAGGGTAAGGGCCCAGTCCTTTCCCAGACAGTCGGGTAGCAGGAAATCTGCCAAGCCAAAGAAGCAGGCTTGGAGTACAAGACGTCCTACTCTCAAGTCGGACGATAAGCCTTCAGCCTGATGGGACGAGCTTCCTCTTGGGGGACCCCAGAGTGGGAGGCCGCCTCCTTCAGTTTGCCCAGTGCTGGTACCTGACTACCAAGGACACTTGGGTACATGAGGTGGTCTCTCGGGGGTATGCCCTCTCCTTCTGGCGAAGGCCTCCCAGATGGTTTTTCACCACAGGCAGTCACATCAGGACAAGGCCCTGGAACTACAAAAGGTGTTGCACTCTATGCTCCAGGCTGGAATTATAGTGCCTGTTCCGTTATCCCAGAGTGGCACGGGTTTCTATTCCAATCTCTTTCTGGTGCAGAAACCCAATGGGTCTTACCGTCCCATCCTCAACCTCAAATCCCTCAACAAGTCCTTGAGGGTTCCTCGGTTTAGGATGGAGACCCTGCGTTCCATTATTCTGGCAATGGAGCCTGTGGATTTCATGGTGTCGTTGGACGTTAAGGACGCCGGCCTGCATGTTCCTATTATCACCAGCAATTCCTCAGGTTTGCAGTGCTCGACAAACATTTCCAGTTCCAGGCACTGCCCATTGGTCTGGCCACAGCGCCTCGAGTCTTTACCAAAGTCATGGCGGTCATGGCAGCCCACCTGCGGATGCAGTGGGTCCGCTTGTTGCCTTATCTGGACGACCTTCTGTTAGCAGGGTCTCCAGAGATCCTCCAGCGCCATCTGCAACTGACAATATCTGTGTTGCAGAATCACGGCTGGTTGATAAACTGGAAGAAATCCACCCTGGTTCCCTCGCAGAGGATGCTCCATCTTGGGGCCCTGTTGAACTCTCAACAACAGAGGAACTTTGTGATGGAGGAAAAGATCTCTGCATTACAGGCAAAGGTACGCAGTTGCCTTCAGAGCCGCCGAGTGTCTGTTCTCTCGGCGATGAGATTAATGGTGTCAATCAGGGCCGGATTAAGGGAGGGGCGACAGGGGTGGTCGTCCAGGGGCCCCCACACACACAGGGCCCCCACACAGGGCCTGGGCCCCGAGCTCCAAAGGGGCCTCGAGATTGAGAGGACCAGTGGCAAAATGGCATCTGACGCGGTCCGCGGATAATAGGATACAATAAATTGACCACCCGTATCCACCCCCCAGCGGCCGCACCTGGCCAGCCCGGCCCGTGTGCCGTGTATTCTATGAAAGCTCCGCCCCCAAAATTAAAGCCGACTGCCCCGTCACCTGGTCCGTAGCCGATGCACATTGCGGAATGGCATCACTGCGCATGACGCTGCACCACCCTTTCTTGTCCCTGGAGTACTGCCGCTGAGATCCATCCACTGAGGAACAACAGGACTGAAAGTCTGCAGTTAAAGCACATCTTGTTTGTTTCATTTCAAAACCATTGTGGTGGTGAATACATCTTGGAACTTTGGGCGGTATTCAAAGCTCTCCAGCAAGCAAAACATGTTCTCCACGGAAAACCCGTGCAGGTACAATCAGACAATGCCACTACGATGACTTACATAAACCACCAAGGAGGAACCCGAAGTCAGGCGGCACTGACAGAGGTGTCCCGCATCCTGACTTGGGTAGAGGGCAATCTCCCTGCCATCTCGGAGATGTTCATACCGGGAGTCCTCAACTGGGAAGCAGACTTTCTCAGCCGTCATGATGTGCATCCAGGAGAATGGTCTCTTCACCATTAGGTGTTTCAACTCCTGGTGGACAAGTGAGGTCTTCCAGAGATAGACCTCATGGCCTGTGTACAGGTCAAGAACAAGAGACAAGGAGGCTCTTCTGGTGGACGCTCTGTTGGTCCGGTGGTCCTTCCAGTTTGCTACCTCTTCCCTCCATTCTCCCTTCTTCCTCGAGTGGTTTGAAAATTCAAGCAAGACGGCGGCACGCTCCTGTTGATAGCTCCGGTGTGGCCCAGAAGTCACTGGTACTCAGATCTTCGGAGTCTCTCCGTAGACACTCCGATGCTGTTACCTCAACGTCCGGACCTGTTGTCTCAGGGTCCTTGCCATTACCCGGACCTGAGTCGTCTGTCTTTGATGGCGTGGCTGTTGAGACAGCCCTCTTAATGTCCTGGGGTTTTTCCAGCTCTGTAGTTAACACCATGCTCAGAGCACAGAAGCCTGCGTCTGCAAGAATTTACCACCGAGTATGGCATACTTTCTTTGAATGGTGTTGACCTAGAGGCTATGATCCTCAGGTGTTCAGGATATCCAGGGTGTTGGCTTTCCTACAGGAGGGCTTAGATCACGGTCTTTGCCTTGCTTCTCTGAAGGTGCAAGTTTCTTCCCTGTTAGTGTGGTTTTAGAGTAGGATTGCTACTCTTCTTGATGTCCGCACCTTTCTGCAATGTGTACTTCGTATTCAGCCTCCCTTTGTTCCACCAGTGGCTCCTTGGGATTTTCCTGTGGTCCTGAGGGCTCTCCAAGGACCACCACTTGAACCACTGGGCTCAGTGTGTTCTAACCATTGCTTCGGCCAGAAGGGTCTCAGAATTGGGGGCTCTCTCATGTCGACCTCCCTTTCTAATTTTTCATAGGGACAGGGCGGTGCTTCGCACTCACCTTGGTTTCCTACCTAAGGTGGTATCTAGTTTCTACATTAACGAGGAAATCATTGTGCCGGCCTTTAATTCTCCAGACCTCTCGGCTGGTGAGGCCTCCTTGGATGTGGTACTTGCTCTAAGGATTTATGTTGACCGTACCAATTCATTTAGGAATTCGGACTCCTTGTTTGTCCTCTATGGCTTCCGTAAGAAGGGTTGGCCTGCCACTAAGCAAACTTTGGCAGGATGGATTCGCATGGCGATTTCTGAGGCTTACATTCATGAAGGCCTTCCTGTTCAATCCTCTGTTAAAGCTCATTCCATTAGGTCTGTGGGTCCTTCGTGGGCAGCTCGCCGTGGTGCCTCTGCTGTTCAGCTTTGCAAGGCAGCCACGTGGTCTTCTGTCCATACCTTTTGTGAGGTATTATGCATTTGACACCTTCGCCTCTCTGGATGCTTCCTTCGGGCGGCGGATTCTCCTTTCAGCACAGGAGCGTCCCCACCCTTAAAGGATACTGCTTTGGGACATCCCCAAGGTATCCTGTGGATGCCCTATGGACCCTGAAGTAGAAAATATGAGATATGGTAAGAACTAACCCTTGTTATCTCTATTTCTACGAGATCCATAGGGTCCCACAAGACTCCCGCCCTGTCGCACCTGTACTGCAGATGGGCTTTGCTCTGCTCACCATTTTTTTCAGTCTCCTTCTGGTGAGAATGTGATTCTTGTGTTTTCCTGAACTTTCTTCTCTCTCTTTCTTCTCCTCCTCCGGCCTATGGCATGTTACGTAACTGATTTGTCTTGGCTTGGGGGCGGGGTATAGGAGAGGGACCCCAGTGCATCCTGAGAGGCTGAAAACTATAACTCCGAGGTGCCCGATGTCTGCCGCCATCGCCTATACCCCAAGGTATCCTGTGGAACCCTATGGACTTCATAGAAATAGAGATAACAAGGGTAAGTTCTTACCATATCTCATATTATAACCTATCACTCATGCAAGGTCAATAGGCAGGGCTGTAACTAGTTTTGGGCGACCAGTGCCATCGCACAAAGCAAAGAGGCACCGTCGCTGGAACGGCACCCTGCCACCAAGATTGCTGCTGCAGCACCTGCAGAGCTTCCACAGGACTGGCACCCTGCACAGTATATGCAGAGGATCGGGTGTCCTGGGGACGCGCGGTCAGTCCTGCACTTACCAGAGTTGCCGGTCATGCCCTCTTCTGTGCAACATAATGACCACTCTGGGTGGGGCTGGCACGGGGCGCAACTGTTCCCTGTTATGGTTCTGACAATAGACAATATTAAAAAAACGGAGATGTTACTCTTTATACATAACAATAAAATTGTACATAATCTGTGGCTGCACCAATTGACACCAATCGAGAAAGTGACAGCACAATAGCAGAGCTGCTCTGCCATTTTTGTGTAACCCCCCGGATGATGTTACTCATGCGGGCAAAAGCATGATCCATAAATTTTGTTCCCAAAAGCTAGTACCTTAGTGTTTCTAATGCCCATTTAATTGCCAATGCTTTTTTTCAATAGTGGCATCATTTCTCTCATGTAAGTTCAATTCCCTCTTTAAATAAATAAGAGGATGCTCTTCACCAGCTTTTCTTTGAGACAACACAGCACCTAGCCCTATATTTGCTACATCTGTCTACACAACAAATTCATTTTTAAAATCAGGTGTCAAAAAACTGGTTGGGTGCACAACACTACTTTCAGCGCCTGAAAAGCCTTTTCTTTGTGGAGTTCTCTCTGTTTGTGTGGGTTTCCTGAACGTGCTCTGGTTTCCTTCCACACTCGAAAAAAATATACTGATTTAGTAATTGGATTCTGAAAAAAGTGAAAGTGTGCGCGTTAATTTAACGATAATAATAGTTATACACTATGCCACACGAATGCTTTGAGCACACCTCATTGTATGCTCTTTTAAAAGTGAAACAAGGTACCTGGTTGCTTGAAGCCTATATGCACAAGCCCTTGAAAGTTATAATAAGTACAGTGTATCAGCAAGGAAGGCAGGACTAGTGCAGGTTGAGTCTCCCATATCCAAATATTCCAAAATACGGAATATTCCGAAATACGGAATTATTTTGGCATGACAGATAATGAAACCTTTTGATTTTTTAATCAATGTACACAAACTTTGTCTAAGGCACAAATTATTAAAAATGTATAAAATTACCTTCAGGCTGTGTGTATAAGGTGTATATGAATGAAACATAAATTAATTTCATTTCTATACACAAACTTTGCTTGAGCCACAAAATTATTGAAAATATTGTATAAAATTACCTGCAGGCTGTGTGTATAAGGTGTATATAACATATAACTGCATTCTGTGTGCATATTTGGGCCCCATTCCCTAGATATTTCATTATGATATGCAAATATTCCAAAATACGGACTATTCCATTATCCAAATTACCCCTGGTCCCAAGCATTTTGGATATGGGAGACTCAACCTGTATGACTCTATGATTCACAGCAGACGATCTGTCATGTTTAGACTGACACATCACAATAAATCTCTAAGCAATAGGAAATTAGTACATTCTCTGTGCTGCTTTTTTTGTCAATAAAAGCAAAGGATTGTCATATGCTAATACTGACACAGTATTTTATAGCCTAATTATTCATCTGTAAAATTGCCAGTGTGGTGTGCCAGGGCTTAATTTGTGTTCTTAATGTTTTTTGCCTTTTTCATTCTTTATGTAACAAGTATGCTTGAATTTAATTACATTTTTTGTTTTGTAATGAATAGAGAAATGTGATGTCATAAAAATGATGTAACGTAATGTGTAACGTTATCAAATCTCAAAAGAGCTGCTGTAACTGTTATTTAACAATGTAGACTAGTGGTAGGCAGCCTTGTCTTCTTTGCACCTTTTAATGCCTAACATTTGTCATAACTTTCTCTTGCTATCTTCCCTAGCGGTATATGCATATTATTGGGAAACTAAAGTTCATTAAAGGGATGGGAAAACTTTTATTGTGTCTTCTTGCCACAATTATTATCTTTTATTTATGTGGCACCACATCTGCAGTGTTGTACATGGGGTAAAACATACAACAAAGGACCTATTTAAACATGTACGTAAATTCAGTATTTTTGTACATCTCCGATGTTTGCAGATCTGCGCACAAGCCGCACTGCGCCTGCGTAGATCTGTTTGTGATGTCGCTACAGTGGCCCAAAAGCCGCAGCATGATATTGCTGGCATTTGGAGGCGGCATGCCGAAGCCAGTGGCTACGTCCTTTGATGCAGCTTCACTGTACACAAATCTTCCATTAGGTGTGCATACAACTCTGAAACAGGCCCATAATCTGGATGGTATCAGTTTTCGCCATTGTATCTGCCTAATGATGGTATATCAATCATTTTTCTGAGCCATGGATAGTATGCTCGTGCGCTTGCTGAATGGGAAGAGAGGAGCTTTTCTTGTTGCTACTTCCAGGTTTGTGTGAATACACATTTGTAGCCGCAATGTAAATGAAATATGCAATAATGATACTTGAAATATAAACTGCCTTTGTGTCCCTTCATGATTCATTTATTACAACATAGGGCCGAATTCAATTAGTCGCGAAAAATGCTGTCTGGCAGAAACTAGTGAAAATGACACCTTTTTTGGGGGAAATCAGTCTGCACCCCGAAAAAAAGGTTCAGTGACCCTGGGAATCAATATAGAATAGAAGTAGTAGCCCTAATAAAAGTATTCAGTGAACTTATTTTGAGGGCTGTTATATGCATAATTTGCATGTGTGTGAAAAAATGATAGAAATACATGTTTTTTTCAGAATAATAAGTACCGTAGTTAAATTTGGGGTACATGAAAATGGGTACTAGTATATTTTGATGTCCCTAAAATCAAGATTTATAAAAACTTAAAAATACACCTGCTGCAACCTTCTGCAATCTCAAAAACATCTTACTCATCGAAATAGCCCCCCAAAATACCAGCCCCCCCCCCACACTTTTTATCGTTTTTGGGTGTGTTCATTTTTTTGTTAGGGGGAGGGGGTGTCCAAAGGGTTCTGGATCAAATCCCTACATTTGCACCCCAAAATAGTGATTTTGCACTTCCAATTCGCCTGCCTATATGTGGAGAAACTTTTTCACCTATTTTTCCATGTAATTTTTTCACGTAGGTAAAAACGTCCTAGAATTGAATACGTAGAAAACAGGAGAAAAACGCAAATCGGCGAAAACTTTTCTCCAAACGGCACTTTTCGCGGCTAATCGAATTCGGCCCATAAATGTGGATCAACAGAGTAGTGTAGGCCTGGCAAACCTGTGTCTCTCCAGCTGTTTTGAAACTAAAATTCCCAGCATGCCCTCCCACAGTTTTGCTATTATAATATGACTGGGCAAGCTGGGATTTGTAGTTTTAGAAATATTAAAGGGGCTGGTTATGAAGTGGTAGCCTACTGGACATTTTTACTGTTTCGACCATGCATACTTCCAACTGGACCACAACTCTTTGGTTTGCCTCACAGTGAAAGGGTGATAGAAAGGGGACTAAGGGGCAGTCTAGTGTATTTCAGAGCTAGGCACTCCCCCTCTGTAACATGAAATCACCCACCCCATGACATGGCCTTGCCCCCTGCCCCAACTTGCTCACCTATAATGATGGAGGGTATGACACGATGAGAATTGTAGTGCTTCAAGAGATTTGCTTTGTGGTTTCCCAAATATTTGTTTTTACATTAAACTCATTGAGGTCAATGCAATGACCTCCAATGGCCACATGCATACCTCCCCTCTGTTCCGATTTGCAGACCACACTGTGGTGTTCATCAGGGACGGACTGGGGCTGTATATCAGCCCTGGCAGTCGGCCCTGCACTCGCTTGTGAAGGGGTGCGTGGTTAATTCAAGGGGGCATGACGCGAGTCACGGGGTCTGGCCTGGAGGCACGCCCCTGTCTCTTCCAGTCCCAGCACAACCGCCGCCGGCCCATACATGCTTCCACATCTTCCGTCTCCATGAGATCATAATGATTCCGGAGCCATGGGGTGGAAGGCGGGGAACTCTTCCTCCCCCCCCCCCTCCTTGAACCAGTCCTAAGGTCATTGGCCCTTCTGGCATGTGCCAGAAGTGCCCGATGGCCAGTCCGGCACTGGTGTTCATGGTGGCATTTGTGCAGATCAGAATGGGATCTGAGTTTATTAGTGGATTTAGATAAATGTTGGGAGGTAAAAATCCTAATGAATAACTGCATGTCAAACACAAATGTTTTTTAAATGTGAATTAAATGCCAGTGGGTGCTTGGTCTAATGTTTGTACTATGTCAAGGCTAGCACCAGGTCTACTTGCACACTGTGCGAGAAATTTTGAATGTGGACAGGCCTGCGGGAGATTTACCAAAGCTCGGAAAGAAAAACATGCAGAGAGATAAAGTACCAACCAATCAGCTTCTAACTGTCTTTTTACAGGCAGTGTTTGAAAAATGGCAGTTAAAAGGTAATTGGTTGGTACTTTATCGCTCTCCAAATAATCTCTCTCCAAGAGAGAGATGATTTGGAGAGAGATGATTTGATACATCCCCCCAGAGAGCTAAGTCGGCCTTTCTACTGCACAAAGAACTCCAAGTCCCTCCATTGCCCTCAGCAGCACTGCCACGGTACGCGGTGACACAGTGAGTCAGTCACTGCAGTGCACTGAATGGTGAGACGTGCGTGAGATTATGCGGCAGCCGTGTCACAGTCTGTTTATGTCTATACTTGCCAACTCTCCCTGATTGTCAGGGAGACTACCTGAAATAGTAGCAACCTCCCTGTTTACCTGAAGAGTCTAGTAATCTCCCTCCCTGATTGTATTACTCCCATTATGAAGCTGTTATATATAGAAAAAAAAAACAAAAACAGAGATATATACATTTAAATGGGATCATTATAATTTCCCTGCATTGGTTATAAGGCATACTGATCCCTATGGCTACATGCATTTTCTGAAAAGTGTTTTTATCAAAAGTAGATCTCACTAACTGCTTTGAGGCTCTTTTATATTTGGATGTTAATCAATTTTATGGCACGCCCCTCAGATGTAGCAGTACACGTCCACTTTACAGCCGCGCTCATAGGTGTTGCTTTTGCAGTATCCTTGAAATACTTTTTCAAAACTAGGCAAGTATGTACAGCCATGGCTAAACGTTTTGAGAACGACATAAGTATTTATTTTTACAAAGTTTGCTGCTTCAGTGTTTTTAGACCTTTTTGTCAGATGTTACTATGGTATACTGAAGTAACATTACAAGCAGGGCCGGCCGGCCCATTACGCCAGGTACGCAGTCGCGTACGGCGCTAAGTTATAAGGGCGGCAGAGTCCCGCCACTGTCCCCCCAAAAGATGCCGGAAATGAATTACAATGAGTCACACTGACTCCTTTTATGCCGCTGCGCAGCTAGCCGCTGCCTGAACGGCTGTGGCTGGCTGCGTAGCGCCATAAAAGGAGTCAGTGTGACTCATTGTAATTCACACTGGCCCACAAGTTCATTAATGACCGGCTGGGGATGGCCGGAGAGAGAGGAGTGGCCACTCTCTTCTCCTCCCCTCAGCTCCTCCCCTCCAGAGTGACTCAGCTTACAGGAGTCTTTGCCCGGCTGGAGAGGGAGGAGGGGCCTCGCTCTCCCCTCTCCTTAGCTTCTCCCCTCCAACCCCAGCTTCCTCTCTCTATCTGTGCTACTGCTTGGACGCCGAGGTTCTGACGTCACGATCTCGTGACCGTCCCCGGCGTTAAGTACTCCAAGGTTAGGAAGGGAAAGAGCCATCCATGCGCTGCAGTTCTGACCCCAAGTAAGTAAATTTAATTACTTTCTATTTGTCATGCAATGGCTGTCACCCTCTCCCTGTCGTCACCCTCTCCCTGTCACCTAATGCGGTCACCCTCTCCCCTCACCTAATGCTGTCACCCTCTCCCTGTTAACTAATGCTGTCACCCTCTCCCTGTCGTCACCCTCTCCCTGTCACCTAATGCGGTCACCCTCTCCCCTCACCTAATGCTGTCACCCTCTCCCTGTTAACTAATGCTGTCACCCTCTCCCTGTCGTCACCCTCTCCCTGTCACCTAGTGCTGTCAGGGTCGGTTCTACCATTACGCATGGTACGCAGCTTAGTAGGGCGCCACATAGCGGTAAAGCATCCTGAGAACCATCCAAGAACAGTTTGGTGACAAACATTGCCTTTTCCAGCATGATGGAGCACCTTGCCATAAGGCAAAACATCGAAATTTTGGGTCCATGGCCAGGAAACTCCCCAGACCTTAATCCCATTGAGAACTTGTGGTCAATCCTCAAGAGGTGGGTGGACAAACAAAAACCCACAAATTCTGACAAACTCAGCATTGATTAGGCAAGAATGGGCGGCCATCAGTCAGTATGTGGCCCAGAAGTTGATTGACAGCACACCAGGGCGAATTGCGGTCTTGAAAAAGAAGGGTCAACACTGCAAATATTGACTCTTTGCATAAACTTAAAGTAATTGTCAAAAAAAGCCTTTGACACTTATGAAATGCTTGTAATTTTACTTCAGTATTCCATAGTAACATCTGACAAAGGGTCTAAAAACACTGAAGCAGCAAACTTTGTGAAAACCATTACTTGTGTCATTCTCAAAACATTTGGCCATGGCTGTATAGGAAGTTGAACCCAGCACTGCCCGGGCCAGACAGAACTTAGGCCCTCATTCAGAGCCGTACGCTCTGAGCAGAGCGCACGCTCTGAATGAGGGCCGGCCTCCATAACTATGGAGCGTCCTCCTGGACGCTCGTATAGCTGTGGGTCACCACCCACAGCCTATACGAGCGTGCAGTTTGATGGCCGCGATGGTCTTGACCATCGCGACCATCGAAACTGCGTGCCGAAGCCTGCGGTTGAGGTTTTCAACCGCAAGGCCCGGAGTGATTTTGGCTCTATCAGAGCCAAAATCACTCCCACTGACATCACTAGTGATGTCAGTGGGCCGGCTTCTGACGGGAGGCGTTCCCTTAGGAACGCCCCCGTCAGGGAGGCACGCCCCCGGCACGCCCACCAAAGGGGGCATGCTGTCAGTCAACATCGACAGCACGCCCCCTTTGATCAGACACAACGAGCGAAGGAAAGTCCTTCGCTCGTCGCGTCTGGCGCATGCGCACGACGGAGCTCCCTCCGTCGTGCGCATGCTCAGTGCAGAACATCGACCCACTTGCGAGCGGACAGCCGCTCGCGAGTGGGTCTGAATCAGGGCCTTAGTTCACTGTGGAGGTTGCCGGTGCTGCTGGTGTCTGTCGGTTGCTGCCGGTCCCGGAGGCCACTGCACTGTGCACCCTAAGGGGTGGCAATCCTGTTTGTCCGCTCCATCTGAACAGCTCTCAAGCCAGATCCTGGGCTATGTTTGTATATGTTTAATGTTTCTTGCTGTTGCTTTTATCGATTAATGTGATCTGATGGTTCTCTGCAAATGCGGGTTCAAAGGAAACTTGTTGTGTTCACCAATCATTAGGATAACATAATCTTTATCTGTAAAGGAGTATTGCAAAGCAAAAGCAATGTGTTCATCATTTTCATTATTTTATCTAGTTGCAGGAAAGAGGCTCAGATCACATGCACTGCTCAATGTGGAACTGAATTTAGAATGAAATGTCTGCTAAACATTGTTGTATCAACAACCCTCTGCCTCTTTTTCTGATAGCAGTTGAGACCCTTTCTCCCTCCTCAGTGGCGTCTATTAGTCTGATCTGCCATTGATTTAACCCCCACCCTGGCTGTTCTTCACATTGAGTGCCCCCCGCCACACACCCCACCTGCTTTCTTGGAAATCCTGTGCCAGATCTGCACGCTAACAAATTAATTAAATTCTTTATGATTCTATTTGCTGCCCTTCCTCCCAGATAGAAAGCTGCTGTCTTGGAGCATAAATAGACAGGGGAGAGGGAAGATTAGCATGGGAGTTGGGGCAGACAGTTTATCAACACAATATACAATCAATAGCACTGAAGTCAGACGTCACTTTAGGACTATATAAAACAGGATAGCTGATCATAAGTGCTGTTTATATCCCTCACAAAACATCCTTCTGCAGGAAACCATTTCAAGTGAAACAAATTTTGTTTTGGAGTATAATGGCTGTGTGCTCTGTACTCACTAGGGGGCATAGTTATCGGGTCCTAGACACAATAATTATTTATTATGTCGTTATTCATTGCAATAAGAAATTAATGATTGTTGAGCCCCTTCCTGCGGTGTGTAAGAAGTGAAGGGAAGAAGCAATCCCCTCATTTCTGCTTCAAAAGCCGTATGCACTGCTGCACATGCGTGGTTTGCTGACCACACATGCGCGAGTAAAGAGTGTCGGGGAGGGTAACTCTCAGATGGCATTAGCTACCAGGGCCAATCGATTCTAAAGCTTGGTAAATTTGCCCAGAAAGCAGTCCCCATTTTGTTTGCGTGTGTGTGTGTTTTAAATCATATTCTGTGAAAACCCAGTTAACATTATGTGCCCAGTCAGGGGCGTTTCTAGTGAGGACCCCTCCTCTCCTTTCGGCAGCCGGCAGAGCACTGAGCTGTGTGCACCCAGCGCCGGAGTTATAGACTCTGGGCACTAGAGTGTGCCCAGAGTCTATAGCGCATGCACAGGTCACCGCAGCGGCCATTTTCCCTGTACTGCGCATGCGCAAACGATGGGAAAATGGCCGCCGCAGCATTTTCCAGATGTTTTTTACAGCGCCGGTCTGCGGCACCGACATGGGACTCTGGAGAGGTAAGTATATTTTGGGTGCAGGGTGGCGGGGCGGGGGACCGGCGCTGTGCCCTTCACACCCTGCACCCATTATAGATACGCCCCTGTGCCCAGTGTCATCCTAAGCAGCATGTTTATAAGCCACACACAGTTACTCTGTAAAGCACAATGACTTATGTGACTTTGCCAATTGAAAACTGACAACAGCTGTTACTTTACTGTGCAGCATTGTATCTGGAGCAGTGAGATTGACAGTTGGTCACAACTCACTGGTGGAATGTGGACTGTGGAATAATATGGTCCTTGCTCCTGCTTTTCCAGTGAGGGAGTTGTGGCAGAAAGGAGCTAGATCATCCATTATACAACCTTGGCTCCTGTCTAGGGCCCTGTGGAGCCTCATATTACACTGACCCATTGCTGATGTACACAGGATCGATTCCGTTAATTTACCCCTGCTAGTCCGTGCGAGTAAGTGCAGTTATATGCCACACTAACAGTAGCTCCTGACTAAAAAGTTTTTCATAGCAACACCATGGCTCTGACAAAAATCAGCAAGTCCAGGCAAACAACGGGCCATGAGAGGCGGTGCAGTTACCGCCGTTGCAATGCCAATTTGACTTCCTTGCAGCTAATTGAATTGAACCTTTGGCTCTGGTGGCAAGAAATTAGCGATCATCTCCCACAATTCCTGTATATTGAAAATAAATATTCCTGTGAGTCTATTTGCTTGCTTGTTTGTTTTTTGTTAAATGGGCCTTGCAATTAATATTGTGTTATTGATGTTAATCCTTGACCGGATGTGTGCATATACAAATTGTATCTCCAACACGTACAAAAATGTAATAAACTACCACTGTGCTCCCTATCGAGGCAGCCAAATGGACTAGGGACCAAAAAAGTGTCACCCAACCAAATTATTAGCATCAATGTAAATAAAAAAATATTGTTCCCTATTTTCAGGCACTCAAACACGAATTCACAGATATATATTATAATACGCAACAATTAAAATTGCTTTATGAAGATCCAGGAGTAATGGATATTGAAATAAGAGAAACAAAATGTATGGTAAGTACACAATAAAACACTGGGCCTGATTCAGAGCCGGACGCTATTTGCGGACGGTCGTTCCAAAAAAGGGTCCGGCTATTTAAATTGAGCGCTCGCTCTTTGCGGTTTGTTGACACCTCTATGTCTGAGCGAGCGAACTAAAAATGCGCTCGCTATTTTGTAAAGACGCCCCTTTGCCGTTCGCAACACACGTCATCTCCGGTATTTATTTGATTAATCGGGTACATCGAAAGGCATCTGAACTGCTCGCAGTGCTTGTGGTAGGTTTTTCCTACCGCAATCACTGCGAGCAGTTCAGACTAAAAGACAACCAAGTGACGTGGTCGATGACGCTCCTTTACTAATTATGCACTCCCATTAAACGCCCTTTTGACTGTTTGGCACGCCTGCGTTCGGATCTCCACTCCCCCGTTTTCGAGCACATTCCCCTGTTACCACCCACAAACGGTACATTCTGTCACTCACATTAGCAGCTTAGGAGCGGCTCTGAATCAGGCCCACTGTCTCTTATATATCTCCTCGTGTGTGTACTCGGTGTCAAACGCTTGCAGAAGATGACCTAGTAATGAAATAATCCAGTGATCACAATCCAGTGATCACAAGGTAAGTTCCCACTGTCATCCAATGAATTTGGAAAAAAGACAACTAACACTTGTATGTATCCAAAGGCGTAACTAGGGTCTTCGGCACCCAGGGTAAGATGAAGAACGGCACCCCCCCACTCCCCTTACGCACACGAACTAAACTATGCGTGCTGCAAAAAAATGGGCATGGCCACATGCCGAAAGGGGTGTGGTCACTAAAAAGCTAGCAGGAACAGTGAGGCCAAGCATCAGGCTGGAGCTCAGGAAGCGTGACATTGGCATTGTGGTCACGTTCCCGGCTGCAGCACTAACAAAGTGGGAGCTGCTGCTGCAGTAACGCTGCCGAGCTCCACAGGCCTTGCTCAGCGGCGCAATGGTGGCGGACAGTGTTGGTACGATGCCCTGGCCGGCAGCGGCCCCCCTTGCTGGGCCTGCCCTGCTTGACCCCCTCTTGTTATGCCACTGTATGTATCTCGTAGAGCAGTGGTTCCCAAACTGGGCACCCTGGGGTGCCACAGTTCACTTGCAAGGATGCAATATGTTGGTGGTTCAGTACCAAATCAAATTATTTATGGCCAATGTGATAGACAAAACCAGCACTGTTGGCTGGCTGTTATAAAATGCATCGATCAAACAGAAGCACAACCCTGTCCACAATCACATAACTAAACCTAAGGATGACCGGTAAGCACAATTTACTTAATTGAATAATTTTTGCTGAATTTCTCAATAAGATACTTTTGGCCTAGGGGGTGCTGTGAAAAAAATGATGATTACTCTAGGGCAGTCTTTCCCAAGCTCATTCCTCAGGGAGCATTAACAGTACATGGTTTCCATTTTTCCTAGTTGGTGCACAGGTGTATTCATTACTGGCTGACACATTTAAAAAGATACACAGGTGCAGCTAATTATTTCACCTGTGATTCTGCGAAGAGACCAGAAAACTTGCACTGTTAGTGCTTCCTGAGGAATGAGTTTATGAAACAGTGCTCTAAGCATACTAACCTACTCTCCCAGACGTTGCGAGAGGCTCCAGAGTTTTCGGGTAGCACCCCCAGAAGAGTATCCAGATCTCCCGCATCTCGACCACTTCCTAATGAAGTGGACAGGATGGGGAGATAATTGCTGGGAAATGTGGCTCCGCATGGAGGGCGCGGGGCTAATTGACACTAAATCCTTGCGGCCCTGCGATTCGCGGCCCTTTGCTGTAATGGGGGTGAGGCCCCACCCCCTGAAGTGCCCACCTGTGTCTCCTCTCCGGGCATCTCCCAAAGAGGAGATAATAAAAATCATTAAGTGTGGCTCTAGGGTCCCATGTTTCAAGAAAGTTTCTGAACCACTGTCATAGAGTGAAGTACCGATAAGTTACATGAAACAAAGGAGACACTCTATAGTGTAATTATGTCTCACATTTAAATATCCCACAAGAGAAGGATTGGCCGCCTACCAGACACAAGTAGAATTAATGCAATAACAACATAACAGTCCTTATGAGTCCCGGGATACACCAAGGTTTTTCCCGCTGTCTTTAGTGATGTTTCTGAAGATAGTGTGAAGTAGGTAAGGCGTCCTCCTCCGTTCACCTTCGCTCACCAGGTCATCTTCTGCATACGTTTGACACAGAGTGCACAAAAGTTTATATAAGAGACAGTGTTTTATTGTGTATTTAGGGTTACGCACTAAGGGGGAGGGTTAGATTTTGGGTGCGGGGAGGTGGAGGTTAGGTTTAGGCACTAGGGGGGAGGTTAGGTTTAGGCACCAGCGAGGGAGGGTTAGGGGTAGGGACAGGGGCATATTAAGAGAGGAAGGGGCCTGTGTTAACTCCTCGTCTGGGGCCCCCACCTCTCTCCCCGTCTGCCATCAGCGAACTGACAGCAGCAGTAGACTCTGGGCACTAGAGTGTGCCCGGAGTCTACTGCGCATGCACAGGTCACTGGGAAAATGACGTGGCAGCCAATTTCCTAGTGATTTCCTACTGTGCATGCGCAAAACGCCGGGAAAATGCGGACATTTTCCAGGTGTTTTCTGTAGCGCTACTCCGTGCGACATCGGTGAGGTAAGTAAAAAAAAGTATTGGTGCAGGGTGTGCGGTGCACCCATTATAAATATGCCCCATGGTATGGAGAGGACGAGGGTTAGAATACTGACCGACAAGTGTCAGTATCCTAACCCTGTCTGGATGCCAGCGTGGGGATTCTGACTGACGGGATCCCGAGTGCCTGCATTCCGTACCCAACCCGTTTGAGCACCTGAAGATAGGGAACCATATTATCTATTTACTTTGTGTCGCCAACCTGCTGTCCACAGTTAGCAAGATCCACTATTATGGAATAAGAGAACAGAACAGACCGTCCATACATACACACAGCACGATGCCCCAATATGTTTGCAGATATATTGGGCATCGGCTGTGCATTCATAGACATACCGTCTGTACATCGGCCAATATATCTGCCAGCATAAGAGTTGCAAATTATTTGTAGTATGTTTTATCTCAGTGGGTGCAGGTTAGCATGTTAGAAGAAGTTACTATAGATTACCCCAATCTAATTATAACAGAAACATTAGTAAATGTTTATTTATGTTCTGTAACTGTATAATGTATGTTCTTTCTTGGTTGTCCTCCAGGTCATTGCACTTATTAAAAGAAGCAAGGAAGCAGAGGCGGCTTTCCTCAGTGTTTACAAGCAACTCATTGAAGCACCAGGTGATTTAATTTACTGTTACATGCTGCCGTTGTGTTATTTGTGTATGCATTCATTTGTAGTTTTGTCACACTATATAACATTCTTTATTCTACATTGTAGTTGTCTAATGCAATCTTAAGAGGTGAAACTAAACAATATTCTTATTCAGATTTTCAACTAATGCAAAGGGCAGCCACTCATAGCATTCTTAGCCTCTCAGCTCCCTGCTTCACATGTAGCTGTCCAAGTATGCAGAGCTAGCGTGAAGTATTAAAAGACAGAGAGCATGACAGACATTGCCGGCAGGAGAAAGGTGTATGATGGATCCATATCACAAAGGGCACTGTTTTAATTGGATCATAGCCACCAGACTGGCAAAAAGGCAGATGTGGTCCTAATGTTTAAAAACGAAATTTGATCAAATCAAGGAAATTACAAACCTGTGAGCCTGATTTAAGTCATAGGTAAAATATTCATAGAATTCAGAGAGAACACCCAGGAAATACTAATAGAGAATGATAACACGGTCGGCATGGTTTTATAAACAACTCATTAATCTGGATAGGTTCTGTAAAGAGGTAAGTTGCCAAGTAGATCTTTGAAATGCAGTTTCTTGTTACTTCGCATGTTGCAAATGTTATAAATACTACTCTACATGACAGATAAAGGTCCGTATTCAATTTAGCCGCGAAAAGTACCGGACTTTTCGCCTGTTGTACTTTCCGCCGCATTCGCCTATTTGGGGCACGAATTTGCAGCATGTGCTTCCCCGCGTTTTCACCCTTTTCAATTGCAGAACAGGCGAAAACGCATATAGGCCAATGCATAACAGGCAGAAAGTACTGAATACATTAGGGAATCAGTCTGTACCACAAAATAGGAGGCACTGACACTGAAAATCATTACAGATGTTTACTATTAGCCCTAATAAACGTGCTTTGTGTGCTTAAGTTGTGTTAAATGCTTTCTAGACGCATTTTTGTAAAAGTGCTGAAGAATGATAGTAAACAGTATTTTTGGGTTAAAATTAATAGTCCAGTCAAATTTGGGGTACTTGAAAATGGGTGCTAGCATATTTTTGTGTCGCTAAAGTGCACTTTTCAAAAATGTGAAAAATCCACTGGCTGCAAAGCACCTGTAATCCTAAAAACATCTGCCCCATCCATACAGCCCCCGAAGAAACCTATTTAGCTAATTTTTATCCTTGTCTCCTCGCTTTTTCCATTTTCGCCCTAAAAATGACATGTCTTTTTTGGGATGTTCTGAGGTGTTTTTTTTTGGGCTGATTTGTTTTTTGGGGGGTGTCCAAAGGGTTCTGAATCAATGCCCCACATTTGCACCCCAATATAGAGATTTTGCACTTTTTTCTGCCTGCCATTCATTGGAGATAAATTTCCGCCTGTTTCAATGCATTGAGTTTCTATTTAGGCGAAAACGGCCTGGAATTGAATTTGGAGATAAGACTCAAACAGACAAAAAGAGGCAATAGGCAAAACTTTTTCGCCGATTACGGCGTATTGTGTATAATTGAATACGGCCCTTAGACACAAGATTAAAACTCTGGACCTAGGGAAGAGTATGTATAGTACATAGAGGGATATGTATCAAATCTTGGAGGAGATAAAGAGGGACATTTATCAAATCTTGGAGATAAACAATCAGCTCCTAGCTTTCTTGAAACCAGCTGTGTTTGATAAATGACAGGAGCTGATTGGTTTGTACTTTATCTCTCTCCAAGCTTTGATACATCTCCCCCATGGTTAGATAACTTGCAGAGGAATAGAAAGCAGAAAGATATTATAAATGGAACATATTCTAATTTGGCCTTTGATTTTAGAGGGATAGCTCAGGGATCGGTTTAGGTTCTGTCTTTATTTTATCTATTTTTAATGATCTTGTAGATGGCCTAAGAAATGTCCATATTTGCAGATGGCACTATGTTATTTTTTCATAGGCACTGACATAGAGAAGGACACTGCAGAAAGCCGTACAGCCATGGCAAGCTAGGGAATCTAGGCAGGAAAATGGCAAAGGTGGTTTATTAGGGTAAAGTAACAATTTTACCACCTCTGCAATACATAGAATGCAATTCGGGAGAGCAGAAATTAAAAAGCATTTAGGAATACTAGCAGAGAGAGTTAGTAGTGTCAGGGCCATGTTATGAATTTTATTGAACCTGTAAGACTATTTGTACTAGTGGGTGAACATATGTGAGGAGGGCAGAGGTGGGACCCTATATGTGAGATATACACTGTGTTCCGTGCGGGGGAGCAGGAGCTCTCAGTCTTGCATGCACAAGGCATCTGTTCAGTGTGCAGGGAGTGCCTGGTGGCAGGCCAGCATTTCAGGGAGTGCTGAATACTCCTCCAGATAGATGAAAATGGAGATGTGTGCTGCAAGGCCACTCCCCTTCCCCATGATGCTACACCCCTCTTTCGGGCACACAGTGCCAGAGACTGAGTCCCAGTAAGAACACTACAAATGTTGGTAGGTACTGTATGTCTCATTATTCTCCTTGTTACCTGTTCCTCTCTCCAAGAGTGGAATATAGGAAAAGTGAGAAGCAGAAAGAGAAGGGAAGAGGAGAGGAGAGATGTGAAGGCGCAGAGGTGAAGTGAAGGCCAACTATCTGGTTCCTCAGGTACAGGGCTGGCACCAGGTCTACTAGTACCCAGTGCGAGAATTGCTGGATGCCCCCTCCCCCCTTCAACTATATCTATAATTAATAATTTCACTATTGTTATTTTTATTATTAAAAGACACACACATTGGCCACCACAGGGAAAAAAAAAACAATTGACCCCCACAGGACATAAACACACACATAGGAAAAAATAACACATATTTGCCTCCCCACAGAAGACTGACCTGTCAGTAGCACTGCAGAGGAGGAAAGCTCCCAGTTTTGCTCTCAGACGCAGGCTGCACGGGCACCAGCAGCTACTGCATCAGTGCAGCCAGAGCACTGTGTGGGCAGGATGGCGTATGGCTGTGTGATGTCACGCTGCCATGGGGACATAGGTCACGGCCCATGCTGCATCTGAGCCACATGAAAGATCCCAGCACTGCATGAGCCCATAGTTAGGAGTTACAGTTGCCACCAGTTTTGATCAGACTGGGACTCCAGCAGCGACCACACTACACCACCTATGGGGTGGTGCCCCTGTTCGGCCACTCAGTAGGAATGGCCCTCCAGCTGGCCCTGATCAGAGAGGAGGAACCCATGCCCTAACTGGCTGTGCATATTGTCTGTCAGCCCTGGCATATTGCACTAGGCTGACACTCTATTACTATTACTATTATCCTTTGTTTCTATGGCACCGCAAGGTTTTCACAGCGCCTTACAAGTACAGAAACAATTGAGCAGAACAAGAGAACAGTGACTTTCGGTACAAGACAATGCAGGACAAGTACATGGTATATAAACACTGCTGCAACAGCGGTCATAACCCTCCAATAAGTACGATGGCAGAAATCAAAGGTTCGGTGCCGAAGGTAAAAATAAAGGAAGGAAAAGCACATGGGGAAGAGGGCCCTGCTTGTAAGAGCTTACATTCTAAAGGGAAGGGGTAGACAGATAGGGGTGACACAGATGGGGTAGATAGTGAACATGGGACAGAGTGCCAGGATGAGAGATGGAAGGCTTTGATGAAGAAGTGAGTCTTGAGAACCCGTTTTTAAGTTTTTCAGAGAAGTGGAGAGTCTGATAGGGCGAGTTAGAGAATTCCAGAGGTAGGGAGCAGCACGTTAAATATCTTGGAGGCGGTCGCGAGAAGTAATCAGTTGGCAGGAAAGGCAGCATTCATCAATGGAGTGAAGAGGGCGGACTGGAGTGTGAAGGGAAATAAGGTCAGAGATGTAACTGTGAGAGGAACGGATGAGGGCTTTGTAGGCGAGTGTGAGAAGCTTGATATGGGTTCTTACAGGGGAGCCAGTGTAGGGCTTGTAGGAGAGGGGCGACAGATGTTGTACATTTAGAGAGGAAGATGGGCCGGGCAGCAGCATTGAGAACAGATTGGAGTGGAGAGAAGTGGGAGTCAGGGATGCCAGATAGGAGGAACTTACAGTAGTCCAGTCTGGAGATGACCAGTGAGTGGATGAGGGTTTTAGTAGCATCCAGGTGAGAGGGGTGATCCTGGAAATATTTTTGAGATGGAAATGGCAGGACTGCGAAAGGTACTGAATGTGAGGTTGAAGGTGAGGGAGGAGTCAAGGGTAACTCCAAAACAGCGCACGGAGGCTAGTGGAGATGGTTGTGCCATCAATATATAATGAAATTGAAGTGAGCTTATGCGGGAGGGTGGGAAGATGATCAGCTCAGTCTTAGACATATTAAGTTTAAGAAAGCGTTAGGACATCCTGGGAAAAGTCAATCAGGCAGTGTATGATTTCTGTTGTTAGCAGCAATACTTTAAATATGGTGGTAGGTCTCTAGAGAGGGCTAGCCACCAAGAAGTGCATCAATGCCATCCCTCCATAAGTGCAACTGTGGGTGCAGGGTAGGCCCATCAGTTAAGACCAGTGTTTCCACTTATTGTTTTTTCTTTTTCAGTGTCCATAGGGGATCCACAGGGATACCATGGGGTGTGTGTGGTTGGAGAGATCCGGGCACCAAACAGTCAAAACTTTAGCTCCCAGAATGCACCAGTCCTCCTCCACATATACCTGGTCCCCAGCCACAGGCAGACAGTTTTATGTTTGGTGCTGGCAGGACTGGTCGTACCGTTAGACAGGGAGACTGCTTAGGCAGCCCCAAGCCTTATTTTTATGATTTTTTAATTTTCCTGTTTATCTGTGCAAGCAGCGAGGCGTCCTATAGGGTGCCTGTTCTGCTGCTCCAACTACCTTTGCCAGCACCGCAACATCGGTGAGTGGTCTGGTGATTACAGCGGGTGCCAGCGGGGCTCTACTGAGGACCCAGGGCTGCAGCCAGACAAATGGAGTAGAACAGGTAAGGCGATTCCCGGCAATTGCGTTTTGTACAGTCCTTACCTCCGGCGGTGAAGACCTGCCGGAGGACGCTTCAGTGGGGCAACTGGTTCGTCCACTCCCCCACCAGACCACTGGGACAGTTAAAAGCTGACATCTGGGATAATGTAGAGGCCAGCTGCACCCGGGGAGGTAGGCTCTCCCCCTGCAGCCCCTCTCTCAGCCCAGAGTGCGATCCCTCACAAGAGGTTTCCCGCCTCTGAGCTGCTCCTCCTCACCCTCCACCCTATATGAGATGCTCAACAGCCATTAATCAAGACTTTTCTGAAGCTACAGGTCTCAGGAGATTTTGGGACTAGTCTCCCTGTATACCTCTCCCTGGGGTCAGATTAAACAGCCCACAAATCCTATCAGCTCTTTGAGGCTTGAGTAGTTGATTTAGTGCCCATTATAAGTTTATATGCATTGTATGTGGCTTGTGCTAGCTCTGCTGTTGTGATATGCTTTCTTAATACATTCTGACACTCAGTTATATCTATCCCTGCTGCTCTTGTTTAAACCCTCAACTACCAGGTGTGTAGGGGTCATTATTACTTCACATTTACTTGTATTTGTGAAGGGTGTCACTCTGCATTACTAGCCATACACTGATTGTGTGCTACTGGCTGGTTATTACTATGTCTTCTAAGGGTAAACAGGAGCCTGAGGCCCCTGTGCTGGTTACTTGCAGATCCTGTTTAGCGGGCTTGCCCCCTCATGATTTCGTGCAGGATGGTCTGTGTGTTATTTGTTATGTACCATCTCCCCAGTCTACCGTACTAGCCCCTGTCCAGGAGCCACCTTGGGTGTCGTCCTTATCCCAGGTTATGAAGCAGCTAGTGGACCGCTTATCAGCCCCCACGCTGCCTCTCACCGTGGGGTACCCACAGCTATTACAGACTACTATGCCTGTACCCTCTATGCATTCTCCTTGGATGGATGTTTATGCCCACTCAGTTCAGAATATGGCTCAAACGTCTGCCGCCCATCAGCAAAAGTTACAGGCAGACAGACCATTAGCCACCAAAACACATAGGCAGACTGCATCATCCTCTCAGTCCACCCAGTTTTCGGTTTCTGACCCATCATCTAAGGAGGCAGATGATGCACAAGGTTCTCTTTCCAAGCCGCACTTGGGAGAGGAGCACCGTCATTTAACAATGGATGTCCATTCTTTAGCGAGGGTGGTTAAATCAATCCTGAATATAGAGGATGATGAACCAGCCCCTAAGCCTAAAACCCCGGTATTTAAATGTCAAAAGGTGGTTAAGGCCCTCAATCAGACTAGCTCACTGAGCTCATGGGGTAAGCTTGGGGTACTCCTGGCAAACGGTTCTAGGACCCAAAAAGACTAACATCTTTTTACCCTCTCCCTACTAGTGAATGTACTAAGTGGGAAGTCCCTCCTACTGTTAATTTGCATGTGGCATGCTTAGTCAGAAGCTCTACACTGCCTTTACAGTCTACATTCTCCCTTAAGGATGCCACGGATAGAAAACTGGACTCTTGTCTCAAGTCAGTCTACTTTCTAGTGCTATCACTAGGCCGGCTATGGCCGCGGCCTGGGTGGCTAAGTCTTTCGAAGGATGGACAGAGGCACTGGAAGAGAGCCTGCCATCAGACGCTACCAGGGAACAGCTGGCCTACATCTCCCGTATTCAGGATGTGGATCCATATTTGAGAGAAGCTGCATTGGATATTGGACTCCTTGCCTCTAAGTCAGGGGTCTTCAACATTTTACCCTCCAGCTGCTGTGGAACTACACATCCCAGCATGCCCTGCCACTGTTTTGATATAACAGCATGCTAAAACTGTGGAAGGGCATCCTGGGATCTGTAGTTCCACAGCAGCTGGAGGGCCAAAGGTTGAAGACCCATGTTCTAAGGCATCTGCGACCTCGGTAGTCGCCCACCGGGTTCTTTGGTTACGATCCTAGAAGACGGACACGGAATCCAAGAAGGCACTGGAATCCTTAACCATCTCTGGAGACAGGCTGTTCGGCGCAGAGTTGGACAAAATTGTGGCTACCATGGCAGCCTCAAAATCTGCCTTTCTGCCATCAGCAGCTGCCCCAAGCCTAGGCGATCCTTTCGCCCCCAGGTAAGGCAAGAGGACAGTCCTTTCCCAGGCAGTTTAGTTCTCACAAGACCACCAAGCCACGATCCAAGCAGTCTTGGTCGGCCAGACGTCCAGCTTCTAAGTCTGATGACAAACCCTCCACTTGATGGAGCAGGCCCCTTCCAGGGGGATCCCAGGGTGGGAGGCCGACTTCTTAAATTGTCCGACTCTTGGCGTCCAACAACAACAGATGCCTGGGTCTGAGAAGTGGTCCCTCAGGGGTACGTCCTCACGTTCCTGAGGCATCCTCCCCAGCAATTTTTTTGTACAGGTCCCCCGTCGGATCCAATCAAGGCCCTGGCCCTCCAGGAAGCCATTCGCTCCCTGCTAAGTTCAGGTGTGATAATACCGGTTCCTTTGGCTCATAGATGAACTGGTTTTTATTCCACTTGATTCAAAAGCCGAATGGGTCTCATCGGCCTATTCTGAATCTCAAATCCCTCAAGTTCCGCATGGAAACTCTATCAAATCAATTGTCCTAGCATTGGAGCCTGGGGATTTCATGGTTTCTCTGGACATTCAGGATGCATACCTGCATGTGCCTATTACATCAACCCACCAAAGGTTTGTTTTCCTGCAGCAACTTTACCAGTTTCAGGCACTGCCCTTTGGTCTGTCAACAGCCCCTCGGGTCTTTACCAAAATAATAGCAGTAATGGCGGCCTACCTCAGGCGTCAGGGAGTAAGAATCTTGCCATACCTAGATGGCCTCTTAATCTTGACACATTCACCGGTTGGCTCATCAAAAAAAAAAAAGTCCTCCCTATCTCCGACACAGCTGATGGTACATCTGGGGGCACTCCTGGATTCTCGAATACAAAGGATCTCTCTGCCAGTGGACAAGATTCTGGCACTGCACTTACATGTGCGCAACTTCCTCCACAATTGGAGGGTATCCATTCACTCAGCAAAGCAGGTCCTGAGGGCCATGGTATCCACCTTCGATATGGTGGAATACTCCCAGTTCCACTCCAGGCCCCTTCAACAACTGATTCTCTCCCGGTGGAATGGGCAGTATGATCTGATCCAGTCCCAGATGATCTTCTCTCCGGAGGTTCGGCTTTCCCTCTCGTGGTGGCTACAGACGTCCCATTTGGACAAGGGTCGCCCCTTATGGATTCCAAATTGGGAACTTCTCACTACAGATTCCAGCCTTCACAGATGGGGCACGGTAATTGGTCATCATACCTTTCAGGAACGGTGGAAAACCCAGGAAAGTCGCCTACCCATAAACCTTATGTTCGGCTGCGTATGGCATTGCAATCACAGACATTAGCATATCTTACGCAGTGAGACTTCAAGCCTCTCAAATCTCTTCAGTCTTCCACACCTGTTCCAACCCAAACCAACCCACCAATATGACAGTTTATATTGGCCCTATGTATCCAGCCGAGAATCAGGCACAAGCTGCAAAAGACCTTCAAGTTAATTTCCAGGTTTTACTGGTGGCCCTCTCTCAGAAAAGACTTCCAAGACTTCATTGCCTATTGTAACAGGTGCACCCAGCATAAAGTGCCTCAACAGTCTCCAGCTGGACAGTTACTTCCTCTCTCTGTTCCACATCAACCGTGGTCACATTTGTCAATGGACTTCATTACCAACCTCCCAGTTTCTAACAAATTCAACACCATCTGGGTGGTAGTTGACCAGTTTCCCAGGTTGGCTCACTATACGTCTCACCAGTCTTCCGTCAGCTCCCATGTTGGCTCAATTATTCATACAAGAAATCTTCAGACTCCATGGACTACTTCTGGAAATCATCTCTGACCAGGGAGTGCAGTTTGTCACCAAGTTTTGGCATTCCTTGTGTTCTTCACTTCAGGTCAAGCTCAATTTCTCCACTGCCTACCACCCCCAGTCTAATGGCCAGAATTAAAGAGTCAACCAAGTTCTGGAGTCTTTTCATGTATACGTATACTCCTCTCAGGATAACACTGGCTGAACTGCTTCCTTGGGCGGAATGTTGTCACCACAATCAGTACCATTCTTCATCTGGATCCAGCAGAAATAGTGTTTTGCAATTCGATCATGTCTGGAGCAGATGTATTGAATATCCAAATTCTAAAGCAATATATGTCGGGGGCTGGAATACTAGGAGTATCCTCCAGCTCTTATGGACTTTGGGTCAGATTCAGATGTAGATACAATGGGAATATTTATACATGATGGGTCGGGCCATGTAACTGCCTACTGCTATCCTGTACACAGAAAATATGCACCAGCACCTCAACTCCCTTGGCCATAATACGGTTACTCAGGTGGTCGATTATCGAAAACTACTGCATATTTGTACGCAGTTGCTTGGACCTGCAAGGCCTTCGGTGGTCGTCTCAGTACATTTCCAGATGGCTGTAGCATCAGCATATTTTTGCATGCCAACTGCATACAAAATCACAGCTGCTAATGCATTAGCCACATCTGAATCAGGCTCTTTGTTTCAATACACTCATACACAGTGGCCGCACATCGCAACAGATTAACTAGGGTCTATTTACTAAGTAGTGTTAGGAGACAGAGCGAAAAGTGATAAGGTGCCAGCCAATCAGCTCCCAACTGTCATTTTTCAAACACAGCCTGTGAGATGACAGTTGGGAGCTGACTGGCTGGCACCTTATCACTTTTTTAGCACTTTTCACTCTGTCACCTAACACTGCTTGGTAAATAGACCCCTATGCCATTGCTAATACTCAGAGTTCATGATGTCACTAGTGTTAGTGTCAGGGCCGGATTAAGGTCTGTGGGGGCCCCTGGGCAACAAACTTGTGGGGGCCCCTATATACCACAGTTTCTCGTCACCCTAGGAACATTTTTTTTTCTTTTTATTCACCTCCGTAATAATGCCCCTCTTGCAATGCCCACTGTAGTAGTGCCCCTTATGCAATGTCCCCAGTAGCAGTGCCCCCAGTAATGGTCCCCCATATGCAGTGCCCACTGTAGTAGTCCCCCATATGCAGTGCCACCTGTAGTAATACTCCTTATGCAGTGCAGCCAGTAGTGGTCCCCCTATGCAGTGCCCCTTTATATAATGCCCCTAGTAGTGGTCCTTATATAGTGCCCCAGACCTGCATATGGGGGACCCCTAGTAGCGGTCCCCCCTATGCAGTTCCCCTTATATAATGCCCCCAGAAGTGGTCCCCCTATAGAGTGCCCCAGTAGTGTCCCTTATATAGTGCCCCCAGACTCAGTAGTGGTCCCCTCCAATGCATTGCCCTGCCCCTTATATAATGCCCCCAGTAGGGGTCCCCCTATAGAGTCCCCCAGTAGTGGTCCTTATATAGTGCCCCAGACCCAATAGTGGTACCCCCTAGGCATTGCCCCTTATATAATGCCCCCAGTAGTGGTTCCCCTATACAGTCCCCTAGTGGTGTCCCTTATATAGTGCCCCCAGACCCAGTAGTGGTCTCTCCAATGCAGTGCCCCTTATATAGTGCCCCCAGTAGTAGTCCCCCCCTATGCATTGCCCCCAGTAGTAGTCCCCCTATGCACTGACCCTAGTAGCGCCCCCCCCATGCAGTGCCCTCTGTAGCGGCCCCCCTCTATGCAGTGCCATCTGTAGTGGTCCCCCCTATACAGTGTCCCCTGTAGCGGCCCCCTTACACACACAAAAAAAAATCACAACTTACCTGAATCGACGCTCCTGGCGCGCCCGCCGCAGTCAGCTCCGGGTCCCGGCTCTTCTCCTTCAGTATGGGAGAGACGTCAGCGTCATGAGTGACGTCTCTCCCATCACACGCTGCGGGGGGGAGCCGGAAGGCGGAGCTCATGTATGAGTTCCAATCGGCTCCCTCCGTTGTTCAGCAGCCAATGAGAGTCTGTCTGACTCTCATAGGCTGCTGCAACACACACACAGCTGCCGCCGGCGGCTGTGTGTATGTCACTGTGTAGTGTGGACTGTGCTCACTGCGCGGTCTACAATAGCGGAAGGGACACTAGCTGATCTCTGCAGTGTGCATGTGCAAATCCCTGGAAACATGGTGCTGGCCTCTGGGAAAATCACACAGGGCCATTTTCTTGGTGATATCTATAGTGCGCATATGCAGATATCTGCAGTGCATATCTCCGGAAACATGGCATTTGCACCAAGTACCCAGTGACAGAGAGGAAAGAATGGGTGTAGGGTGTGCAGTGTGAGCCCCCCAACTCCAGGAGCCTGTGTATACCAAACACACTGCACTAACTATATATACATCCATGAGTGTGAAGGACAAAGAAACCAGGATATAAACAACATAAAGTTCACAGTCACATAAGCAAATTTGAACAGCAATCAAAGCAATGGCATAAAAACAACAAATCCTTATCCAAGGAGGAGTGGGAATTGTGTCAGGAGTCTCGATAAGACTAAAGCCTGAAAAGGGGTCATGGCTATTTCGGGGAGTGGGCCTACTGTATCATCAGTCACATACTTGTTCTAAGGAAACCACTTGACCAGAGGAGAAGCAGCAACTGTATTCAATAGAAAATACTCTTACTTACACATAAGACTATTAACCAAACCACACCAACATACATCTCTTCACTCATCTCAACATATCTCCCTACACGACCTCTCCGCTCAGCACAAGATCTGCGTCTCTCATCCCCATGCATTACTTGCTCCCACTCACAGTTACAGGACTTTCTTCGGGCTGCACCCACTCTATGGAATGCCATACCACACACAATACGACTTTCCTCTAGTCTCCAATCCTTCAAGCGATCCCTGAAAACTCACCTCTTCAGGCAAGCTTATCAGATCCCAGAACCGCCCACATAACCTTCATAGCTTCCATATCTAATTACATCCCCCTTCACAGTCCACACACAACCTCACACATCGTCTTTCTCTCACATCCTCATGACATTTGGCCAACATTCCGGTGTGAATGGATCATGCAGCCCACCAAGAAACTGTGCTTTCTGGCTGGGCCAAAATGCAATATATAGCACCTATCCTTGTGTATCAATGCCTATTTCCCTATAGATTGTAAGCTTGCGAGCAGGGCCTTCCTACCTATATATCTGTCTGTTATTACCCAGTTTTGTTCTATTAATGTTTACAATTGTAAAGCGCAACGGAATATGCTGCACTATATAAGAAACTGTTAATAAATAAATAAACTGAGCATTATGAAGGTTAGAAGTCTACATCTCAAGGGCAAATGTAATTTTTTTAGAAAATCTTATGGAGGAGCCGGTGAGAGAAAATGTAAAATATCTGGGAATGGGAGCTTTGATAGCAATTAAAATATGGCCCATATTTTAAATCTCATGGCTAAACATATAGCGCCGCCACTAGGGAAAGATTTAACTGGAATTGGAAATACTTTAAATATCAGGAGGTTGATCTCCTTCCAAAATGGTGCAATACAAGGGCAGTTCACCCCTGCAATTTTCCTGAGTAAGAATGGAAAAGGTCACCTACAGAAGCGTAGCAGTCAGTCAATGTGTAGCAGCCAGTTAATTTCACATTTGGTAGTATCGGTGCCAGATTAACGTCCACATGGGCCTGGAGCTGAATTTTATGAAGGGCCTATTGCGTGCCGCTGCAGTAGGTGTGACCAGTGATGGGAGGAATGTGATCAGTGCTAGGCAGTGTAGGGGCCGGGGGTTGTGAAACCTTCTACTCAGGGCCATCCCTGAACAAATTGTTGCCTTAAGTAAAATTTTAGCTGCTACCCGCCCCCCCCTTCTTCCCCAGAAATAGGTGTCACTAAAAGAAGCAGCGTTGCATCCCACACGGTATGTGCTTCCCCGTTCCCCCTCAACATCCCACATTTTGTGCTCCCGGTCCCCCATATCCCACACTGTCTGCTCCCCTGTTCCCTTTTACACATCCTAGGGTGTGTGCTCCCCTGTTTCCCCCTAGACAATCCCACACAGTGCTCTCCTATTTTCTTTTACACATCGTACAATGTGTGCTTCCGTTTACCCTCCACATCCCACGCTGTGTGCATCACTGTTCTCTCTCCACATCCCATGCTATTTGCTCCCACATTTGCCCTCCACATACCACGCTATGTTCTCCCGTTTCCCTACATTCCACACTGTGTGCTCCTCTGCTTCTCTACATCAGACTGTGTGCTCCTGTTCTTCCACATCCCACACTGTGTGCTCCCATTCCCCTATATCCAACACTGTGTGCTCCCCTGTTACCACCTACATCCCACACTGTGTGGTCCTGTTCTCCCCCTCTACATCTCGTGCTGTGTGCTCCCCTGTTCTGCCTCCACATCCCATGCTGTGAGCTCCAGTTACTCCCTCCACATCCCACCCTGTGTGCTCACCTGTTCTACACCCACACCGTGTGCTCCCCTGTTCCCCTACATCCCATAAAGTGTGCTCCCCTGTTCCCTTACATCCCATACTGTGTGCTCCCATTCTCCTAAATCCCATACTATGTGCTCCCCTGTACCCCTACATCCCACACTGTGTATTCCTGTTAATCTTCACATCCCACACTGGGTGCTCCTGCTCCCCCCTCTACATCCCACATTGTTTGCTCCGGAATTGGTATGAAATACTGATGGACGGTATGCCGACTGTCAGTACACTGACAGCAACATCCCGAAGGTTCAAATCCCGACAGGGGAATTGTGAGTACTGTTCCCCTGTCCTATTTACCCCCTAACCCTCCTTTACTGTACCTTAATACTAACCCTCACTACCCTGCACCCTAACCCCCCCGGTAAGTGCCTAAACCTAACCCTCCCCCCTTAGTGCCTAATCCTAACCCTCCCCTGTTAGTGCCTTAACCTAAACCCCCCAGGTGGTGCCCGGACCTAACCCCCCCTGCCCCGGAGCCTAACCCTAACCTCCCCTCTCCCGTTGCCTAATACTAACACCTTCGGGGCGCTTAAGCCTAAGTCGCCCCCCCTGAGGCTTATACTCACCTTTCCGCGATGTCCTTACGGTCGGGATGCCGTTTGCCAGTAACCTGAAGTCGGAATCCCGAGTCATGTCAGGATTTCGGCGCCGGTGTTGTCTCTCCGTTCGGGATTCCGGTTCTGGCAGACGGTATCCCGCTTGTTGGGATGCTGACCGCATACCGATTGCTCCTGTTCCCTCCTCCACATCCCACACTGTATGCTCCTCTTCCCCCCTGCATATCCCACACTGTGTGCTCCTGTTCCCCCCTCCACATCCCACACTTTGCAGTCCTGCTCCCCTTCCACATCCCACACTGTATACCCCCCTATTCTCATCCAAACCCCATGCTGTGTGCTCCCCTTTCCACATAGGGTCTGTCTATGCTCACTGCTCTCCTCCATCCTCCTGCTACTGGTTCATCCCCCTCCTCCATATTGATCATCTACATTCTGTGCACCCCTCCCATCGGCTGCGGCTCCCCTCCCGAGGCTCCAGTCTGCAATGCACTTACTTGACAATATCTTCACTGGCAGCTGACTCCTCTGACCGGGAAGGATGGCTGCTGACTGCCTCGCTCTTTCTTTGCTTCTGCAGCTGCTGCTGGGCAGTACTGGATTGGAGAGGCTGTGCACTGAGGAGTGGGTGGGGCCTGATGACTCCTCGGAACTCTCAGCCAGTGATCTGAGGAGTCTAAAATAACAGACAATATGATTCAGACTCCTTGGATCAGTGGCTGAGGCTAAGAGATCTTTTATAGCATTCCCGGAACTCGACCCCCTAGGCAGGCAGAGAGGTGCTTGATGTCGGCCCAATGGGGAATAAATGTGCAGGACCTCGGACAGCCTTTGACAGGAATATTTTTTTTCCTGTCTCCAGCAGATCTTGGAACCTGTGGACCTATTTACATGGGGAGGCTTGGAGCTGCAGCTCCATCCCCCCCCCATTGTTAATCCGGCCCTGGCTAGTATTTGTAAATGTCTTGACGGGGCAAGCCAAATTGCTCTCGAAGCTGGTCAAGTGGGAGCAGGGAATTACTGAATAGTAAATCCGCCAGTGTACCTATGTCACTGGAGCACAAGGGAGTGAGGTGTAAGTCAAATATAAACTAAAGCTAGGTACACACCTAAAGATTTATTTGTCTGGTGGGAAGGAAAATCTGGTAATGTATAGGAGTAAATGACAATAAACCATTTTCTCCTAAATGGCCGAAAACGGACAAAAATTATTGTTCGGATAAATTGGTTAAATAAAACTGGGATGTAGTTATGGTCTCAATCCCGACAAGGAACTTAAGATAGGCATCGAAATACCAACACCTATCTTAATCCTGGCGCCGGCATGCCGAAGGACGCCAGCACGAACGAGGTAAGTCCGGGGCGCCCTTGGCATAAGCCGCGGGAGAGGAGGGTTAGGTTTAGGGAGTGTAGCAGGGTTAGGGTTAGTTTTTTTTGGGGGGGTAGGGTTAGGCACCCCTAGGGGGGGAGGGGTAGGGTTAGGCACCCCTAGGGGGAAGGGTTAGGCACCCCCCTGGGAGGGTTAGGTTTAGAGAGCAGTAAGGGGGTTTAGGGTTAGGCAACCCCGGGGGGAGGTTAGGGTTAGGCACCACTAAGGGAGGGTAGATTTGGAGGGGGGAGAGGGGTAGGGATAGGGTACTTAACTGCCCTGTTGGGATCTTCTCCCTTCGGCATCGGGATATTCAGCCGCCGGGACTTCATACCCATTCCAATAAAACTGACCATTGTTAATTTTCCAGTGTTTGGGAGCAAATTTTAATTGTCATTTTCTCCCATACATTACAAGATTTTCCTTCTCACCAGACAAATTGGACAGATAAATCTTTACATCTGTACCCAGTCTTAGCTAGGACAGGGATATATAGGGTGCAGGAGGGTAGACAAAAGTCTATATTAGCAAAAACTACCCCATTCCACACCTTCAGGGACACCAATACAGAGGAGTGAGATTGGTAGGAGAGAAAAGGGGCGTAAAGGTGTAGACGTTCATAACAAATCTAGCAATGAGCATTCCAGAGTTAGTGCTCTCTCCAAGGGGTATATTTACTAAAGTGCAGGTTTTTAGGATTGGAGATGTTGCCCATAGCAACCAATCAGAATTTAGCTAGTATCTTCTAGAAGCTGCTAGATAAATGTTAAGTAGAATCTGATTGGTTGCTATGGGCAACAACTCTACTTCTAAAAACCTGCACTTTAGTAAATATACCTCCAAGTCTACATACAGTATGGTAGCATCACCAGGCACAATCTTGAGACTCTTGACTCTGCTGTCCTGTCTTCCTCACTTGACACTCTCCTCTCTCCCCTATCAACCATGTTCTGCCCCAACCAGATGGCCTCCTTCTATAACATCACCCACACTTTTGCACTTGACTCCGTTGCCCCTATCTCCTCTGGTCGCCTCCGTCAGTCCAAACCCCAAACCTGGCACTCCAAACTGGCCCGGTTTCTCCTAAAATGCTCATGCACCGCCGAGCGCCTCTGGAGGAAATCTCGCTCTCTGGCGGACTTCCTTCGCTTCAAGTTTGTTCTCTCTTCCTACAGCACGGCTCTCTCCCTTGCCAAGCAATCCTTCTTCCAGTCGCTCATCTCCTCTCGGTCTTCCAATCCCCGCCGCCTCTTTGGTACTTTCAACACTCTCCTTCGCCCTCCACCCCTCCCATCCTCCCTCACTGCATTTGACTTTGCTTCCTTCTTCTCTTATAAAATTGAAGCAATCCGTCACATTATATCCTCCAATCTCCCTGCTGTAACCTCACCTCTCCCCACCATCCACATCTCCCAGCCACCCCACTTTGTGCTCCTTCAGCCCCACCACAGGTGACGAGGTCCACTCCCTCATATTGTCCTCTCCCCCCTCCACCTGCCCCCTTGACCCCCTCCCTTCTCGCCTTCTACGCTCCCTATCCACCACTGCCAGCTCCCACCTTGCTCACCTTTTCAACTTATCACTCTCCACCGGCATCTTTCCTACATCATTCAAACATGCTCTTGTCACACCTATTCTTAAAAAAAAACATCCTCGACCCATCCTCACCCACCAACTACCGCCCCATTTCTCTTCTCCCTGTCACCTCCAAACTACTTGCTTGTCTACAGCCGTCTGACCAGCTATCTCTCTGACAACTCCATCCTTGATCCTCTTCAATCTGGCTTTCGCCCACATCACTCCACTGAAACTGCCCTGGCCAAAGTCACCAATGACCTGCTTGCAGCCAAATCCAGGGACCACTTCTCTCTGCTTATCCTCCTGGACCTCTCTGTAGCATTTGATACTGTGGATCATCCTCTCCTCCTCCTCACCCTTCAAACCTTTGGCATCTCTAACACTGTCCATGCCTGGGTCACCTTTTACCTTACCTACCGCTCCTTTTCTGTGTCTGCCTCTGGCTCCACCTCCCCCCTTCCACCCTTCCCGTAGGTGTCCAGCAGGGTTCTGTCCTGGGCCCCCTGCTCTTCTCCTTGTACACCTCTACACTAGGAGAACTCATCAGCTCCTTTGGCCTCCAATACCACCTCTATGCTGATGACATGCAACTATACCTCTCCTCTCCTGAGCTCTCCTCTTCTGTCCTATCTCAGGTATCAAGCTAGACTCCTCTTCCTCTCCCGCCGTACCACTTCCACTGCTCCCCTCTGCCAAAATCTGCACTGGCTCCTGTTCCCCTACAGAATCCTCTTCAAACTCCTCACCTTCACATACAAGGCCCTTTCTAACTCCACTGCTGCCTATATCTCCAACCTCATCTCCTTACATACTCCTTCCCGCCCACTCCGGTCTGCCAATGACTGTTGCCTCTCCTCCACCCTGGTTACTTCATCTCATGCTCGTATCCAAGATTTTGCCTGTGCAGCCACCCTTCACTAGAATGAGCTCCCTCGCTCAATCAGGCTCTCCCCGACCTTGAAGAGCTTCAAACGTGCACTGAAAACCCACCTGTTCATCAAAGCGTACCCTTCCACCACATAACCGTGTCACCAGGTCGCTCTCCCTCTTGCCTCAGCCATCTCTAACTTGCCTACTTCCTGCACTCAGGTCCCCTTCTACACACTCATGCCTCATGTCATCTGTCTGTTTCCCCTCTCCCCTAGATTGTAAGTTCCTAGGAGCATGGTTCTCCTTCCTACTGTCTCACAGACCTCTTCTCAAGCACTTCAATGACCGCCTTCACCCCAGCTGTATTGTGTGTGGAGAATTGTGGTGCTAATTGTTACTTGTGCTCTGTTTATATTTTGGTTACTGTATTGTAATGTAATGTTCTGTGCACCCTGTACTGTATGTACGGCGCTGCGAACCACTTGTGGTGCCCTATAAATAAAATGTAATAATAATATGGCGGGAAGGTCCAGACCAGTGCTGTAGCTGGGTAAGAATCATGTCTCTTGATATTTTGCCAGATTAAGGACATTAAGTAACCCTTGGGTAGAGTCATTCTGCTATAAGCCATACGGGTACATTTATCTCTTAAAATATGTGAATAAAATTCTATAGATTTGAGTTAAACAATATAATAATATAATATATGGTATGATGCAGCACAGATACATAAGTTTAGGTAACACCATCCTCTTAATGGCTGCAAAGTGGCCCAGGTAGAAGGCTGGCAAATCCAGACCATGACTTCAACATTTTTAATCTTTGTATGAGAGGGATATAGTCAAATATATTATCTATGGAACTTGTTCATGCCAAGATAAGACAAGTGGTCCGCTTTCCGGGCATAATGATATTTTGCTTGCAGCCTTTGAAGTGCAGCCTCTGGGATATGGAATGTTAGGCCCTCAGATTTGGTCATATTTAATTTGTAGAAGCGAAGTCTCTAAATTTTTATCTGTTTAGAACACAATTAACAAAACAAATCGTATGTTTGATATTTTAATTGCAGCATTGGAGCTTTATGTGCAAACAGTAGGTTCCCATTAAATAGTACATTATGCTTATACCACCACCTATGGACTGGGACTAAAGGTTTTCTAGGACCTTCAAAACTCTGTCAACACAAATCTCCTGCAAATCAAACTAAGCTGTTGTGATTGCTCAGCAAGACTGTTGTTCGCTCCCCTCGCTGCGCCTGTAATTAGACGATACAGAAAATCGTAAATCTTTTTGATATTGTTCACACAGATGTGATGTGAAGGGAATGGGAAAAAAGCGCAGCAAAATGTGTTTAAAAGCGTAATTAATGTCAGTGTTATTGTGGATGGTTTATTTAAATTTCCCTGCACTCTGTGCTGTTCACGGTATATTCTATCAAATGTATCTGAGCTTTTGTCTGCTTCCCATTATAAGGTACTTATTAACATCTTGGCTGTTAATACGCCAGCTACAGCAACTTTAGCATAGTATTGGCCAGGAAGAATTTCCTCACAGTATGGTATTAGCTTCTCAGAGATAGGACAACCTCTGTCAGTGTTAGTTTTTATTTTTACAAGAACTATGAGCCAGTTGTCTTACCAGCAGAAATGACATCATGAATAGAGAGACCAAAGCAAAACGGGTTGTCATCAATTAGATGGTAAAGTGTAAGCGATCACTATTGACCGATGCCTGATAGAGAAAAGACCAGTTCAGTGGGACATCAGATGATGTGTGGCAGGTTCTTATAAAATAAATATACTAAGAGAGGAGCCCTCCTACCTAATTTTTATTTAGCGTTTCATTCAGGTTTTCAGCTTGGATTATGTGCCCAGGAAACATGGGACCATAGAAAGAGACTGTACTTATGAATGTTTTCCGTGCAACCTTACTCAAATGCAGGGGCGGATTGGGATGGAAAACCAGCCCAGGAAAGTTTTGGAAGCAGCCCTAATGGGGGCGGGCTCTGTTGAGAGGGCGGAGTCTGCTGAGGGAATGTGATACGCCCTCCTTATAGAGCCTGATTCTAAATTAAACGCAGTCGCGGCTACTACTAACCCCTTGCATGGTGCACAGCCGTGCGTCTAAATGTGCAAGGAATGAGACACCCACTTTTGTCTTTAGACATTACCATCATAGTATGGCCTCCAACATGAGCGATTCAGCGTCACTGCATGCAACTACTTTCAGTAACACTCCTTTGTCACTCCAATAATACACCTATCATCACTACCACCGTAGTGAATATATATATACATACACATAGTATATAGCAAGTGGATGAACAGAAAAGGATCCTCTAAACACTATAGGGAAGGTACAATATAAAACAATCATTCCTAGCGCATAACCTGACTACAGTATAAAATATATAAACAGAAATCCAGTTCTCTCATTATCAGTATAAAAGAGGGATTTATTGATAATTTATATGATATTTCAAACGAGGGTAAAAGTCTTAAACTACATTACAAAAAAGGAACAAAACGTCCTTCTACTGGTATACATTCAGACTAGACAGACATCACGGTCAGAGAGGAGAGAAGAAGAGAGAAAAAATAAAGTGCGAGAAAAGTTGAGCAAGCTTTTCCTGCCCGGAACCTTGTAGTGTTGGCAAGCAAGGTCCTGATGGAACCTCCTGGCCAACTGAATTGCCTCCTTAGGTTATGGCTTCCATCTTCTTTAATTCCCTTCCTCACATTATTATACTGTTCTTTTCAAAACTGGGGTTATGACAGATGAACGGAAGATGATGTTATGTTCCCAGATTCTAGTGAAATATAGTTTAGGATTTATCCCTATTACTCCAGGTGCTGTCAGCATGCTGTAGAACACACTACATAAATTGCTATGTAATGCATCAGAAGTAGAAACTCCTCAAGACTGTTCCTAAGACAAAGGTACTCTAGTAGGGCTGTGTGATACCGCAGCCTTGTACCATTCAGTTAGGCACCCTGAAACTTATGCAACTCTCAGGATATTTGTAGCATCTATGAGAAGTAGTACAGTCGGTGGATCAGGGATGCTAAGGAGTAATATAGATGAAAGTCATTTCATGCAAGTTGTGTCAAAGCCAATATAGTTAGTGAAGTATCTAATCAGAAGCCAGAGCCAAGGTCGGTATAAAAACTATGGTCAAAACAGTGATCTAGTTTTATATGTTGGAAATCCAGGGATTAGTAGTAATATACATGGAACAGAATGCAGCAAATGCAAAACAAATTCCTACATTGCACTCTAATATATACACATTGAGCTGGCAATGCTCTGTCTCCCAGCCAGTTAATTCAGCCATTTGTGCTGTACAATTCATACAGCTCATGGTACTGTCCAAGTATTCTACCTTTAATCTGCATTAAAAAAAATAATTAAATAAATATATATATCCCCAAAAATGTCAGTAATTAATTTTTCCTTCTTGTAAGCTAAAATAGTAATGACTATTCCATCTACATTACTGCAGTCTAATAAAATGTTTTATACCAGACACCTTAGCACAGCTTGCTGTTCATCACTTCTAAACATACTTGCTTACTGCTGAAAAAGCTTTTCAGGGAGATCGTGAAAGCAACAGCTACAGTAGGAGCGTAGTGGTAAAGTGGGCATGTACTGCTACATCTGAAAGGCGTGCCATAAAACTGACATACATCCACATGTAAATGAGTCCCAAAGCAGTTGAAAGATCTATTTGTTGCTGAAAAAACTGATACTTTGCAGAAAATGCATGTAGCCATAGGGATCATTCAATGATCCCTATGGCTACAGTACATGCATTTTCTGAAAAGTATCAGTGTTTTCCAACTTTCATGAACTTACCATTTTTTATAATCAGATAAACCATCCCTTTTACCACTATTATATATTATGCTTTTATGAAATTCTCTCTGTTTCATATGTTTTTGATGGATGTTATGTGTATAAACAGAGATGTATACATTCCAATGGGATTAGTATCATTTCCCCGCATTGGCTATAAGGCACAATGATAATCATTGTGCCTTATAGCCAATGCAGGGAAATGATACTAATGATCCCATTTGAATTTATATATCTCTGTTTATACACATAACATCCATAAAAAAGATACACATAGGGGGGTATTCAATTACAGGCGAAAAGTCAGAAGATGGACTTTTCGCCATCATCGCTGATTTTTCTGGTATAAGGTATCGGGCGCGTGCCCGCTTTATCCCAGTATTCAATTAGGATCCAGGGAAAACGAGACCCGGCGGAAAGGTAAGTATTGAAAAGTCCTGGAAATTTTCGGGATTTCATCCTGGCACCCCCCTAAAGATGTCCAGACATGGGGATAACTATGGGTACCCCTGATTTTGCCTGCTGAAGGAAGTCGGGGTTTTTATTAGCCGCGGCAGGTGCATAAATGCAGCTTTAGAAGAAGGGGTGAAGAATAGCACTTAGGGTTTTTTTTTAAATAACTTATCCCATCAAATTTGGGGTACACGAAAATGGGTGCAAGCCTATTTTTAAGTCCCTAAAGTCATATTTTTTAAATTCTTCAAAAATGCACCTGCCCCTACCACACGCATTCTAGAAAACGCCTGCCACATACATGGGAACCCCGCCTGAATCAATTTCGCTAGTTTAAAACTTTGTTCCCCAATTTTTATTTTCGCCCCCAAAATGTAAGTACATTTTTTGGGGTGTCCTGAAGTTTTTTTTGCATTTTTTGGGCACATTTTACTTTTGGGGACATTAAAAAGGCTGCAGGCTATTATTTTTTTTTATTCTGCACCCCTAAATCCCAATTCTGCACTTGTAGTACATGGTGAAAAGTTATCCCTGTTTTTTAACAAAGACTTTTTGCACCGGCGAAAAGTCTTTGAAATTCAATACGGGGATAATTGAAACAGACGAAAATGACATCATCCGCGATAAATTATCGCCGATAACCCATTTTTGCCTCAAATTGAATACGGCTCTATGTATGAAACAGAGAGAATTCATAAAAGCATAATATATAATAGTGGTAAAAAGGATGACTTATCTGATTATAAAAAATGGTAAATTCATGAAAGGTGGAATCCAGGAGCCTCCAACATGTCTGAAGAAAAAGTCTGACAATTGGACGAAACACGTTGTTGGCTCCTGGATTCCACCTTTCATGAACTTAACCATTTTTGTAATCCACTACAGTATTATATATTATGCTTTTATTAAATTATCTCTGTTTCATACTATGTGTATGTATTTTATGTATACTGCCCTACACATTTAGGGTCAGGTTTTTGTCTGTCTTAAATAAATTCCTTTTTTATACATTAAGTTGAAAGAAAGAAAAATGTTTTACTTAAATATTGAGATCTGGAATAATTGTATATATTGCTATACTTTTCATACTGTTTTTTGCACTTTGGATCGGACTATTTTGCACAAAAATACACTTATTTCTTGCTCTTCTTGAGAGAGAGATATTAATGCACTTCTCCTTCTTGTCTTCCACCTGCAAGGTGCTCACTCAAAGGGCTCACTGGATGCCGGTGGCCATTAATTCAAATCCAGGAAAAGAGGGCACACTTGTCAAAAGAACAATGTTAGAAAACACGATTCCTTTTTAATGCTTTCAAAGACAGAACATCTTCATCACCACCCAGTGTAGGATAAGTTTAACTTCTGGCATATGTTGGTATAATGCCAGTCAGATAGCAGCAATGCAGACAAAAAAACATCCTCCAACAGTATAACATGGAATCAAGACCAAAAATTAGCACACCAGCTAATAAATGAGTGGAAAATCCATCATATTGATTAAATCAATCTTGAGATACTCATACAGTCTGTCAACCTCGGTCCCCTTAGTGTTGGGCCGTTAGAGACCAGCAGAATGACAACTCCACTTGTCGCATTTGATGTAAACTAAAGGAATCACTCACCTCAAGCCATCCTAAATGCATGCTCCACGAGGTGCAGCACTGCAGTTATCTTTCACCACTAGCACGTGTTAGCTCCATCCACACAATTATCTAGCAAGCTCCATCCCCCACCATTTGCATCTCCGCAGCACATAATTCATTTTTTTAGCATTTGTGCAACTGAACCTCCCCTTCCCCACCTTGTCTTTTTTGTTCAAGCTGTCAGCTCCCCAGCAACACCATTTTCTTGGCAACTGCACCATCCCCATACATCACATATTGCACTTTTTTTTGTAGTAATAGCTAGCCCCCCCTTCCCTCTCCTCACAATTATTTACTTTTCTGACTGCAGCTGCCCAAACCCCAGGTCACCATCCATTTTTGGAAAGCAGCCAGCCCAGGGGACCCCCCACCACTCCATTTGCAGCACTGCAGCCAGCAAACTTAGTTCCCAGGCAGACCCTTACACACGCACCATGTGGCTGCCCCACCCTAGGCCATGTGACTGGTCACTAATACAAGGGAGAGGCAGCTGCTTTAAATAAAAAAAAGGCTTTTTTTCAGCAGCTCTCCATGGCAAGTCCCTCCCCTGTTTGTATTACAAGCACCGCACCACAGTAAATTCAGTATTCATAAGTAAGCAACCGAACCCCAACCACGCTACCGCTCTGTACTGCCAACCACCCGCTAACGCACCTACCCCCATCTGCTACCGCTCTACCCCTATTTACAATTACCTGTGACGGGAGTGCAGTCTTCAAGCCGAGAGCTGGGGTGTCAGTCATGAAGCTGGAATGTTCACGCTTGGGCGGGGCGCAGTCTTTGGTCCAGGTGTGCCTCCGACCAGGCACAGTCTTCGGGCCGGGGGCCCACCGGGAACAGTCTCTACGCCGGGGGGTCGCCGGGAACAGTGACCAGTCTGAGAACTTTAGGTAACGGACTACAAGCCTTTTGCTGATAAGCAATGTTATTTAGCATATCACTGCATAGTATATTGGTTTGATGTTTTTTGTTTCTTTCTTTTTTGTTAGCTCATTGACCCTGATATTAGCCTAGTGGTATGTGCTGTTTGTTTGTTTTATTCAATTTATTGCTAGCCGTATTAGTGGGATGATGCTGGGCTTGTTAGCAATCAGTAATTTCACATGTCAGGTCTACATATGGGTCATTAGTAGGCTGGAAAGCCTGGCTGGAAGTGCCTTGTATCACAAGTGCACAAATCAAAAGTGCATTTTAAAATTAATACTGGCGTTAGACCGGCGTTGAACCGAAGTAAAACAGAAGGGAAACAACCTATCTACACTTCCAGCAACCTAATCTTGATTTGGAGTAAATAACAACAACAAAGGTGATTCCACATTCTCACTGCTACAAGATCCTGCTGACTGCATAACCTGGACTGTCATCACTGGGCTCTGGTTGGTTGCTACAAAAACTTTGTGCATCACTTGTTACTATTTGTGCTGCCTCTGTGCTTAACAGACAATCTTAATGAACACTGTTAATGTCTCTAATAATGTATTTTTACCTTAGCTCTTTGCCTAGTCTTTTATCATCTAGCTGCTACCATTGTCTACTCTCTACTCCAAAATTCAATTTCAAGTCCCATCTAATCTCCACGTTTTCTATACTCAATAATATATTTTTGTTGTGCTGACACTTTACCTCATCCTTATCATGACCATGTTGCCTTCAACTCCTCCCTTCACTCAGTTTCTACCTAATCTTTTGTTCTGCCCCCTGATTCCACCTCTATCCTTTTTCCCTGGTCTCCTCCACCTTCTCCTATCTCCCCTTCTCGCTCTACCTTCCTCCTCCTCTCTCCTCCCTCACTTCTCTCTCTGTCACTTCACCCCACTTCCATCCACGTCTCCTTAATTTCCCTCCCTGTCCAACTCCTGCAGGGTCCCCTCCTAGCACAAAAGCCTGCATGATCCCTACACTCTATTCACTTCGGTCTCCCAAAGTAATCTCATCTCCACACTTTAGCAACCCTGATAATCTCATTCACATCTCTCCTATCAACTCTGTCACTCTATCCTGTGCCCTCTGGAATGCCAGATCGGTCTGTAATAAACTGGTTCCCACCCATGATCTTTTCATCTCCAACTCCCTGAATCTCCTTGCCATTACTGAAACCTGGATTTTACCCTCTGACACCACTTCTCCTGCAACTCTCTCCTACGGGGGCCTCGCCTTCTCCCACACCCCCAGGCCTGGGGGTCGCCAAGGGGGTGGTGTAGGGGTCCTTCTATCCCCTGGTTACTCATACCAACTCATACACTGAGAACCATCCCTTACATTCTCCTCATTTGAAGTTCATGTTATACGCCTCTTCCAACCAGTACACCTCAGAGTAGCTGTCATCTACCGTCCCCCCGGCCCACCCTCCAAGTTCCTTGACAACTTTGCTTCCTGACTCCCTCACTTTCTCTCCTCAGACCTTTCCTCCATTATCCTAGACTTCAATATTCCAATTGATATCCCCACAGAATCCGCTGCCTCCAAACTACTCACCCTAACTTCCTCATTTGGCCTCTCCCAATGGACCTCCTGACCCTCCCATGTGAGTAGCCATTTGCTTGATCTGGTATTCTGCCTACTCCAATTCCCCATTCCCCCTCTCTGACCATCACCTTCTCTCTTTTAACCTATCCCTCTCTCCTTCCCCTCCTCTACCTCCAAAAGCCACCATCACTAAGCGTAACATTGAAGCTAACGACACTGCTTTCTTTTCTTCCCTCCTTGACTCACATCTCTCCCCTATCCTCTCTTTCTCCTGCGCTAAACAAGCTGCTTCCCTATTCAATGCCTCCCTTACTTCTACTCTTGACTCTGTTGCTCCGGCGGTCACTACTCACCCTCGCAAATCCACAACTCAACCCTGGCATTCCAAATGCACCAGATACCTGCAAAAATGTTCACGAACCGCCGAGCGACAGTGGAGAAGATCACGCTCTCAGGCAGATTTTCTACATTTCAAATTCTTCCTGTCATCCTACTGTGTTGCCCTTTCCCTCTCTAAACAGTCATATTTCAAGTTTCTCATCTCCCCCCAGTCCTCAAATCCCCAGTGTCTCTTTTCCACCCTCAACTCCCTCCTCTGCCCACCCCCTCTCCACTCCTTGCTCTCTGCCATTGACTTTGCTACCTATTTTACTTCCAAAATTGATTCCATACGTCAGGACATCATATCCAACCAGTCTCCCAGCTCTCCACCTCCTCCTTTCCCAGATCACCCCACCCCATCCATTTTACCGACTCTGACATCCTTCTCCCCTGTGACTGGAGAGGAAGTTAAGGCCCTTATCCAGTCCTCCCCCTCCTTCCACCTCTCCCCTCGACCCTATCCCCTCCCGTCTCCTCCGTTACCTCTCTCCTTCTGCCTGCTCCCATCTTGCCCACCTCCTTAATCTCTCCCTCTCTTCTGGCACTGTTCCATCTGCATTCAAGCATGCCCTTGTCTCCCCCATTCTTTTTTTTTAAAACTTGTATTTTATTGATTCAAAAGCATCTCTTGACAAAAAAATAAAAAGAAAAAGCAATTCAATACAATATAAAATATAGAAATACAAGCAGGAATATAAATATCATAGAATATACAAGACAAATGACAGAATACGTCATTAAGTCAAACATACATTTTTAAAATAAAACAATGTAAAAATTAACAAAAGCAAAATCATAATACGTAAAAAATAAAACATAATGGTGCCATGCGGACTAGGATTCCCCAGCTATTGTTATGGGAGGGTCGTCTCCCCCATTCTTAAAAAACCTAACCTTGATCCTAACATTCTCTCTAACTACTGACTAATCTCTCTCCTCCCTTTTGCCTCCAAACTCTTTGAGCATATTGTTTACAACCGCCTCACCACATTTCTTTCCTCCCACTCTCTCCTTGATCCTTTTCAGTCTGGCTTCCGTTCTCTCCACTCCACTGAAACTTCCCTCAAGAAAGTCAGCAACGATCTCCTTGTTGCCAAATCCAAGGGCCACTACTCCCTGCTCATTCTCCTTGACGTCTCTGCTGATTTTGACACTGTTCACCGCCCTCTACTGCTGAAATCCTTCACTCCCTTGCTCTATGTGACACTGCCCTCTCCTGGTTGTCCTCCTACCTCTCTGACCGTTCCTTCTCTGTTTCCTCTCACAACTCCTCTCCCCCCCCGCAACAGCCTCTTACAGTAGGTGTTCCCCAAGGTTCTGCTCTTGGACTGGACCTCTCCTATTCTCTCTCTATACGTTCTCTCTAGGTAAACTAATCCGCTCTTCTGACCTCCATTATCATCTCTATGCTTATGATACTCAGATCTACCCTTCCTCACCTGATCTTTCCCCCTCTCTACTGACTCGTATCTCCAACTGTCTCTCTGCTATCTCTTCCTGGATGTCCCAGCGATTTCTTAAACTTAAGATGTCTAAGACTGAGCTGATTGTCTTCCCACCCTCCCACATTACATCATGTCCCACTATTTCTTTATCAATAGATGGCATAAATATCTAATCTAGTCCCAAAGTGCATTGTCTTGGAGTCATCCTGGACTCTTCCCTCTCCTTTAAACCACATATTCAGAACCTCTCGCAGTCCTGTCATTTCCATCTCAAGAATATTTCCAAGATCAGACCCTTTCTCACCCAGGATGCCACCAAAACCCTCATACATTCAATGATCATCTCCAGATTGGACTACTGTAACCTCCTCCTATCTGGCCTCCCCAAATTCCATCTCTCTCCTTTCCAGTCTGTGCTCAATGCTGCTGCTCGGCTCATCTACCTCTCCAAACGCTCTGCATCTGCCTTCCCTCTCCTACAAGCCCTCCACTGGCTCCCCTTCCCTTTCAGAACCCAATTCAAGGTTCTTACACTCACTTACAAAGCCGTCACCCATTCCTCTCCGTTTTACATCTCTGTTCTCATCTCCCCTCACTCTTTCCTTCTGTCCTCTTCGTTCACTTAATACACAAAATAATGTGCTAAAATATAAAGTGCCAAGTGAATAAATATAATAATGAGCTCCCAGAAATTACTATTGTGTATTAGTTTTTATAAATAAATTTGTTTTTATATTTTATACACCCTATATATTTATTTACTCACGTATATTTCACACATTTATGCATTGTGGTAACACTTATTGAAATATGGCGATCAGATAATTTCTGGGAGCTCATTATTATATTTATTCACTTGGCACTTTATATTTTAGCACATTATTTATACAAGGTTATACAAGCACAATTGGCGCTCACATTCCTGTTTCATTCATTTCATATATATATAAAATTAATGAAAACAGGAATGTGATTGCTAAAATATATATATATATATATATATATATAAATATATATATATATATATACCTGTGTGTGTATAATATATATACACATAAACTGCTTCATAATGGGGTAAGATGCAATCAGGGAGATTGCTACTATTTCAGGGAGTCTCCAAGTATGCTTCTAAATCCACACAGGCACCTCCAGGAGCTAAGAAAAGAGATTATCTATAAAGATCTATGCATTTGACCAAAATCTAGACAATTTGGAATAAAATCGGAAGGAATAGATGTACAAGACAGTGGCTTGGTTGCATGCTTTGACAAGGTGGTCTGCAGACTCTGACGAAATACCCTGGTGTAAGACTAATACCCCTTTTACACCAAAATACCGGATCAGACCAAGACAGTGCCTTTTTACACTGCGGCACCAATCCGGGGTATGCCTTTCACACCAGAGCCGGCTCTGCAGCATTCCGGTTCTTCCGGCATTGCAGTGGACGCTTGGAGATGATGTCATCTCCAAGCACCACTGAAGCTGGCCAATCGGGTAGCATGCGGCATGATTCGGGTTATCGTGGCCCGGATCACGCCGTTTACATTGCAGGGTGACACAGGAACGACCCATGGCCAACCCTGCAAGCTACCGAGTTGGATCCCCAGGTCACTGGACCCGGGTAGATCCATTTACACAGACAAAAATCCCAGGTTGATGCGCGTTCGTGTGCAACAAGCCAGGATTTTTATGTTGGTGTAAAAGGGGTATAAGAGGACTCTTTTTAAACAACTGTTTGATCTGTCAAGTTTAAGTAAAGAGCACAGATGGGTGACTGGAAAAGTCTATAGTCTCTGCAGTGTTTGACAAATTGCAGCGTATGCTATGCAATATAGACTGAAAACACGTAAAGCTTCCTTATATTTGGAGAACATTGCTCTTAATTAACAGTCCCACGTCTGCTTTGTCAAAGACTGTTGGCGTTTTAGCAGATTATACAGTAAGTCTTATCGAATGCAATAAGAAAGTTCTTTTAGACAAGCACTCTTTAACTCAGTACTCAAGTCCATAGTATTTCCTGGCTCTATGTTATGACATTGATTATTTAAAATAAATAAATACATTTAAATCATTTTTAAGAATTGACATGTCCCAAAATTACCATTTGCAAAATATCTAAAAATGTATGTACTGTGAATATAGTATATAGTGTTTGAGTGTTTAAAATGTCTTATAAAATTATGACTTTACTATTATAATCAACTATTTCAGTTCATGTTCTTACCCATATATGCTGTCACTCATTGCTTATATACTACAAAGCATATTGCTTTATTTTTTGCAATTTCAGTTGATCAGCCCTGTGTGACCCTTATTAGCTGAGTGTCTCTCATTAATAGTATTAATAGTATTTGCTATCTAATAATGCTGACAATGATATTATCATAAACATTGGGCACTAGTATATAGTAACTGTTGGTGAATAGCTAACATAGCTAAACCAGGGGTAGGCAACCTGTGGAACTCCATATCCCAGCGTACCCTGCCACAGTTTTAGCAATCCTCAACAGCAAAACTGTGGCAGGTCATGCTGGGAGGTGTAGTTCCACAGCACCTTGGGTGCCACAGGGGGCCTACCACTGATCTAAGCAATGTTTTTTGTCATTATTAACAGCTGTGATTAAACCATCAGGGTGGCCGATCAATGATGTCTTACAATGCAGTGTTCCCTTATGGTACAATAAATTAACAAATTGTTATAAAGAGGTGATCCCTATTTCTACATTTGTGAGTGTCATTGGTTAGTTTAAGCATTCCATCCATGACGAAATGTGTATGTCTAGTGTGTATAGGGTCATAACCTTTGCACCATGGCCCTCCCTTAGCCAACAATAGCACAAGTCAGCACTCTGTATTGTCTTTAATGAGAATGTAACAGGTACATATACTGTAACTAGTATAAGTCATTGCTGTCAAACTAAAGAACAGGGTACTGATACTAAAGGCCCCCATACATCAGCAATTAATTGCAGCAATTGTATAATTTGCAATCGAATGTATATAAAAAAACTTACCCTTTTTCAATCGATTGTGGCAATTCTGCAATCGATTGAAAAAGGGAAAGATTTTTATATACAATCGATTGCAAATTGCACAATTGCTGATATTTTGGGGCCTTTACATAATGCCACCAATTAGTTAACATATCTCTTAAATAAATCTGAGAAATTTCCTTATGTGACATTACCGTTTAACCTTGATAACATCTTGTAACAAAAAATATTTCATACAAACATCTCTTTTGTAAGGTACATTTTTAGATCGACCAGAGCTCTGCTAGACGTTAGGGAGATTACGCTATTGCCTGGAGTATCCCTACCATTCAGGGAGAGTCAGCAAGCATGTAGCAGGTTGGTTATGCTGGCAAAAATATAATAGTTATGAATTTATATATTATAAATTTAGGAACCAACAATGCATATTTGGCTATAACTAAATGCTATTTTTATTCACCCCTGTGCTTTAGGCCCAAAATTAGAAAAAAAGAAGTCAGGAGATTTGTGTTAAAAATGGGGATATTTTGAGCTAGGATAATACATATAAAGCCTAATGTAATAGCGCACGGGATTAGGCGCAATTCCAGTGAGATAGTCACTAGATTTAAAGTGCAATTAGTTTAAAGGCAAAACCAACCTAGTTTTGCCTTTAAACTAATTTCCACTTTAAATCTAATAACTATCTCGCCAGAATAAATGAGTCCTTTGTAATCCAAAATTGAAGTTTCCATATACTATTTTGAGAAGCTGTGTATATACCATGTTGTGTACAACAGCATCAGCTAGTGGATGGCAGTGGAACTGCATTATTCTAAATGATTTTTGGGCTGTAGTGTGATTTATTGTATGTTGCTCTAAGTTAAATATAAAGGAATTAACAGAATGATGTCATTTATTTCTGCATCATCGTGAAGTAATTTATTTTTATAAATGCAAATCTATCTGTCTGCATATATGTTACAAAACATTTTGGGGCCTATTTATTAAGTGCCGTAATTTTGTATAATTTATAAATCTAATTAAAAACATGCTGGGACAGTGCATCCAATAGCAGCCTATCCCAGCTATGTCTTTTCCTCAAACTGCTGTTTCTTCACTAATTAAGGGGACAATAAACTTGAAAATTAGGCCCATAAATATGTAACTACTGATCTGTACTTCATATCCTTAATCTTTCTATTACTGTATTGGTTTATATGAGCAACTCTTTCATTGCACCTTCATTATTACTCATAACAAAAATAGTTTATACTCTTTATGGCAAGTACTGTATATAATAAAACCACAAGATATGAACACCTAGTATGTTTAACATGTATATTCTATGTCAATTTGCAACTTTTTACCATTATTAATAAAAAAAACATTGGAAGAATATTTTGCTACTGTAGCAACATTTTTGAAACCTTTTATTTTAAATATACAAAATACAAATTTGAAGTATACAAGCAGTATTTAAGCTTGGCTTATGGCTTTGCAACAATATTTTATTCAAGGTCAGTGAGCTAAAAAAAAAAAAGAACTCTCAGGGGGTTAATTGATCCTTATGACAACTGGACGATACCTGGATAATGTTGTTTCGTTAAAGCCTTTAGTTGTGAACACATAGAATAAAGACAGCTATACTTTTAAGTGGTTCACAAGCTGTAATGTTTCAGCTTTGTAAGCTTTAAGGGTTTACACAATTAGGTTTTGTTTTGTTTGTGTTTTTTTGCATATATCTTTCTGTTTTTTTTAAAGAATTTATGATTGTCACATGTCTGACTCCTCTATGAGGGCGATTCAATTCCATGCGAAGGAATTCCCGGAACTATTCAATTGGCTGCGCTGTGCCCTGCCCTAGTCGGGAGATGCCGGTTACTGCACCTTAAGCCGGTTGTTTAGCCGAGTGCGATACTGTTAGCACACACGCTAAGCCGGAAACCAGCAGCCTTAGTTTACTCGGATTTCTGCTCATACCTCAGGAGGGTGCGAGCAGGAATCATCTAGTTGGGAGTTTACAACGTCAATTGAATAGCTCTGGGAACTCCTTACCGGAACTATTCAACATCGCACGGAATTAAGTTGCCCCCTATGGTTGAGGCTCCATGCTAAACACAAATCATATTACATTAAACAAATAAAAACAAAACCTAAAGAGCCCTGAACAATTTAAAATTTTGAAAAGTTTCTTATGGATTGAGGTTATCATGATATACTACCAGAATCCCATTTTTTGGTAATTGTGCAAGGACTAAAAGCACAAGGGGCTGAGGGATAATCTTAATATGTAAGATACACAGTAATGTGATGTTTAGAATTTCAAAGAAGGAACAGGGTCGAAACTAGTGTTTTTGTCACCCGGGGCAAGACAGTTATTTGGTGCCCCCCTCCCCCTGGTAATTCACCCGCAGCAGTGCCCCCATAGTAATGCCCCTTCAGTAGTGCACCTATAGTAATGCCAAGCTGAGGTAATGCCCCTGTACTAGTGGCCATATGGTAATGTTCCCATAGTAATGCCCCTGTAGTGCCCATATGGTAATGCCCCCATAGTAATGCCCCTGTAGTGCCCAAATAGTAATGCCTCTGTAGTCCACATATAGTAATGCCCTCTAGTAATGCTCCTGTAGTGCCCATGTAGTAATACCCCTAGTAATGCCCCTGTAGAGCCACCTGGTAATGCCCCTGTAGTGCCCATGTAGTAATATCCCTAGTTATGCCCCTGTAGTTCCCATTTAGTAATGCCCCTGTAGTGCCCATGTACAGCCCCCTGCTAATGCCTCTGTAATGCCCCCTGGTAATGCCCTTTAGAGCCCCCTGGTAATGCCTCTGTAGTGCCCCCTGGTAATGCCCTTTAGAGCCCCCTGGTAATGCCTCTGTAGTGCCCCCTGATAGTGCCCATGTAGAGCCCCCTAATAATGCCCCTGTAGTGCCCCCTGTTAACGCCCCCGTAGTGCACCCTGTTAATGCCCCCGTAGTGCCCCCTGATAATGCCCCTGTAGTGCTCCCTGGTAATGCTTCTGTAGTCCCCCTGGTAATGCCCCCATAGTGCCGCTTACAAACACACAAAAAAAAAGAAACACTTACCTTAAACCCCGCTCCTGTGACCGCCGCCGTTGGGTCCGCCCGGCTGCTCCTCGCAACTATGGGAGAGACATCATTACGTCTCTCCCATAGTGCCTGTGGGGAGAGCCGGAAGCTGGAACTTGGAGTTCAGAAGAGAACTCCAGCCTCCGGCAAGCGCGGCGCTGCAGAGAAGAGCTGGGCGCTCGCTGGTAATAACATCTCAGCGGGCGCCCGCCTTAGAGTCTCCCTGCGGCGCCGGGCTGGAGGTCACTGACGCCGGGTGCAGCGGCACACCCGGTGCACGTGCACCTCCAGCCCCCCCCTAGTTGCGGCCCTGGAAGGAATAATATATTCTTTGGCCTTGTGATTATACAGTATGGTCACAGTGTTGTGATATTAATATACATATGTCCATGTGGATACAATACTTGTGTTAATACTGCCTAGCAGTGGCATGTCATAGAATTTAATACATTGCTAATACACAATTCATACTAGATGATGCGAGTCAAAGTATAGTGTATCTGAACACTTTCTATATATTAACTGTGACAATTATACCCTTAACATGCTAGGCCATAGTATTTGGGGAATCTGGCAGTTGTCACTGTGACTATCTTCTTAGTTATGCTGGGCATACACGGCCAGATAAAATGTCTGTCACACTGACAGACATTTTATCTGGCCGGCTGCCAGCCGCAGATGTCGCCGGCATACACTGTGAGTTTTCTCTCACAGTGTATTCGGCAGACATCCGCGCTCCGCCCCCGGGGAGGAGACATTTCCCTGTTCCTTCCATAGGAAGGAACACAGGAAATGTCTGTCTGTCGGCCGCGGCTGGGCATACACTGCCCGATGCTGCCGACAGTTTACCGGGAAATATCGCATTGGACGGGCATGCTGGATAATCCGGCATGCCCGACCGAGCAATATTTAACCCTCGGTCACCCCCCCACACGCTACAATTATCGGGGCGATCCGCCAATATCAGGCGGATCGCCCCGATAAATGTAGCGTGTATGGCCACATTAGATAAGTATACTGCCAACTGCCATCAGTCCATGATTTAACATTGACTGTGAATTGTTAGGTTTTTTTTTTATTAAATCTGCAAAAACCTCAAAAACTTTTTACACGTGGTCATTATGGGATATTGTGTAGAATTTTGAGGACAAAAATTAATTTATTAAATTTTGAAATAAGGTTGTAACATAACAATATGTGGAAAAAGTGAAGTGCCGTGAATACTTTCCGGATGTACTGTAGAAGCCCAATTAGCCCTGTACAAATTAGCATGTGTAACATGTTGCTGTTGAAGCCTTGCAGTGTGCTGTTTGTCCGACTGGGATGCTCGAAATGAGATTTGATAATCAGCAGCAGCCTGTTGGCGCATAATAGTCTGCTCTTGGGTCTCAGATGCTGGACGCTTCTTTTGTCGCTGAGCTTGCCTGTGCACTCTCATTTGTGTTTCTCCAATTTTTGTTGCTCTAGCCTTAGAGGATATTTTTGACAAATTGCTCTTATGCTTTCCTGGCATTATTGTCTCTGTTACACTAACTTCGAAGGCTTTGGGGAACCCAGTGGGTGGTGGGGATGGAAGGAGGAGTAGTCCAGACAAGTGGAAAACTCATAGAACATCACATAATGTAAGGAGGAGGGACTCAGAAGCACAGTATACAAATGTTCATCTCCTGTTAACAACATTTTTTTTTTAAATAAAGTGCAGTTTTATTCTTGTATTATATCTTGTCAAGTAATGTGTGCCAGGAGCCTGGGTATTGCATTTATAAGATAATGTGCATTGCCAGTCACCTGTAAACACTTACATGTTTCCTATCAGCAGTAATAGCATAACAGGCACTCAGACTGCAAAGGTTTCTAGAGTATAATACAGTTCAAAGAGGTGGTTCTGGTGCTTCATTTAATCTATTTGTAGTTACCCCTTTCTGTGTTTTGTTTTTCTCAAAAATATGTGGAAGAAAAATGGAAACAATATAAAGTGTAAAACAAAGCTTTTTTCTTCTCGTGAGAGATAGATGTACACTCACCCTTCAAAAGTGAGTCAAAGATGTTGGACACAATTTTCACTGTGGTCCTACGGCGGTTGCAGATTGCAACGTTGGCGTAGACTTTGATTCGCTCCAGAACGTCATATGTTTTAGATGGAGAAATAAATACGACAAGCCTCCATAGTACAGATCAATATCCTCAATTCAAGGTTATATACATAATTGTACTACACTCCCAGCCCGTCTAGCTGCTGTCCGTACTGCACACAGCGGTTACTCTAGCTATTAGCTGGTGGTCATAATAATGTGACTCGACTGTGTATAAACATAAACAAACATAAACAACATTATCAGAGGAATAAAATACAAATGGCAAGAAAAGTAATAAAAAGATCTGTGAACAAGGTTTGATGGGACAACAACCAGAGTTTTTTACAGATGGGAGATTAATATTCTAGGGAGATAAAATGGGGGAGTCAAGGGGAGATGGGAGTGAGTGTTCCTCAGTCCAGGAGAGGGTCTACCCATCAATAATGTCCTGCTTGTCTTTATGAAATTGCAAACCCATGTGTCGCTAAGAGGCAAACAGATTGCTTAGTTTGGTGATATGTTGGCATGTTTTGTTATTTTCATTGGTAAAGACAAATACTTATACATTATATATAAAGATTCATTATGTTCCACAGTGTTGTACAGAGGGAAGACAAAATGAATAAACATTGGTCACAAAGGAACACACTTTAACTTGAGACAAAGTGGGAGAGGTTGCAAGCACAAAAGTTTACTGTCTAAATTTTAAGGGTGTCCTTACAGTGTTCTTATTTGCTTAAGTATTATTAACTTCTATTTTTATAGCACTAGCATAATTCACTGTGCCTTAGAATTGTTGACAAGCACAGTAATAAAATAAGACATGCTGTATTAATAGTCAAAGTGGTACAGATGTGTCCACATAACCTATATTTTGTGCGCTGCAAGTCGCACATAACGCGGGAGCTCCATGTGACTTGGTAGCGCCAAATGTCTTTTTTTGCGACTTTTTACCTTCAAATGCATCTTATTTGCACAGCGATATAGCACAAGGAGCTTCTGCTGATTAAAATGATATGCAGCATACCTATGTTCTGTGAGCGAGTGCGGGTGTATCTGCATGCTAAACACTACATTAGTGTTACAGCCACTGACACTGTAATGTAGCGTTTCGCATGCAAATACTCTCACACTCGCTCATAGAACATAGGCATGCTGCATATCATTTTAATCAGCATAGGCTGTTTGTGCTATCTATTTGCATTGCTGTGCAAATAAGATGCATTTGAAGGTAAAAAGTCGCACAAAGGACGCTTGGTTCTACCGAGTCACGCCACGGCATGGCGCGACTAGATGAGTTGTTTAAAGCGCAAGGAGGCTAAATGTATGAGGATCCATCTGTAAGTGGGCTCTGCTCACAAGTTTATGATCTATAAGATATATATAAACGCTCCCCATTGCTTTAAAATCTTTTCTATGCTAATAGTGTCATTTAGTTTGAGGCTATGCTTTCTTCCAGGCTGGAATCTTCTGTACCTGACACCTCTACCCTTGTGAGGTATAGAGGCTTCTGGTCTTAGATAGTAAGCTGAGTGTCACTATTCAAGGACTGCTATTCTGCTAATACACACGCTACGCAGTTGCTAATATCAGCGGTGAAATGCAAATGTTTGCAATCACATTGCGATCACAGCCTAACATAAGGACGCCCACTTCCCCTCCCTCACATCCGTATACTAGGGCAACATAGCGAAACAATCGGTAACATCGGACCCGTAAGCACAGTTAAGGATGCCCAGACCTCACTCAGGAATTGCTAACTTCAGCGCACGCTATGAGACCTCAGGAGACGTCTGGTATTGCAGTGGCTAATTTATGCACGCTCATGCAACGGCGTTGAAACGCACTGGCACGCACGCACACTGCGAATTAATCGACCAATTGTGTGCGTATTAGCAACTGCGTTTCTTGCTGAATCAGTCCCTGAGAGCAAACTATTTTTTATTATCTCGTGTCTTCTCAGGTTAACGGGAAAAGTCAGTAAGCTGTTTATTCTTGATCAGTATATATTACAAAAGGTTAAATGCAATAAATTGGCATCTGTTGACATGTTATGTTTAAGGAAAAGCTGTGTAAGGACAGGAGTATTTAATTTTTGAAAGCCATATGTGTGTATATAAAGTTGCGGTAGGTGAGCAGATGAGGAACGTCAAGGTCCTCCCTCCCGCAGACAATTTTGCACCTTTTTTAAGCATCCTCTAGTGATCAGGCTGTGGGTGAAGTGCCAAGAACCAAAAGGAACCTGGTGACTGGTTAAAGGTGTAGCCTGTTTCCTATTGGTTACAATAACAGCAGTCCCAGACAAATAAGCAGAGGGAGCATCACCAGTAGGCCAGAGGAGATGGATGAGAAATGATCTGCCTTATGTCACGTAATGCCCCCAGCATTACTTCTATGTTGTATTTGCTCAATTATTGTGGTTCACTAATACAATAGAATGTACAGTACATTTAGGGGCAAATTTACTAAAGTGAGAGTTTTTAAAGTGAGTTTTAGAAGAGATGTTGCCCATAGAAACCAATCAGATTCTACTTAACATTTAACTAGCACCTTCTAGAAGATATTAGCTAGAATCTGATTGGTTGTTATGGGCAACATCTCTTCTAAAACTCACTTCTAAAAACTCTTAAGTTTAGTAAATGTACCCCTTAGTGTGTATCCTGAAGTGTCTAAGATAAAGCAAAATGAACAAAAACACATTTGTAGGTCAAGAACATTAAGTATTTTGTATACAATCACAACTGTATTACTTTGATAATGGAAACACTTAGAAAACTAATCTATTGAGTTTTAAATTACAGCTATGCTGACAGTGAAGGGTATACAAGTAAGTACCCCGCAGATAATTGCAAGCTAATCAAGCTAATTAGAAGTAGGTCATAATTTAGCATTCATGGTTTTAGTATACCCATCTGCATATACTACAGAAATGTCACAGTCAGCCAGGCTCTTAATAAACCCTGCTCCAGTAACAATTCTGTGTGTGTGTATGTGCGTATGTATGTAGATATGTATGTGTGTGTATATATATATATATATATATATATATATGTATTTATTTCAGATACAGGTACTAATATGGGCGCTACACCCCAAAGTCAAATCCATTGTTTTTTAGATGTCTTAATGAAGAATAGTCTTTTACACTTATACACCTCCCGAGGTAACGGTGGCAGCTTTCAATTCTCTAGGTGGACCGTTGTTGTATGGTCACAGGTAATTATGAAAAACAAAAGGTGAGAGAACAAGCGCCTTCTGGTGTAGTATTGTGAGATCGGTGTCTTTTAAGTAAAGAATAATCAAATATGCGTACCGCAATGTTTATATAAACAGGCATGTAGTATATATCTTTACGATTTTCAAGATACACCTCATTTAGTCATGTACCATCGCCCTCTATACATGGAACTCCAGAATTCTATCGAGGTGGAGAGAAAACAGCACTCTCATAGTGCAGTATTAAAAATGTAATGTATACACCATAAAGAACAACAATTAAACAATTACATTAAAAAGTTGAAAGAAAGGCTTATCTGAAACGTCAATAGCTGGATCAGGATATCAGTAGCTATACTGGATCAGGGTGGTAACAATAAGTTACACTAAGTCAAGATAATTGTAAGGACAGTCATCTTTTCTTTTTTTATTGTAGTCTCACTAAGTGCTTTTTTTCAGGTGTGTTGTAGCTAGCAGTACTGGCACCTTTTTCTTGTGTCCTTTTTAATTGCTATCACTAGTTCCAGGAGCTGGAAGAAATCAAATAATTTTAGAAAATTAATAAAATAAGCATCTGAAGACTTTTTCCATGTGGAAGCAATGTGTAAATGGAGGTAAGTAACTGCACTCTTTCCATACAAAAAAAGCATTGGTCTTTTGTTATGTGCCTAAGGGACCTATTCATCATCGGGGGCCAGATGGTGCCTGTTGATTAAGTATCCAACTCGCCGCTGGGGATAGTTATCACCGGAGCAATTCAGCTTTGCTCCGGTGCAGGGAATAGCAGCTTCGAAAAACAGCTCCGCGATTAGTAACACTGCTCCTTCAGTAGCTCCGTTACTTACCTCCCACGTTGCCGGCTTTTGCGCATGCAAAGATGGCATCTGTTCTCGCAAGAAAACTCAGAAAACTTTGAGTTTTTAGAGTTTGCTGAATATTAGGCGGTCCTATCAGACCCCTAATAATGAATGGCCCGTTAAATATATGCGGAAACTTCACGTTTTTGCATGTGTAATGGGCCATTTATGTGATGACGAATAGGCCCTATAGAGTCTGTGTGTATAGCAATAGTGCACGCAGGGGGGGTCTGAGTACCCAGAAACCCCCCTGTCTCTGACAGAGTCCAGAGTAGGCATCATGCTCTTAAGCCCCGCCCACTCATGGCAAAATGCTGCAATTCACAGGTCAATAGGGAGGTGGCGGAGAAAGTATGATGCGATTCAAGTAGATTCAGTTAGCATTGCGTCATTTGCTTCCTCCCTTCGATTGACCCACGATTCGCTGCATTTTTTGTTAGGGGGAGGGGCCTAATTACATGCTGCCAGGTCTGCAAGGTAAGTGGCAGTGAATGTGTAATGTATGTGTGTGTATATATGTATGTGTGTATATATGTATGCGTGTGTGTGTACATTTGTGTAGGCCGACGCACGTTTCGCCAGAGGCTTTCTCGAGGAAGCTAGTATAAGCCACATGTCATAATGCCCAATAGTGAGGCATGTAGTTAATTGCAATTGGAAGAACAAATGGAAAGAATTTTGTCCTCTTTAATCAACCGATTTTAGTGTGATACTAAACACTGACCAGCATTATTGTGGCCAGCTTAATCCTATAGGAGGAAACCTGCACCCAAACTACATAGCAAATTTAAACACATTATCCAACATCTTAAATTCCCTCAGCATCCGGGAACCTTTACATATACATTTGTGAATGCTATTAGTAGCTATTCTATATAAGTCATCTTATGTTTTAGGCTTATTGTTCTTTTTAAGATTACTTCCCTCTTAACCATGAGCTGACATGCTCCACTGTCAGTCCCAGGGGCGTCAAGAGCCACGTTGGGCCCAGGGGAAAGGGGGCATGGCCTAATCGGGGGAGGCATGGCCAGGCTCCCTTAGGTTACAGGAAAAAAAAAATTGATGGGAAGAGGGGCGCTGTGAGCCCCTCAGCCCGGCTCACAGCCAAGAGGGCGGGATGCGATCAGTGTGATCGCTTCCCCCCACAGACAAAGGAGACTGCTGGTGATGATGCTCAGCAGCTGCTAGCAGTCTCCTATTGCAGCCCAGCACAGAGCAGCATGTGCTGGGCTGCTGTGAGGTAAGATGGAGGGGGGGGGGAGCGGTGCCGGACCTGGCCCCTCTAGCAAGCCTGGGTAATTAGTACTTGTTTCCACCCCCCCTCTTGGTGCCCCTGGTCAGTCCGCAGCATACTTGCCTACTTTTGAAAAAGCATTTCAGGGAGATTGTGAAAGCAGCACCTAGGAGCGCGGTGGTAAAGTGGCGTGTACTGCTACATCTGGGTGGTGCCATAGCACTGATTTACATGCAAGTGTAAATGAGCCACAAAGCAGTTAATAACATCTATTTGTTGATGAAAACACTGATACTGTACAGACAATGCATGTAGCCATAGGGATCATTGTGCCTTATAACCAATGCAAGGAAATGATACTAATGATCCCATTTGAATGTACATATCTCTGTTTTTTCTTTTATATAAACCAGCTTCATAATGGGGGTAAGGTGCAATCAGGGAGATTACTAGGCTCTTCCGGAAGTCAGGGAGATTGCTCCTATTTCAGGGAGTCTCGCTGACAATCAGGGAGAGTTGGGAAGTATATAGCTTACCAATTATTTACGGTTTTCTTTCTTCCTTATGTATCTAATAACCTAGGATCATAGAGCGCGTGGCTAAAATAGATGGTTTCTGTTCCAACCCTAGCACATGGTGTCTTATCTCAAGCAACATACATGGTGCTTTTCTCTACCATTTACTCCCAATCATTGGTCATTAGGAGGCTGGTACAGTTATGTCATGTCTCTCATTCTAGAAACTGTGGAGATCATCTCACTTCCTGTAAGCCCATACGGTCCTTCATGCTCAGACTGGGCCGCCGGGGATTCTGGGAGATCCCCGGTGGGCCCCGCTGTTTCATAGCCACGCCCTCTTTTGCGAGAGGACTGGACCTAGCCCAGATCACCGGCAGGGTTATAGCTGGCTGTCGAGTTGACTGACTTGGCTGCTGATTGCTCCCCTCCTGCACTGGGCTGTCTCAATCACCTGTGGGGCATTCTGTGCTACTCACTAGTTTGTTCACATAATCTTCTTGTCTACAGACAGAGTCCCGGCAAGTTGCTGCCCCTCCCCCAAGACCAGCCACCAATGATGTATGTTGTCTCTCCAAGACACCACCCCACCCCCCCTCTCTCTCCAAGGACTCAGCACTGGCTTCCCTTTCCCTGCACAACTACGTGGCCTGCAGTGTACTGCGCTCTGTCCGACACAAGTCACAGTGAGTGTAGGGCTGGCTGGAAGCTGCTGTGTATCATGCAGCATGATTCATCTCTCCTTGCAAAAAAAGACTCCAGTCACCTGCCATGATGAGCATGGCTGCAGATAGCAAAAGACAGTTAATAAGTGTAACTCTTCCCACCCACCCCTACACATGTTCCTTTTCTCTGCATCCCAATCCTTGGAATCCTTATCCCTCGAAAGTAACAGACCTTCTTGTAACCCCCTGCCTGCTCCTTTTGTAAACCCCTCCCATCCTACTCTATGTATAGGTTTATACAGGGTGTATATATATATATATATATATTATACAGAATATACACTGTATATGTATACTATGTATGTGTGAATGTATTTGTATACTATGTATGTGTATGTATGTATGTAAGGAATCGGTATGAATCACCGCCAGACCTAAGCCCGGCGGATGAAATACTGACGCCGGAAGGCCGGCAGCTGAAGATCCCGATGGGGAAGGTAAGTAGGCCATTGCTAACCCTCTCCTAACCCTAACCCTCACTTAGAGGTGCCTAACCCTAACGTCCCCCCAGGGGTGCCTAAACCTAAGTCCAAAATTGGTGAGCACTATTAGATCTGAAAAGTTAGGGGGCAGGAAGAGTATATGTATACCAGTAAAATATAGCTTTTATTTCAAATTTCTAAAACATTGGGTCGCACATAGTTAAATATCCACATTTCACCCAATTGACACACATATAATACAATATACAAAACACACAATACATAACAAAGATTCAAAGAATTTAAATAGTAAAATCAATGGAGAAAGAAATCTTATACTCCTGAGCCGGCAAAATATTAAGTTGTATATGTGGTACAATAAATTACCTAATAATAGAAACATCAGTTAGCAGCATTTTGTACCCATCAATCCACCATTCATTATCAGTAGTGATAAAATGATAAGCGGGGGGGGGTGCCTAACCCTAAGCCCCCGGGAATCCCTAAGCCCACCCCCACACTTGCGGCTAAACGCTCCCGACGCCCGGCTTACCTGCCGGGCATCAGATATTTCGGCGGGGGGCTGATGATAGGTGTCAGTATTTAAACGCCTATAATCAGTCCCATGCTGGGATTTCACAGTCGGGAAGCCGGCGGTAAGCATTTCGACCGCCGGTTTCCTAACTACATCCCGCATGTAAACTATGTATATATATATATGTATATATATATATCCATATACTATGTATATTTATATATTTGTATGCTATGCATGTGTATACTATGTATATGTATTATATGTAAAGGTTTTTGTGTATGCCTGCTATGCATATGTACATGTATTCTATGTATAGGTATGGTTATGTACACTTGTCCTGATTCAGACCCGCTCGCGAGCGCTATGCGCTCGCGAGTGGGTCGATGTTAGGCCACTGCGTATGCGCAAGCTGGAGCCGGCTCTGACGTGCGCATGCGCGATACCCGGTTAGCGTCGGGCGCTCCGTCACCCCGGGTCTCGCACCAAAAGGGGACGGCTGTCGATTTTGATCGACAGCTCGCACCGTTTTGGAGGCGCGGCGTGGGGGTAGCATCACAAACGGAGGCGTTCCCATGCGAACGCCTGCCGTTTGTGGGCGGCCCCACTGACATCACCAGCCCCACTGACATTAGAGCCAGAAGCTCTCTGGGGCTTGCGGCCACGAGACCCTACCACAAGGGTCTCGTCGCAAGCCTGATGGTCGCAATGGTCTTGACCATCGCGACCATCATCCTGTTTGCTCGCCAGAAGGCCGCTCCAAAAAACCCAAAAAAAACCACCCTGATTCAGAGTGCGCATCCGGCTCTGAATCAGGGCCACTATGCATGTGCATAATATTTATATATATACCTGTATATATATATATATATGTATATATATATATACAGTATATTTATATATGTATATACTGTGAATACAGCATATACATGTTTGTGTTTGGGTGTGTGTTAACCATGTATATTATTAATCTAATAATAGGGACTCCTATTATTGATATTTTTATAAAGGGGGCACGGATTATTGATATTATTTAATGGTTGTGTATAGATCCCCTTTAGAAGATGTATCGGACGTGTAGTTGAGTGAGGGCAGAAATGCGGTTCCATGCCCTGACAGAGCTGTTAAATTGTCTCAACTGTACTATATGACCGCCAATAGTAGAAATTTGTACACTTGCGGGCCCACTTCGCTCGCCACAGGTGACTATTCCTACTCTATGTCCACGTGGATAGTAACTGATGGCGTCAGGGTACATCTACTGAAGGGGTTCTATCCACAACCATTATTTTAATATTGGATGACCACACCCCTCCATTTGATGGTCACACCTACAAAAGGCTGGTCATGTCCCTTTTGCGGGCCCCTGCTTTTGCATTCCCCTGTGGGCCCTTTATGCCCCAGTCCGACACTGCGGTCCTTTCTTTTACCTATACGCTTCCATATAATTTGCCACAATAGCAAGTATTTCTTTCAAACTTATTAAAAAAATCCAGACTTGTAAATTAATTTGCTCGTGTTGTACAATGGTGGTACAGATGGACTCATTAGCATGCACACAACAAATAATTATAGATGAATTTTTCACCGGGCTGCCTAATGGGCTTGCTGGGTTAATTATGTCAATGTATAATTACACCAGCCTTGGGAGACATAATGACACACCCTGCTGAGCAGACACTAGCTAATGATGGTGTAATGCTGACAGAGGGAAGACATACTGTTCTGCATGCACCTGCTTACCTCTGCACAAACTGCTTGTGATCCTGTTTCTTCTTTTGCTTAAATAAACAGACATTACTCAAAATTGGTGTATACAAATGCTGTAGTTTAGACAATAGAACGTTGGAAGTATTGTGGTTTCTTAATATGGCTAATACTAGCTATCACTCCATCTCTTCATAAGGATTATTAGCTAGTGAAGTATCATCACCTCTACTGTTTTTTAATGCATACCACTCCACCGCCTGTTGTATCATTGGACGTTTGGATTGGGCATTAGGTAAAACTGCTTATATTAGTTCTGTTTCATAAGATCACCCACCAAAAAGACCAGATAGCAGCTACTAGCTGGACATAACAGATATTAACTCTCTAACAGTTCCTGTCCAGAAACAAGTGACAAATATAATATAACATTCACAAATATATACTGTATGTAGAGGATATCATTGCATGGCACAGCTTCAGTTATATCCCAACGCATTTCTATTTGTTATGCATTGACATAGAGCTGGAACTTACATCAGTACCTATGGTATTTGGCCTTTCCCTTATTTGTCTGCATATATCATAAGTAGTTTAAAATTATGTATAAAGGTTTCTGTTGGATAAATAACATAACTCCCACCTGTCCCTATTTCGGGGGAATGTCCCATTGTCTCGAGTCGACAGCCAAGTCCTCTCCTGTGCCCTTCTCACCTGTCACTTGTGTAGGCTGCAATGAGGACGTATATTTAGGGGTGGTTGTGGGGCATCATGACATTTTAGAATTACTGGGAACACTACTGGGATATATAGTCACACCCTCAGTGTGACATTACCCAGGGAGTGCTTACAGTTCCAGGCGACTGGAAATGGGAAATGTAATTCCACTAAACTGACACTGGGATAACCAGGCCTGTGAGGTTTGTATCAGTGACAGGGAAATGTATGGAATCTCTTTTAAAAAAATTAAATAAAATAGAAAACATTGTTTTGATTACTTAGGGGTAAATTTACTAAGCCGGGAGTTCTATTAAGAAGTGATGTTGCCCATAGCAACCAATCAGATTTTAATTCTCATTTATCTAGCACCTTTTAGAAGATAATACCTGGAATCTGGTTGGTTGCTATGGGCAACATCACTTCTTAATAGAACTTACATCTTAGTAAATTTACCCCTCATAGTCAAGTAAATTGCAATATCCAAGGCAGAGTGGACTTGTTTCTGGGAGAATATGCCAAATAAATCTAGTGGATATTTTTTACTTTGTTACTAAAGTGCTTTTGGTGGTTCAGTAGATTGTAGCAAGGTATTTGTTACAGTATCCCACAGTATATGAATTTATAATCTGAGAATCCTGGTATTCAACTCAGAGATGGTGGAATGAATGAATGTGAGGCTAAAGAATGAGACAAAGGTCATGTCCAGAGAAGGCCCCAATATGCATTTTCACCTCCCTTTCAATGGAGAGGCGTAATGGTGGAGGAAAGGGGCATGCACACATTAGGGTGGCACAGAAATCCAAAAGAAGAATAGTAGAATGAATGGTGATGTATTAATGGAGAAAAGACACCTTGTAGCCTCAGGTGATATGATGAGCAGACTGTGGGAAAAGGCAGTAGAATACTTGCTTGTATAGGAGGATATTATTATCATATAGAGGGAGGTTATATTTCCACTTTATAACACTTAAGGCCTCACTTCAACTACTATGTACAATTCTGGAGGCCTAATCTGCAGTAAGATATTAATAAAATAGCATTTCAGAGAAAAACTACTAAATTGTGCATGGACTGTGCAACAAAACATGAGAAAGACCTAAAGCACTGAACATATACAGATTACAGCTTACGGGGCAGATAGTACATTACAATATTTTAAAAGTATCAAAGTTTACGCCGTATTTTTAAAAACAAAATGAATTGTAGAGTGAAGAAAGTAAGTAACATTAGAAAAACACTTTTTTTTACAGAAAGGTTGATAGATCCATTAATAGTCTCCTAGCAGTTGTGTGAAGGTCTCATAAAGTAGACAAATTCAAGAATTCATGGGGCATACATATAATTTTTGTTAGGTCTAACCCCATTCCCCTAAAAAAATCTGCACACATTTAAAGGCTGACTTTTGTTTTCTGCATCAGCAATCTGTTTTTAAAACATTCTGATGCCATCCTTCTTCTGGAAAACAAAGAAAATATAATGATTTATTTGCTTGGGTTCAAGTCTGATGTAGAGGGTTTGTTTGTCATTTTAACATCCATCTGGTCCTGCACGGAAATCTGAACGGCAGAATATTTTGCAACACGCTGAACCTTAAAGCATCTTTGTATTTTGATATAGGGCCCTTGCCAGCAGTTTAGCAGTTTCACACTCTGATTAGCTGGAAACAGCCACCATAAATATTCCATCCATCTGTGCAGATAAATCCAGAGCATACACAAGTAATATGTAGATGCTTTTCATTGACTTTTATTGCTCTGCAATGAAACACAAATAAATATCAGCAAAATGTGGAGAACAATTACTTGGTGATGTTTGTTTTAAAGAGATTAGTGTCTGCTAAGTATGCTTGAAACAGCTCTGAGTCCCAGGAAAAGGAGGGGTAAAGTATGCTCTCATCTGAAATATAATTACACTGTATACTCTGATTTTTCTGAACAGATTGGGTTAAAATCGGTTTATTAACAATGTGCTATATTTAGCCCATAACCAGCAAAACATATGCTGAGAGTTTGAGAGAGAGATGTGGAATATTAACAAGTGACCCCTTTTTGGTTCCGTTGAAATGTGGTTTGATCACGTGGAAACAGGTAAGTGAGGGGCACCAAGCATATTACTGTAGAGCATGCAAGCAATCGGCCAATTAAAGACAAACGGCCATCAAAAACAGTCCAATGAAAACTCTACAAAGTATGATATTATAGACGGGTGTCAGTGCATAAGCTGCATATCATACCTGGCAATGCATGTATACACTGATGGAAAGAGCACAGACAGTGTATAATGAGCTGATGTGGAAGGTGACCTGGTCAGAGGAATCATCTTCAACATGTTCTAGACAAACGTACAACCTGAATAAATTGTTTTGGTCATATGCTACTATATGTATATATTGTACCTGATCGGCTAAAGTGTAGGGCTCCTCAGAATTGCCCTTAATTTTCTAGTGCCTTTTTCTCTGCCATTTGGACAAACCAGGCAGCATATTAGTTGATGTTTGTTAGTTTAATTTTCTTTAGATATTTCGGGATATATATAATAGAAAAAGTTGATGTTGGTAAATTTAGTTGGCTGCATATGTGTTTCAGCGCAAGGATCAGTCAGTGCATGTTTATATGATGAGATACATCCATGCCGTATGAGGATGTGAATGTGATCACAACTTGTGATAAAGGTGAATAGTCTGCTGCCTATCTACAAAAAGAAACAACTTTTGCTTTCTAAAAACCAGGCCCTATACAGACCTCTTGGGTTCCAGATTGTGGCTTTGTCGCCAATGTTCCCTATCCTAGACATACTGGACCTTATACAGAGGTGGACTTAGCGCCAATATGCAAGCAGTTAACCAATGTTTTATGCGTCTGAGTCGCACTGCGCATGCACCCAGACTCAGAGCCGTAACTAGACTTTTTGGTGCCCTGTGCCAAAAAAAGCATTGGCGCCCCCTCCCCCTTCATTTTTTAAATAAGTATATAGGATCGTGCACCTAAAAAGGGCCATGGCTTTATGGGGAAGAGCCAGGGAAGAGATAGGGGTACTCCTGGGCCATGGCACAGGTCGCACTTCCCTAATTACGGCCCTGCCCAGGCTGTCTGCACCCAGAGACACAGCATCAGATGCAGGCCTGAGAATTATAGTGAGTTTTCCTGGGTGGTAACGGAGGTGTCAAAGCCGATGCGGGCATGTCGCTGAAGGTGGCTGCTTACAAAGACGCACAGCTGCTCACACAGGAGGCTGTACTAGGGCAGAGAAACTGCACCTGCCAGCTCATAAATTTGGACTTGAGTGCGAAAAGTCTGCGCCGGTGCGAAAAGTCTGCACCTTGTAACCAGCTGAAAAGGTCCGCCTCTAATTGGAGGCGGAAAAAAATGCAGAATTGGGGCTTTGGGGTGCAAAGTTGCGGTAACACCCCTGCAGCCTTGGGACAGCCCCCCAAAGGTAAACTGTGTCAAAAAAAGTACTTTCGTTTTGGAGGCAAAAAAATTAAAGTTGGGGGACAAAGTTAAGAACTAGCGACCCCTTTTTTCGGGGATCCCCACCTCCCCTCAGGTCCCCAGCTTGGCCTGACCGGCTTGGGGTGAGAATGCTTTGGCCCTGGAGACCTGGTAATAGGGTCTCCTGGCTGTGGCATTACACCACGGTCGGTTTGGGTCTGGTGCTGGTTTTAAATATAGGGGGACCCCTACGCAATTTCCCCCTCCTTATATTTAAAACCAGGACTGACCGTGCAGCCTGGTGCTGGTTCTTAAATTACGGTGGAACCCTACTAGTTTTGTTCCCCGTAATTTTAGGAACCAGGAATGGCTGACCAGTCCGGGGCTGGTTATGCTTTTGGGGGGGACACTACGTCATATTTTTTTAAACGTTTAACCCTAATTTAACTATTTACAGACAGAAACCTACACAAATCACGATTTGTGTATGTTTCTGCCAAACTCGCAGCTCAGAAGGTGGAGAGTTTGAAAAGCAGAGACTTTGCTGTCATCTCACCCGAACTTGTCATCCCGATTCTTGGTAAATTTGAGAGCTGTATATTTTAGGTGAAAAGTACTCCCGAGTTGTCCCGTTGGTGAGTTGATTCAAGTTTGGTATCTCACCCGAGTTTTACGAGTGAGAAGAGAGAAATCTCTCTGTAACTCACCCGACTTTGGCCCTGATTCAGAGCAGGACGCTCTGACCAGAGCGCTCGCTCTGAATCAGGGCCCACCTCCATAATTATGGAGCGTCCTCCTGGACGCTCGTATAGCTGTGGGTCACCACCCACAGCCTATACGAGCGTGCAGGTTGATGGCCACGATGGTCTTGACCATCGCGACCATCGCCACTGCGAGCCGGAGCCTGCGGTTGAGTTTCTCAATCGCAAGGCCCGGAGTGATTTTGGCTCTATCAGAGCCAAAATCACTCCCACTGACATCACTAGTGATGTCAGTGGGCCGGCTTCTGACGGTAGGCGTTCCCTTGGGAACGCCCCCGTCTGGGAGGCACGCCCCCGGCACGCCCACCAAAGGGGGCGTGCTGTCAGTCAACATCGACAGCACGCCCCCTTTGATCAGACACAACGAGCGAAGGAAAGTCCTTCGCTCGTCGCGTCTGGCGCATGCGCACAATGGAGCTCCCTCCGTCGTGCGAATGCGCAGTGCACACCATCGACCCACTTGCAGGCGGACAGCCGCTTGCGAGTGGGTCTGAATGAGGCCCTTTGCCTTTAGTAAATTTGCGAGATGGCAATCATGCCTAAACTCTCCAGAGATTGTCATCTCAACCAATCTCGAATCTTAGTAAATTTACCCCTAGTAATCTCCCTGATTGCAACTTACCCCCATTATGTAGCTGCTATATAAAGGAAAAAACAGAGATATGTACATTCAAATGAAATCATTAGTATAATTTCCCTGCATTGGTTATAAGGCACAATGATCCCTATGGGTACGTGCATTTTCTGAAAAGTATCAGTGTGTTTTCATAAACAAAAAGATCTTTCTAACTGCTTTGGGGCTCATATACATGTGGATCAGAGGCGTTTCTAGTGAGGAGGGGACCCGTGTGCAGTCTCCATCACGGGCCCCCTCCTCTCCATTCGGCAGCCGGCAGCGTACTGAGCTGTGCGCGGCCAGTGGCGGAGTATAGACTCTGGGCACTAGAGTGTGCCCAGAGTCTATAGCGGATGCGCAGGTCACCGGGAAAATGGCCGCGGCGGCCATTTTCCCTTACTATTTGATTTTTTGTTTCCCCTATTATTTTTTTTATTAATGTTTTTTTTTTTTTTTTACTTCAACTACACGTAGTTTAAATGGGCTCTAATGCTGCCCCTTCCTGTGCTAACATGTACACTTACTTTGCTAAACAATATGTATTTTGATATTTATTGGAGAATTATTTTTGGCAAGTTGATGTGTTTTTAAAATAGTATGAGCATGTGGAGACAGGGCCGTAACTAGAGTAGTGCGACCAGTGCCATGGCACAGGGCACCGCAGGACATGGGGTGCTATTTGAGCCTGTCAATTTTCCTGTTTTTTATCATTCTCACTTGTAGCTTCCTCTTCTTTTATCCCCAGCATCTCCTGGCCTCCCCGATCTCTGCCCTGGCCCTTCCCCATGAGGCCATGGCCCTTTTTCAGGTGCATTATCTCGTGTCCCTATTGAAAAAATGGGGGGAGGGGGCGCCAATGCTCTCTCTGGCACAGGGCACCAAAAAGTCTAGTTACGGTTCTGTGGGGAGATGCCCTTCAGCCTGCATCCTACTCTTTGCTTTACATTGGAGTATCATGCAACTTAGATTAGTTTTCTTTGCTATAAAGCACAGATTCTCAAACTCAGTCCTCAGGACCCCACACAGTGCATGTTTTCCAGGTCTCACCACAGATTCACAAGTAAAATAATTAGCTCCGCCTGTGGATCTGTGTGGAGTCCTGAGGACCGAGCTTGAGAACCACTGCTATATAAATAACTACAATGCTGTCACGCTTGAGCTTGAATTTGTTTGTGGAACTGGATTTGAGGCTATTGACGAAAGCTGGATGGTCTTAAGTAGTCTCTGCTTATGGACTGGGATAGGAATGTGATATGTATCAGATGCACTTGTATGTACTGGAAAGTAAGATGTGGCTGCTGGCGACTGAAGGCACTGGTGGGACAGCCGGCGTCTTGACAGAAATTGATGATAGGTGCTTGAGGCACACAAGTGCAGAGAGACCGGAACCAGCAGGAATCGGGTATCTGACTGGAACTGATGATACGGGATATCGGACTGGAACCAATGGAATCAGACATACTCCCTCCTAGAGACTGTCGACCTCATTCTGAGGCGGTCTTTAGTTGCAAGCGGTCGCACTGAATCAGGGTGGCCGCTTGCATCCTGAACGACCGCCTCCTTGTCGATCGCTAAGCTGTGGGTTAACACCCACGGCTCTAGCGACCGACATGGGTGATGGTCGCTATGGTCAAGACCATCGCGACCATCGGGGCTTACGACCAGACCCTAAGGTTGGGTCTGGGCACTCGTAAGCCCCAGGGAGCTTCCTGCTCTGATCGAGAAGGAAGCTTCCCACTGACATCAGCAATGATGTCAATGGGCCACCCCCAAATGGCAAGAGTTCTGGCGGGAACGCCTCCGTTTGGGCAGGCACGCCCCCGGCCCGCCTCCCAAACGGGGCGAGCTGTTACTCACCATCGTCAGCTCGCCCCGTCCGCTGCGAGACCCCTAGCGACGGAGCACCCATCGCTAGCCGTGTCTCGCGCATGCGCACGATGGAGCCGGCACCGTTGTGTGCATGCCCAGTGGGGCAACATCGAGTGGGTTGCGCCCGACTCTGAATGACCCCCTGTATCTGCTGGACATCGTCAGTCTGCCTCGCAGTATCAAACCAATGGGGATAAATTAACCCACACTGACTGTGTACTAAGGAGTGGTAAGATCGGAATGAGAGAGTTGAAAGTGCTCCTCACTAAAGCTTACTTAAACACTGCGATACCTTATGGGCATTTGAGTCTGGATATTACATCTCCCCAAGAGGAGGTTGAGTCAGGTGCTTTATTTGGCATTTGCTTGGAGACAAGGGTTACAGTCGATCAGCTGTTGAACTATACTGAATAGCTGCCCTGAATTGGATCATTATCTGATAGGGTTGTAATGCCCAGCCTCTCTTATTCAATATGAATGTGAAATAAAGGTTATTTGTTTTGTTATATCTCCAAGTTACGTGAAAAAAATCATGGACTGGATGATATTCCCACAAGATGCATAATCGCAAAGGAAGCCTGCAAGCCGTGCATATATAACTTTTTCATTCATTTGTTGGATCAAAGCATCTTCAGTGCAGTCAACCTGTTTTAGTTAGATTGTAATTGTTTATAAAAATAAAAGCCTGTCATATCAGGGGAATGCTATATTCATCAGAGTATAGAGCAGACTACTGTGTAGCTACAAAGAGACATCATAGTGACTTTTGGTCCGCAGACTATAAAACTGGAAAAAATTGGTACTTAGCATTTCTAAAAGAATCCATATACAGCCCTAGTACAGTGTGTTATAATCATTGTTAGTGACGTTTAACCCTTTTGGTGTCACAACCGATTTTAGGAGATGCATCAAATAAAAATACATTTATTATTTATTTTCGTAAAGATACCATTTGCTTTGTTTTGTTGAGTTAAGAAGTGAATGTTGTTTGCTTTATATAGCCTGACACATTGTCAGTACCATGGACAGTGAAACAATTCTGAACGTTCCAGGCAGTAATGCAGCCTGCTAAATAATGATGGAGCATTAGCATTATGTGTGAGGAACAGTTGCAACATTATGCATGATTCATGTAGTGTGTAGGTGAAATCTGATGTAATACAGCTATCTTAGGAATTTATAATTCTAGGTCCAAATTATTTTATTATGCCACTTTGAATGGTAGACTACACGTAACCGCAATAATTGTAGTTGATGTTATGCTTATTCTTTCTGACTATTAAGTATGATGTTTAATGCATAAATGAAAATAATATATATGTAAAATAACTTTATAATTAGTACTGATACCCACACTCGGTGATTAGGAGGGGATCATTCAATTAGGTATGAGTTCGGTTCTGCGAGCCTTTCTCACAGCAAATACCATTTGCAATTCAATTCTCGCATATCTTTTTCTGAGAACATTCACGTTTTTTGTGTGCAACCCCTGAGCAAGTGAAAAAGTAGGGAAAATCTTTATTTTAAGATAAACATGTCAAGACACAGAGTCTGATTCAGCTTGGGAATAGAGGCCCTGATTCAGAGCCGGACGCTCTGACAGAGCGCTTGCTCTGAATCAGGGCCGGCCCTCTGTTTTTTTTGAGCGGCCTCCTGGCCGCTCGCATAGCTCTGGGTGACCACCCACAGCTATAGCGAGCGGCCAAGAAGATAGTCGCGATGGTCAAGACCATCGCGACCATCGGGCTTGCGTGCCCTGGTGTGCTTTCGGCTCTATCAGATCCGAGAGCACTCCCACTGACATCACTTGTGAACGCCTCCGTCTGGCCATCCACGCACCCGGCACGCCCACCAAAGGGGGCGTGTTGTCACTCACCATCGACAGCATGCCCCCTTTGTAGCGAGACCCAAGCCGTCGCTATCCGGGTCTCGCGCATGCGCACAATGGAGCCGGCACCCTCGTGCGCATGCGCACTGGGCCAACATCGACCCACTTGCGAGCACTCAGCGCTTGCGAGCGGGTCTGAATCAGGCCCTGAGTACGTAATAGCAAGCAACTGTGTACCTCACCATCGACAGCACGCCCCCTTTGTAGCGAGACCCGGAGCGACGGCTTGGCCGTCGCTATCCGTGTCTCGCGCATGCGCACGACGGTGCCGGCTCCCTCGTGCGCATGCGCACTGGGCCAACATCGACCCGCTTGCGAGCACTCGTTCCCCCACTTTTTCATGCACTTCTCCTAGGTCGCTTTATGTAGAAAAGTCACGCAACCTAGCTGCGAGTGCCCCAAATTGGCTTTTTTAATTAAATACCACATTTTTTGTGTATGCACACTTGCACGATGTCTGCGAGTTTCATTTAATAAATTGCTTTTGTAAGCTTGCTGCTAATTAGATTGATCCTCCTACCCATTCTAGACAAGGAGCCCTATACAAACCACAGGCACTGGAGGATTTAGGACTTTCAAAAGCTGGGTACACTTTAGATGATATTTCGGCTGGTCCAACGGATCAGTCCGATATATTGTCAAAATTGCCTAATGTGTACCCTCTCGGGCCATGCGCGCTTCCATTTGGTCATCAGTCGCATCGTCTAGTTGGCCCTACATGCAGCTCAATCTGACAGTGCGACCGACGACCCCACGCAGCTGGATGCAGGTGGTTTCGACATATCAGGCGGTCCGGCATCGGATCCTTTCATGTGAACCGGCCACCCGATATGTCAGCCTGTCGCATCGCTGGGTACACATATAGTCTGATGTGTACCCAACTAAACTGTAAAGGTGCATACACAGACAACTATTTTTTGAACGATTATCGAGAACTATATCGTTTATCGTTCAATCGTTGAAAAAATCGTTCACTTTCTGAGTTAAAACGATGAACGACATGAGCGTTCACGTTTGTAGTTTTGTAGTTCAGTCAGATTGACCAACTGAATGATTTTCATTAAGGGAATATGCAAAAATCATTTGTAGTTTAAAAAAATCGTTCATTACACTTTAAAAAATCTGACAGACAATCGTTCATAAAATCGTTGGTAACAAAATCATTGTGTGTGTGTATGCAGCTTTACCCTCTACACCACTTATAAGATACTTGTTACTGACATTTGCTCATACTCTGAGCTGAAACCATCACACAGCTGAAAATTAATCATGGGTCATGATTCTAAAATGTATTATTTACTGGACGGAATCAGCCAAGCTCAAGGGATACTTCTTGTCTGCAAATATTAATTCACATGCTGTTCGTCAATAGGTACAATGATCCATTCTATGTCTGTATTCAGAATCAAGTTACAGCTATGGAAAAGGAGCGCACAAGTGTACATAAGTAATAATACGTACCATTAAAACTAAACATTTCTGTATATGAAATTATAAATGTATTTGTGTAGAATAGATACATTTGTAGATAATTGTATTTATTAATATAGTAGCTTCAGATATACATAACAGACCCATGCCGACTCTTAGAAGCATTACTCTTGTGCAAATGTACTTCTGTTGCTGTTCTAATTTTATATATATATATATATATATATATATACACACACATATATGTTGGTGCCTTATACAATGATAATAATAGTTATAATAATGTATGTTCCCTGAATGGTATAATAGATACAATAAATCAATAAATAATTGTATTTATTTATTCGGTATTATACATGCTATATGCTGCATTTGAATTAACACATTTACTTTTCTTGTGTAGCTTGCTAGTGTGCTTTCTCTGGTGTCCTAAGGGTTAACAAGCCAGCCATTAAATTGCCTGGATGACTTATCTACTAGCAGAAATAAATGGCTTCTTGGGAATGGGGCACTCTTGTCCAGTTACCAGCTCCAGCTCAACAAGGGATGATTTTATGGCCATCCGACCTTCCGATCACCATTTAATCACAATTAGAGTATGCATCCTAATACCATGTTGTGATTGGTAAAGATCATTTCAGTAGCACTGTTTGAAGATAGAGAGTGATAAATCATTACTTCTGATAAAAAGAGGGTCAGCTGCCCTGGAGTTGCTATCAAACCACTTGAATGAGTCATATTGTCTGCTTTGTTGTGGCTTATTTTTCTTGTCCTTTAAAGTGTAACCTTATTTCTGAGGAGCAGAAGTAATCACTGAGCAGTGTGGTGTTGTGCAATGATGTACAGCGTAGGGGTCAAACTCTGTCTGCAAACAGCAGAATTCAATTCATGAAAACAAAATATATTGTCAGTTGAAACTGAAAAGTTGGAGTGGAAGGAGATTGACCATGGACAATATAATTGACTGATTTCCCATAATTCCCATGGCAGGTATTATATTTGTCTATTACTTACACTCTCACCCAAAGACAAGCTGTTAGGGGAAATATAAAGCTGCAACACAAAGAGGGGCTTGGGATTGAAGACCAAATATCATCTTCTGAATTAGTGGACAAATAATCACATTCCACATTTTTAATGCAGGTGTGATGAGAAGATCACGACTAAATTCACAAAGCAAATAGAATATTTTTACTCGAATTTAGCCGAAGGGCGGCGCATTAGTCAGTATGGGCTTATGGAGAGGGGTCCAAATGATCCCTCTCTAGTAAAAAGTGCAATAGTAGTATCTGAAGATGTCATTGGCTACCAGGGCCAAGGCTGGAATGCTTTGCATTCCGGAGATTAGTACATTTGACAAAGCTACTTTTGAGCTTGCAAATGTGGGATCACAGCCGATATCTGCAGCGGAACGCCCTTCATACATCATGGGAATGCTTACATTTTGCATTTGGTGCTTTCAAAATTACTTTCATAAATATGCTTCCCCTTAGTTCATTGCCTAGTAATTCATTTGTTTATTCTGTAGAAATCAGTATTACAAAAACAAAATGAAAGCTATTTAGTACATCCAGTGGATGTGAGGATTGTTCATCTTCAATGATTTTCCTTTAATGTCTATGAATCGACAACTAGCTGGTTTATTAAGTGCACTGATGCCATTTTGGAGAATTTAAATCTAAAGATGTGCATTAAGCAGTAACCATTACATCTCTGTAATTATTCCCTGTTCTGAATCCGTACAGACCCGGCTCCCCTACTAGAGGCTGCACGTGGATTAGAAGATCGTCTGCAACAACTTCAGTATGTAGATCCTGATAATAAGACAGTGAAGGAAATCAGCCGGCACTGGAAGAAGCACTCAGACTTTTTCTCCGCTGGAAAAGGTATTGGCATGTATATGTATATTTTGCTAATTTTGATAGATGGATACTGCCACTAAATGAAAATAAAATCTCTTATGAGAAATTTTTTTTTTTCAATATAGTGTGCACAGCAATAAGTCCAAAATAAATGGTGATCGAAACTGCCTAGTAAAATTCCTTACTGCTGACCACCTTCATTACTGACCTCCATTTATTACATACTCTGCTGACCACTATTTATTACATATGCTGCTGACCATCATTTATAATGTACACTACTGACCATTCTTTATTATGTATGCAGCTGACCTCTTGTTATTATGTATGCAGCTGACCACTATTTATTACGTACACAGCTGACCACTATTTATTATGTACGTAGCGGACTACTATTTAATGCGCATGCAGCTGATCACTATTTATTACATGCGCAGCTGACGACTATTTATTACATACGCAGCTGACCACTATTTAATATGCATGCAGCTGATCACTATTTATTACATGCGCAGCTGACCACTATTTATTACATACGCAGCTGACCACTATTTAATACGCATGCAGCTGACCTCTACTTATTGTATACGCAACTGACCATGTTATATGATAGACAGCGCAAATCCCATTTGCAACTTTTCTCCAATTTGGCCTTTTTATTTGGCCTGGCCTGGTATTAATATGCAAATTGTTAACTTGCAAATCTTAGTTGTTTTTTTTTATATATTTCACAATGATTAATGGAAAAAGCTGCCAACAACTTAGAACATAAAAGTACAATTTAGTCCCTTGTTGCGCCTTAGTTACTCCTGTGGCCCGAACCAGGTCTTCTGTTATTCTATACTCTACTGGTGGCTACTAGTTAGATAATGGCATAGTAGAGGTGATAGCTGCAAGATTGTACTGAATGTTATTGTACTGTAGGTAATAAGTTTATCATAGGAATTATTTCACTTGAGGTATTTAACAAGTGTTGTTATTGTGTCTTCACCATGCACTGTGTGCTTCTTCTGACTAATATGCTTTTTATTTTATTTTTGTATAGCACCAACTTGTTTTACTGAGCTTTACAATCAGGCAGGTGCATTATGATGACAATAAGGGAAGATAAGTGAAAGAGAATATGTGGGCCTTCCTGGAAATAACTTACAGTGCCTCACAGCACATATGATAATAGCCATGTACTGTGGAGTTGGAGAGGCAATTAAATGTGAGGGGTTATTTATTAGATAGAGTTGCATTTGTCTCATTAGAGCAGAGCAAGGCTGAGAATTTCTCACAATGATTTACCCATTTGTATATCTTGCACATAACCCAGTAATGTGCTACAAATACTCAGCATAAAGAAATATATAACTATTATATATGTAAACAAATACAAAGTGATATATTCATAAAAGCATTACTTTATTTGCTGTATAAAAAGTTTTGGAATAACTTACTGTAGCCTTCCTATCCATCACATTCAGTCTATCCATGTACTTCTCCAGGATAATCATAGAATAATGAAAATCAAAGAGTTGCCTAGAGGTTAATAAGTGAAGGTCTCTTTAACAAGGTGACTTCTTTTGAGATCAAACTGTTATTTAGTCATAGATTTGGGCTGATATTTATGCTTTTTTTAACAGAATTGGGTTGGGTATGAAATGCCGACAGTCGGGATCCCGGTCGTCAGAATCTCGATGCTGGGAACCCAACAGGGTTAGCATACCAACACTTGTTGTTCGGTATGCTAACCTTCCCCCTCTCCCTACCCTAACCATCCCTCTTTGGTGCCTAACCCTAACCTCTCCCCCCTAGAGCCTGAACCTAACCTTTCCCTCCCCGCACCCTAAACCTAACCCCTCCCCCTTAGTGCCTAACCCTCCCCCTAGTGCCTAACACCTAAACCTAACCTTCCCCCCAACCCTGCTACTTACCTTTGGCATCTGGCGGTCGAGATGCCGGCGCCGGGATTCTGACTGGCGTCGGAATTCCAGTGCCGGTAATGTAAGCATCGGCATCACGTCCGCCGGGATGCCAATCGCATCCCACTGAATCCACTAGCTTCTAAATATTTTGTAGATGCATTTATGAGCTTTAGTTGTTTGCCTCTTGTGTGGCTGTGTAGTATCCTAAATTAAAGTGGACACCGCTTTACCCAGCCTGTAGCCAATCAGATTAGTAGAATATATATTCACGACATTCAGGGGCGGATTGGGAATGTAAAGTGGCCCTGGAAAGTTTTCCTAAAGTGGCCCTATGTTGGCATGGCCAAAAACAAACGTTGAAGAGGTTAGGAGACCATTAGCTCAAGTAGCGAGAGTATCCCAATGAACACCATATCACATACCTCCCAACTTTCTAATAGTGGAGTTGGGACCTTTTGTACGCCCAGAAAAGGGGGCATGACCTCATCTCCCTGCAAGCTATTCCCCCCATTTTCGTCATACTGGGGGCATGCCCAGCGCCCCGGAAAAAGTAGGGAACTTTGATAGTGTGAAATGTTTTGGATGCTTTTTTTTATTTTTAATCAACCCTGCCACTAACTGAGACTAAAATAAGACCCACAAATATAATGGATCCCCCAAATATATGAAGGAGGGACTGCAGCAGATTTCTCCATACCTGGCAGCAGCCAAAGCCCTCATAAGTTTTTTTATGGGGGCTGCGAAGCTGTCAGAATCACCAAGTTTGGCCCCGGCAGCTTATGCCATCTGAAACTCAGCAGACCGCACAGACGAAGAATGGCCCTGGCTCCCGATGTAGAAGTGAAATATTTGTATTTCACTTCTTACACATCGCAGGGATGGACTCCTTTCGGAGTCCCTGTCCCTGTGAGTGATTTAATACTACATCTGGGTGATCTATAATTTCTTATTGCCGCAGATATCGTCTATAAATTATAATTTTTGGGTCTAAAACCCAATAACTAGGGCTTTTCTTTTTGTAACCCCTATGTATGCCCTGTGAATGAGTCTTTTCTTACCTATATGATTTCTTTGCAACGGAGAGCCTTTGAAGAAATTGATCCTCACTGGACGAACAGTATCTTGAGTCAGTATTCACTATTCATGTAGGAGATCATAGGTCCGGACACCGCCTGTTTGTGTAGTAATAAAGCCAATGTCATCATCATGCAACAGAGGTTCAACCAGATAATACATAGTAACAGAAGTTTTGGGGCAGGACAAAATGTGAGTTTCCATGATCAAACATTTTTATCAGTAATATAGATTCTCTAGAATTGGGGTCTTACTGAAGAGTACTGTCCCCCAGCCTTTTCTTGTAATACTACCAGTGATCCTTGTGTCTCCAGCTCCATCACCCTCTCTTGAACGCCATCTCTCTGTGTCTCTCCAGTGTCATTCCCGTGTCTTTCCAATGTCACCCCGTGTTTCTCCAGTGCAATCCCTGTGTATCTCTCCAGCACCATCTCATCTGTGCCCCCAGCTTCATCTCCTGTGTTCCCAGTGCCATCTCCTGTTACCCCAGCTCTATTTCCTGTGTTCCCAGCTCCATTTCCTATACCTTAGTGCCATCTCCTCTGTGTCTGTCTGGCCCCATTCACTTGTGTCTCTATCCTTGCCCACATCACCAGCCCCATCTTACTGTACCCCTATGTCACCATGCACCTAATCATACTTTACTGTGCCCCACATAACCAGCTCTATCTTATTGCACCCCTATGTTAGCATGCACCCGGTCTTACTGTACCCACATGGCCAGCCCCATCTTACTGTAGCCACATTACCATTAACCCAGCCTTACTGCACCCCATGTCACCTTGCAATCCATGTTATCCTACACTCAGCCATTCAGCAAACAATGTCCCCCCTGCAACTAGCCTTAATGCACCCCCATCTCACCCTGCCTTACTGCACCTCCATGTCACACTGCAGCCCCATGTCACCCTGCCTTACTGCACCTCCATGACATGCTGCACCCAGCCTATTGCACCCCCATGTCACCATGCACCCTGCCTCACTGCACCTCAATGACACTCTGCACCCCATTGGCACCCCACATCCAGTCTAATAAGTATCAATACCTAATATGTATAATAATAATACTAATAGGGTTCACTCAACTCCCCAGTTCATGTTGAAGGAATGGCTGGTGACTGGAGACAGAACTCCACTCTCTGCATGCAGCAGGCTCCTGGTACCACTCAGGACACAGGGCAGCAGGTTAGTGTGGCTGCCTGGACCACCCTGAGCCTGGCTGGGATTGAAATAATTCAGCATCTTCTCCATGTCCATGCTCCAGGGGTGCAGAGACAGCGGTGCGGGAAGGAGACGTCACAGTGAAATCACAGCAGAAGCGCATAAGGGGTGAAGCAGTAGCAGCAGATGCCCCGCAGTCACTCAATTCCTGGCCGGCCTCTCCCCATGGTTGAGCATGGTCTCCTTCACGCTAGTGACCTGAAAATACGAAAGTGCGGTTCCATTCCCATAAATTCCACCTAGAGTAGAAATTTGTCCCCTCGTGGGCTCGCTATGCTCGCAACAAGATTATATTCCCCCTCTGTGTCCACATGGATGGTAGGGAATGACATTGGACAGTAGCTGGTGACGTCAGGGTCCTTTCAACGAAGGGAATCTAGACACTACCCTCTCCCCATAGCTCTCGGCCGCAGACACTTGCAGCAGTGCTCGTCTCTTCCCAGCACTGCTCTGCAAGAGGCGCGGAACGAAGGAGGAGAAGGAGGGAGAAGCCTGCAGTCTCTTTCATCTTGTCTCTCTCACTCCTGGGGGTGTGTCACTCTGCTGTTGTGAGGAAATAATACAGGGCTCTGGTCTGCAGTGTCCACACCAGCAGAGCTCCTGGGCTAGCAGGGAGTTGTGTGTTACGGGGTGGCCCACCGGGAATCTTACTGCACGGTGAAGCCTATGGCACATCCACCCCTGCAACTCTTGGAAGCTTGGTAGAGCAGCAAGCAGCGTTGTGGATGGGTTAAGTAAAACGTACTTGCATCATGCATAACATCTGAAAGTGCCATAAAATATTGTATATGTATGGTGCATGCGCCTATGTCCTATTAAGCTTGTTGTATATCAAACTTGTGTTCCATACTAAGCATAATTATTGTTGTCCCAGGTGTGCAGTAGAGGGACAATTACTAATTAATTCATTAAATTCACTTAAAATACAAGTAAATAGTGAACTGGACCTAACAGCTGTTGTGCTGTGTAAATGTCAACTACTCCTTTTTGGAATGACATCTAAAAGAAAAAAGAAGGAATTTCAGGTTAGTTGGAAAGCAAAGGTGTTTACTTTTTACAACTTCTCAGAAAATGAGAGAATAGTCCTTATCGATTGCTGCTCCAACATATAGTTATTTATTTCAAATTTATACTTATTTATGGCCACTTTTCATATTTATGTACTGTGAATAAAATCTTACCAGGGGATAATATATTTTATGTGTGTTACTTTTGAGTTGAACATAGTAAATAGAGGGGGTGAGGTTGTTGCTACTTACTGTAATACTTTGCTAGTGCTGGTTACTATAGTGGTCACTCCCAGAGGATACAGAACAGACTAATAAATGATGTGTTTGTGTTGTAATATAGGCTTATTGATTCTAAGGGGGTTTTCACATAAATTGTACCTTTGGTGTTAATTATACTGTTTAAAACCACATCTAAAATTTCTAGAGGCTTTTTAGGGGTCAATCCATTTAGCTGCGATGTACAACAGCTGCACTTTACAGCAGCCGGAACTGCTCGCAGCACCTTAGTGCTGTGAGCAAAATTGAGCGAATTCAGGCTGAGAGCAGGCCGTGAGGAGATGAGGTGCAGTTGTCGCCGTTTTAACACCGTGGCAACAGCAACTCGCTCTGTTAATGGATAAATGGATTCACCCCTTAAAGTGATTTCCAGGAGTTTTCCAATAACATTATAAGAAAATATAAAGCGCACTAAGGGGCCTATTGTTCATCCTGTTTTTTTAATTGGCTCATTCATTATTAGAGGCCCTATAGGGCCACCTAATATGAGTTTGCATGCAGGAAGCAATGTCATTTTCAGATGGGGCTGAATCCTAGCTCCCTGCTTATTCATAGAAGGTCCAGGGTTGTGAAGAGGTATCAGAGTGGGTGTTGTGAAGAGGTATCAGAGTGGGGGTTGTGAAGAGGTATCAGAGTGGAGGTTGTGAAGAGGTATCAGAGTGGGGGTTGTGAAGAGGTATCAGAGTGGATCCCTCCGCCACATCCTCACTGCGAGTCCGGTGGCCTCAGGTAAAACATGCATAGTTGGTCGGATCCAGAGGGGTAAGTAACACCGCTACTTCTATAGCAGTGAAATGCTTACCACTCGATGGTAGCAAACATCGGGATGCTGCTGTCGAGTGGTAAAACACTAACATCGAAAGAAAAATATCGATGACCGACAAACAACAACCATCGATGTCCATCCCTATTACTGATCTCTGGGACAACTGCTTTTTGAAACAGCTGTCCCAGCTCTGGTACTTATGCATCTGCCACCGCAACGCCGGCGAGTTGAATACTTAATGATGAATAGGCCCCTGACACTTGTAACCTAAAATATGCAGTTACAAAAACGCAGTGCGTCTCTGGAGGTATCATCCGTTGCATCACTGCCATCGTTCTAGCATGTTGTAGTCATTATCTGACAGCTTACAGAGATAAGTTACTTTGTCACTTAGCTGTAGATAACAGAAGTGGTGTGCAATAAATGCTATGTACACCTCTATCAAATACTTTATTTATGTTTTCTTTTTATTTAACATCTGAACATTTGAAACCCGTATCTTGTTCCAGGTCCAACTTGTCTCCCTACCCACAGCAACATAAATGCTTTGTAATTGCATTATTGTAGGTAATACTTAATAAAACAAAATCTCTCTCAAAAAGGTCAGCAGATCACTGTTTATTGCAGACTTAATGAATGCTAGTGAGGGTTGAAAGTGCATCGTCCTCTTGTTCATGGAGTCCCCGAGCTGGTTCTCAGGCATTCCATCCACTAGGAGCCAGGCGTGATCAGTCAGCCTGGCAGTGTGGCTGTAACACAGGCAGGAAGCTGCCACTTTCACAGGCTTCAGGCTAAACTCACAATTTCACATCCAGCTGTGACGCTCAAACACCATTGACTTGCGGATCCCCTACTGACTGTATTAACTCTGTAGCTAACATTTAAAAACAGATCAATAACTTTATACCCATGCTTGTGGCTGTGGGCTAGTAAGACAGACATTCGCTCTTTGCGCTGGTTCTGTGAAGTTTTTTTCACCTACAGAGAGAAAAGAGGGAACTAGTCCAGCTGGGATCCCGCTGCAGAGGGAGGAAGCCTGGCACAGCAGCATTAGCAACAAACTGTTCTCAGTGGACACCTTTCAGCAGAGAAACGAAGTGGAAAGTGAAAAGTACGTGAGTAAAATCAGTTTCATTTCTATCTCCAGGTGTAATGTCCTCCACTCCAGCAGTGACAGTGTTAAATAGATATTGGATGTTAATACTAGGAAGCATTTATAGACCTGACAGGTTTAACCATGTTGTACTGAGAAGAATCATTACCAGACTTTGCTACAATGTACAGCACACACATAACCTACAGACAACAAGTTGCCAAATTCACAACATATCATGCAGTTTAGCCATGTACTGTATTTGCTAGAACCTATTGCAATCTTTCACAAGAAGTCATTTAAATGTTTAGCACATTGTTTTGTGTAAGTCTTCACATGCAAAACCTCACAGCCATTTATAATTTACTAGAAGTTGGTTCAGATTAACTAATGTTTGTGTGATTTTAAACTGTGTAGTTCAGAATTCCTCATTTTATCATAGTCATTATGACTAGTTAACTAAACGGAGTGGACCACCTTCTCGGTGTAGGAATTTCAATGTGTGGGAATGTTAGTGTATCTGCAGCCCTGCAGGGCACTCTACTAATGTTACTATGGAGAATAACAGAACCATGGACCAGTGTGTTGAGAAATGCTGGAGTTTACGGCTTCACACTGTTTAAAACGCTATAATGAAAAATGAACAGAAAAAAAGGATTACTATTCTATGAAAATGACATTTTCAGATATAAACCATGAAAAGTGATACATTGTTCAGTGCTAATCTGACTTTTAGCTGCAGTACTGATAAAAAAAGTAATATACTCTCTTCCCCACTCCTTTACAGAAAGTTGAAGATCATCTTGCATGGTTTATGGTGTCCTTATTCAATCTTATCTATGTTTGAATCTGCCAATCCTCACTGCATTACTTCAGAGCAAGTCTGCAAGGTCGCTGTCTACTTAGTTCAGAGAAGCCCCTCCCCCTAACGGGAATCCCTGGCGCCAGAATCCCGACAGTACTCAGAATCCCTGCGCCGGAATTCCGACAGTATTCAGAATCCCGGCGCTGGAATCTTAACAGTACTCAGCATCCCGGCGGCTGCGATCCCGACAGTGAGTATGAGGGTTAGGTTTAAGGGTTAGGCACTAGGGAGAGGGTTACAGTTAGGCTGTGGGAGGGGAGGGGAAAGTCAGTGTTAGGCTGCAGGAAAGTTGGGCTAGGGTTAGAGGACGGTTTAGAATACTTACCCGCATGTGTCGGGATTTCCCCTGTTGGGATTACGCTGCCGGGATTCTGACTGCTGATATTATCAGCGATACCCAACCTCCCCTAACATGGCAGCCTGCTGCAGAGCAGTGGAATAGAGCATAAGACATCTTTAGTTAGTATACATGAAATAACTGATGTATTTTTAACTATCTGTCCATAACACACAGTTTTTGCTATAAATTAAAGACGAGTAATGCCATTATGGATGTCTGTTTTGAAATATACCGGAAGGTAGATAATGCTTAACTGGATAAAACGATACCAGACAACAGATAAAAAAAAACCTTTAACAAAGACTATAAATATATGATTATTTATAATAGTACAAGTACTTGGAGAATACAAAGTATTAAAGGTTAACTGTAAAGTATTGTGAATGTGTGTTTGTAAGCAACTATTAAACCTGAGGGTGGGGGGTGTGACAGGCTAACCCTTCATCTTAACACTAAAGTGCCATGTAAGATCCTCACTGACATACAGCAATCCCTATGCATTTACTTAGCAAGATGTGGTGGGCATGAAGTATAAAGTAGTTGGCCTAATATAAGCGCTGATAACTTGCTGGTATTTCATCTGCTGTTGAATCGTAAATAAACCTTTAGTACATTCCTGCCTATAAACCTCTAAGATTCACCTGCCTAGAACCTCTAAGACAAAACCTGCCTATACCTTCTAAAACCATAAGGTGTCGCTAATTAGCGCTGTGTTTAATTATACCATTAATAAAACTCTAAGACAGTTGAATAGCGGTCCAACGCGCTAAAGATTATTATTCAGGTAAAAGTACAGATGTTACCACGCTATGATCTAACAATGAGCGCAAACTAAATTATACAAACATTAGGTCATAAGGTACAGTCAATACATACGCGTGCGCCCTGGGACCAGATACCGGCATCAATAATGAGACCTTCGTCGAACAGCATAACAGGAACACCGCAGACTGGCATCTTGTTTCAGAGTACTCACATATATACCCGTACTGGGATAAGCAATACAATAGAATACGTTGGCAGGTTCTCATTGGTTCCTCTTCTTGCTTCTTCCGTTACGGTACAATTCATAGGTCAGTGCAAAGACTCAACCCAGCCTCTAACAGCCTGATTGTGTTCACCTTCCCGCAGCATAATAAATCTAATCTAACTATGGCATACAACATTTCAAGAAGTTATTCTCTCTAACATTCATATTTCATAGCCGTATGTTCTGATCTTCTCACCGATGCCACCGGAACGCTGTGGGAACAGAGTAGATCAGTACGGCACCAAACACGGTCCAATTGTCATTTTCTAAGCCATAGTTACAGAAAACATTAATTTCTTTATATGCTGACATTGCGATTAAACCAAGTAATAATCATTCCTTTCGTGCTGCGGGACCATTGCTTTTAAATGTGTATGCGGGGAGAAATGACACTAAATTGTGTTGTGTGTTTGAGGGTCTGTGGGGCACTTAGCGACCAGCACTAAGTTGGAAAGGCTTCTGTGTATGTGTGTGAGCATGCCAGTATGGGTTTGGGAAAGGTCACTAAAAAGCTGGCTGTGCGTCTAAATAGCTATTTTGCGTTGTCCTATGTTTAACATGAAGTGCAGGGAAAACACCACTAATTTGCTACTTTTTGCTACATCGCGTATGTGTTAATGTGAATGCAGGGAAAAACACCACTACTTTGCTACTGCTCAAATATAAGTCTGTGGTGATTTTAATGTGTTGCAAAGTTATTTTATGTCTGCTAAACACCATCGGTAGGTGTTAGGGGAAGATTGCTAAAAAGCTGTTCATGCTACTTTTTAGCAACTTTGCGTTGTGAGTAGCAAAATTGCTACTTTTATCAATTTTGCACTGTGGATTGTGTACTATGTATTTTTCACAAAATGGCGCCTGTGTAAGCTTTCTTTTCTAAAATGGAGTCTTGCTGGCATTCACAAGATGGCGTCGTGCATGTTTTCCTGATTGGCAAACAGATTCTGTCTTACCCAATTATTCGGTTTCGACACTGCATTGTACCTTCTGCCTCAAGGCAGCTTATGTATTAACTTTCCCAGTTTCTGCAAATCCATTCAGCTCTGAAACACTGTAAACAGATAATGTTAGGGTAAAAAGACTAATAATATACATAATAACCTTATTTTGATGGCACTCTGAGTACCAGGAATACAATTGGTTTGCTTACACAAAAGAACTTATACAGTTGTTATTTCATATCTCACATCTTCCCTTTGAGCAAGACAACTCATAAAGAAATTCCATTAGCATTATGTAGTCCTTTGAAAACAATATAATTTATAATAAGTGGACAAACAAAAACCTACAAATTCTGACAAACTCCAAGCATTGATTAGGCAAGAATGGGCGGCCATCAGTCAGTATGTGGCCCAGAAGTTGATTGACAGCATGCCAGGGCGACTTGCAGAGGTCATGAGAAAGAAGGGTCAACACTGCAAATATTGACTCTTTTCATAAACTTAATGTAATTATGAATAAAAGCCTTTGACACTTATGAAATGATTGTAATTTTACTTCAGTATACCATAGTAACATCTGACAAAAAGGTCTAAAAACATTGAAGCAGCAAACTTTGTGAAAACCAATACTTGCATGCTGCCTCTCATGCCAACTGATTACTTCCTCCCACTCCCGCCTCCAAGATTTTTGCCCGTTCTGCTCCCGACCTTTGGAACTCTCTCCCTCCTCCTATCAGACTCTGCTCCTCTTTACAATCCTTCAAACGGGCTCTCAAGACCCACTACTTCATCAAAGCCTTCCAGCTCCCATCCTAACTTGCTGCTACATGCTCCTTCCTCCCTGTTTACCCCATCTGTGTCACACCTGTTGTCTGCCCCTCCCCTTTAGAATGTAAGCTCTTACGAGCAGGGCCTCTACCCTCTTGTGCGTCTCCTTACTTTACTTTCACCTACTTCTTACCCCCCACCAGGGCACCTAACACTTGGTTGCTTACGTTCTGTTGCATATCTAGGTGTTATGGTCACTAATGTAGCAATATATATTATCCATGTCCTTGTCCTATTTTGTACTGTAAGTCAGTTGTCAAATTATTTGTTTATGTACTTTGTAAGGCGCTGCGGAACACTTGTGGCGCCATATATTTAAAGGATAATAATAATAGTAATTCTCAACTTTTGGCCATGGCTGTACAGTGTCTCAGTTGTTCAATTAGCAGCGAAAATGTTTTGCCGATGACGTGATTTCGCCAGCGGAAACTTATCCCCGTTTTCAATTGTGGTGAGATTTCGCCGGTGCATAAACACAATGCAATGTACCCGGCAGAAAAGATTTGCCTATCAATAGCTGTCGAAACAAAAGTGCAGAATTGCGGTTTTGGGGTGCAAAGGTGGGGAAACCACCCTGTACCCTTAGGACAGGCCCCAAAGATAAACTGCATCAAAAAAAGCCTAACAGAATTAAAAGAACACCACAAAAATTGACTTTGAAAAAGGGGGTGAAAAAGTACAAGGTTGGGGTACAAACTTAAAAACCAGAGAAATAGACGTTGGAGGGGTCTGCTAGTATGGGCTAGGGTTTTTTTTAATTGCAGGTGCTTACTGAAGGTGCGTTGTTCAAGTTTTTTAAAACCTCACTTTTGCGATTTTGAACCATGCTGGCACATATTTTCATGTACTCCAAATTTGCTGGGACTAGTTATTTTCACCAAAAAAAACGGCAAAATGCTATTCTTCACCACTTGTGCAAAGACGTTAATTAGCAGCTATTGAGTTCATTTAAGTACCCCAAATACCTTCAGCAGGCCTATTCGGGGTTATCTATAGTGATCCCCAATGTCAGTGCATCTTTTGGGGGATGTCAGGCTGATTTCCCCAAATCTGACAGCACTTTTCACATGTTTGCATTTCGCCGGGTGCCGTTTTCGACGATTTCAAATTGAATACGGGGATAAGCGGGGACACGCGCAATACTTTTTCGCATGGAAAACCAGCGATGTCGGCTAAAACTCCGGCATGCAAAAAGTCCGGGACTTCTTGCGTCTAATTGAATATGCTCCTTAATGTCTAGTACACTGTGAGTGGTGTTTCGCTGTGTCTGCAATGTGAATAAGACACAAAATGTAAAGAAAAATATGGTGCGCATCTCCTCACGGACCGTCTCAATTGCGCCGGTCATCTTGCGCTGAATGGCGTATAGATGCTAGGTGTATGTGAACACTGCTGTATAAACCACCTCGTTTTGCAATATAAAACACACCCTTTGCCATATAAATCACACAACTGCAATGTTACTGACTGACTACTGTTTGAATTCTACAACTCCACAACAATTACTGCAAACATATTTATTCCTTTTAATTATCACTTGCCCTAGGTATATTAACACATGCATTGTTCTTATGTAACAAGTCAACTAAGCATGCAAATATATATCATATATGCATGTACATTTGGTAAAGTTTTAACAAATGTGCTTATTATTGACATTAATAATGTTGACATTCGCCTCTGGCAAAATATTGATTTTGCACCATTTCTTCCTTTATCAGTGTAAGTTTAGAATTAGCATGAGATAACAGTTGTCTTTGTCTCAACAGGAGCTGAAAACCCAGAAGCAATGTCAGGCATTGCTGCTAAACCGAGATAGTAGTGGATATTTGATATAGACAACCTGTAGAGCTGTGCTTGCACTTTTTACATATGGAAATATGAAAAGTATGGACTTCTGCTCCAGTAAAAAATATGAAATAATGTTACAAGCAAAATATTTTATTACATTGAAATATTACTACTTAACATTTACAGAAAATTAAAAAAATTAACTTTAAAAATAATGCTATTTCTTCAATTTGATTGTCATTTTGATCATGCAGTGAAGGTTTCCTTCAACAAATTAAGTCCTAATTGTGCAAATAGAGTGCTTCATACATCTGCCTGATTCTCTGATGCGACCGGAACCGTCGATGCTGGATTTCACCGATGCCCTGCCCTGGCGTCTGGGGATTAAGGAATTGCCTCAGTCCATCACAGATGTATGTGGGCCTATACATATAGTAAAGCCTCCACACATCTGCGATGGACTGAGGCAATTCCCCGATCCCTAGACGCTGTGTTCAGGGCAGCGGTGAAATCCAGCACGTTGGATTTCCCTGATTGCCGATCCCAACCAAAATATGATCAGCAATTCGGGGATTTTTAACATGAAGAATTTCACAGATTCCCAAACAGATTGCCAATCATCGATAGCCACCTATTGGCGTTTACAATTGACAGATCAGCAGTTCCGGTCACATCAGGGAACTGGCAGGTAGATGTATGGGGCCCTTTAGTAACTAACAGTTCTGCTCAAACGAAATTCCATTATGGGGAACATGGGCAGGTCAGTGGAAGTAAAGAGGCACATAAAGGAGAAGCAACAAGGCCTTCCATACTGGAAAAGGAAGTCATTACAAGATAGATGACTGGTGATATATTATTAATAGATTTCTCAAAAAAGTCCACCAAAAAGTTTTCTTAAAAAAATAAATAATAAAAATAAGCAAATATAGAAATCCTGCATTACAGTGGTATGTAAATGTAGTAGTAATATTTAATAATATACATTGGACATAAAAAGTCTACACACCCCTGCAGGTCAGAAATCAAGATCAGTCTTATCAGAACTTTGCCAATCTTTAATGTCACCTAGAAGCCAACACAATTCAAGTGAAAACGAAATAAACCTTTAATACTATGATTACACATGGTACACACTCCTACACTAATACTTTGCGGAAGCCTATTTTGCTTTTATCATAGCTGCGAGTCTTTTTGAATAAGTCTCTATCCACTCTATCCACTTTGCATACCTGGTCTTTGCTATTCTATCCCACTCCTACTGCAAAACAAAATTCAAGATTCATCACATTGTGCAGGGATCTTCTGTGCACAGTCCTCTGTAGACCATTCTGCAGACTTTTACCTGAGATCTTGTTCTATTTCAAGACTTTATCCTTCCTAAAGCCATCTCTTGATTGATTGGATGTGTGCTTTGCATCATTGTCATGATGGAAGGTGAATTTTATCTTCATCTACAGCCTTCTGACAGAGACCAGCAGGGTTCATGCCTATACATTTTGATGTTTGAATTTATTTATTATGTCCTCTATCCTTGGATGGGTATGGGATGCCGGCGCTCTGGATCCCGACGGTCAGAACCCTGACAGGGTTAGGATACCGATACCTGTCGGTCAGTATCCTACCCTCCCAATCTCTTTCCCGACCCTAACTCATCCCTCTCCAGTGCCTGAATCTAACTTCCCCCCTTAGTGCCTAAACCTAACTTCCACCTCCCCGCACACTAAACCTAACCATCCCCGGTTGTAATTTACAATAACAGTAACTATTGTAGGAATAGGCAGTAACAGGAATAATGGCAAGTGAGAATCAGAAACGCTAGAGCTAGGGATGTGACCTAATACTCTGGCACCTTACAGTGCTCAAAGTCTCCTTTTATAGGAAGGAGATTCAAATTTTGGTGCCGTAAATCATGTTCAGCATATATTCATCTTTAAATTACAAACAGGCCGGCGCACGCACCCTATGGGAGCCGTGGCCACCTGTACTACAGGCAGGGGAAGCCAACAGGAGAGAGTGCAACCACCATCACATCACTATGGCTGGTGCCGCTGAACATTCGCCCCCCACGGGAGCACTGTAGATCAAGGAGACCAGTGCCGTCGGACCCGATAAGTAAGCTCTGGGTCCCAGCCTGCTGTGACAGGGTCACGGTGCTTCGCGACATTACAACCCACTAGGGGTGGGCACCGAACACCCCACAACTGGTTTATCTGGAAGAGTTAGGTAAAATTTATGTAGAAGCTGGGGAGCATGGACTTCTGATGCTTCAACTCAACAGCGTTCTTTGGGGCCAAACCCTTTGTCATTAACCAAGAATAGAACAGATCCTCAAGAAATCCTGGAATCCAGGATCTGCTTCACCTCATATTCCTCTTGATGATCCATTGAAATGGAGGAATGTGGGTGCAGTGTTTAGAATATCAATTAAAAATCAATGGTTTGTGGAGTGAGACATGGAATACATTGGGCATTTTGAGTGTATCTGGAAGTTTCAATCTGAATGCCACTGGATTGACTACCTGAAGAATTTAGAAAGGACCAATATATCTTGGAGCGAGCTCCATAGTAGGAACGTTTAATCAGAGATGTTGCATTGACAGCCAAACATTGTCTTAGATCTTAGTGGCAGAGCTTGTACCAAACAGAAACTCTATTTAAATTTTTCTTTACTTCACTCCAAATGCCAATAAACGTTTCACTGTGTTACAAATGTCTGGTAAAGATACTGACTGGCAAGCTGGTGGTTCAGGTGATCCAGGATGAAAACCATGTTGAATACAGAAAGGAGAATGTCCCGAAGTCTCATGGTAGAGATTGTTATGAGCAAACTCTGTCTATGGCAGCAAGGAAACCCAGTCATCTTGGTTGGCAGAAATTTAATTTCTAATGAACCGCTCCAGATCCTGATTTACTTTTTCCATTTGACCAGTGGTCTGGGGTTGGTAGACCAAAGAGAGACTCAGGTTGGTATTAAAACATTTAGATCCAGAATTTTGAGGTAAACTGTACCCCTCGGGTCTGAAGATGTCTTTTATGAACTCCCTAGCCAGCCCTGTAGCAGAGGGTAAACCCTTTAGTAGGATGAGATGAGAAGCTTTAGTAAATCTATCAACCATGACCCAGATCGTATTGAAACCTTTGCAGGAAGGTAAATAAATAATGAAGTCATTGGGGATATGGGTCCATTGATACTCGGACACAGGCAGTGGTTGTAAGAGGTCCGAAAGGGCTTGAGGTGAAGCCTTATGCTGAACACAAGTAGGGTTGGCCGCCACAAATTCTTTGACATCACGGCAAACCGTCGGCCATCAATATCCTCTGAGGATTACTTCCAAAGTTTTCTTCATTCCTGAGTGACGAGAGAAACGTGATATATGTGCCTACTGGAGTAACTTTGTATGTAACTCTGATGTTACAAATGTCTTCCTGGGAGGAATCTTATTTTGGCTGGTTACTACCACGAAGCAGCTTGGGTTTAGGATTGGCTTATCCTTGAGGAGATCTTCCTCTGTAATACTAAATGCCTGGGACAATACATCAGCCTTTGTATTTCTACTACTTGAACGAAAGGTGATAGTCAGATTGAAGTGATCGAAAAATAATGACCGCCCGGCCTCATGGTAATTTAAACAGTAAGCTGTCTTGAGGTATAATAAGTTCTTATGATCTGTGAAGACCGTTACTGGGAACTGCACCCCTTACAGCAAATACTGCCACTCTTCTAGGGCCAACTTTATAGCTATTAATTCCTTGTCTTCTACAGCATAGTTTTTCTCCAGAGCTGAGAATTTGCAAGAATAGAAGCCACAAGATTACCATTTTCTTGCTACATCTCTTTGTGAAAGGACAGCCCCAATTGTAGAGGCATTCACTTCCACTGATAGAACACTTCTTCAGCTTCAGAAGGCCAGACACTGGTATCTTGCCCTTTTTTGGTGAGTGCCCTAATGGGAGCTATGATTGATGAGTAATTTTTAATAAACTGTCTGTAGAAATTACAGCACCTAGGGAAATGCTATATGGCTTTCAATCTAGTTGGTCAAGGCCAGTTAGCAATGGTAACTAGCTTCTCGGGATCCATCTGAAGACTGGAACCAGGGTTAACATAACCCGGGAATTTGATCTCTTTCTGCTCGAAAGTGCATTTTTCCAATTTTCAATAAAGCTGGTTTGCTTGAAGATGAGAATAAACGTCACATGCATGCTTGTGATGGCTGGTTAAATCTTTAGAAAATATCAGAATGTCATCCAGATAGATCACAACGTATTTGTACAAAAGGTCCCGGAAAATATTATTCATGTATTTTTGAAGGACTGCTGGGGCGTTGCTTAAATTGAATGGCATGACCAAGAACTCGAAATGCCCATCTCAAGCGTTGAAGGCTGTTTTCCACTCATCTCCTGGTCTTATCCTGATAAGGTTATAAGCTCCACATAGATCAAGTTTGTTAAAAACCTCTGTCCCTTTGATTCTATCCATGAGCTCAGAGATTAACGGTAAAGGGTATCAGTTTTTAATGGTGATGGAATTCAGGCACTAATAGTCTATTCAAGGTCTGAGACCACCATCTTTTTTCTTAACGAAAAAGAGGCCGGCCCCTGATGGTGATTTGGACTCTCTGATGAACCCACGTTCTAGGTTCTCCTTTATGTTTTCAGTAACTCTCTGGGTCTCTGGTAGTGACAGAGGAAATAGTCTTCCATGAGGAGGTGTTTTTCCAGGCAACAAATCAATTGGGCAATCCCATTCCCGATGGACAGGAAGGGTCTCTGTGACCTTTTTACTAAATACGCCATGAAAGTCGAAGTATTGAACTGGCAATGAAGGAGGACTGATTTTGGGTAGACAGTATTAATGACAGTGGGAACCCCAAGACAAAATCTGAGGCTAGTTCCAATCCAAGGTAGGAGCATACAGATGCAACCACGGAAGGCCCAGGATGATTGGACTTTCGGCTGTAGGAAGTACATAAAAGGATATCTGCTCCTTATGGAGAGCACCAATTTGCATGATCAGCTTCTGGGTCTGGTGACGAATAGTAGCCGCAGGAATCTTATTACCATCCACCCCAATTACGCAGATGGGGACCTGCATTTGTGAGGGAAAAAGGATCTAAAGAGCCTTAATTTGCACGTGAAAGCTGACTGTGATGTGAGTTTGGGTACGCCCTTATACTACTCGTTTCTGCATTATTATCAGGTTAACATTGGGTTGAAAAAGAAACCGTTATATTGTTCCACACCACCTACTATACAGTGAGTGGGGTACACTATATTGCCTAAACCTATGCTAGATTTATCTGGACTTTATGAATCAGAAATTACTATTATATGAAAAATAACTTTGAAGGGTATTTTATTGTGTTTATTTTCACATGTCACAAACTATCCTCTTCATAAGTTTAAATCTACACGGACGGTGTATCAGCAAAAGGCATCAACATTTGGTCATTTGTATCAGTCTGAGTATTATTGTGTCTAATCCAACGCCATCTTGTGTTCTGCATAATTTTTATTATTGTGCCAGTGGACCTGTCTAAAAGATGGTCAACAGTTCGTATGCCCTCCACATACCAACAAGTAAAGGGTTAGGCCGCCACCCTATACTGAAAGTCTGGATTCCCCAACAAGGGCAAAACTGTGACAGATGAGGATTCAAATGAAACCTTTTACGCAATTACAACCATATCTTTCTGGTGGACATGAGTAAAGGGTTGTTAAGAATAGTAGAGGTGAGTTCCGAAAACGCTAAGAAATCGGTACCTGACAAAAAAACTTCTCCAGGGTTGTGCACGTATCAACATGAGAATGTTGAATTCAGTCACTAAGATGTCAAAGGAGAGCTGTCTGATTATACCAAACCACATTCTGAAAATGAATGCTGCCATGGTCCTTTTGTTGCTGCAGTTTAGTCAAAGTGAATCAAGGTTTTTTGTTTTGCCAAATAAAAGTACAGAAACGCTTCTTAATTTCCAAGGAGACCGTATCAAAGGCTTTTTGATCCTCCAGGCTAAGGAGCATATAAGAGTGGGCTGAGAGAGAGGTTAAAGAAGACGCCATCACCGGTGTTAATGCAGTATGTATGCCCTTCACAGAACACCTAATTGGTGTTCTGTGAGTAACGAGAAGAAAATACCCTGGAGACGGGTACCCTAATTTTAGCTAATATTTTATAATCCACATTAAGAATTTTGATAGGAGGTTGGTAAAGGGGATCCTTCCCCGGCTTCGGTAGGAGTGTGGTATAAACTGCATTAAATGACGGATACACAGGGCGCAGTCTGTGGATGGAACGCCTTTAACCACTTAACTGACACATTTTTTCCATCAAAACCGCACAGAAATAGTTGTTTTTATTTCATTTCAAAAGATTTTTTAAAAATATATTTAAATATAAAAAAAATTTAAACTATACCTAGAACGGATCCTTTCTGCAGAAGCCGGGGGTCAGAGCGGGGTGGCGTGGTTGCATTCTCCCATAGGGCATGCACCCCGACCTGTAATTTAAAGATGAATATGCGCCGAATGTGAGGTCCCGTTCTATGCCAAAATTTGAATCTCTTCCCTGTTAAAGGGAGACTCTTAACACTGATAGGTGCCAGGGTATTAGGTCACATCCCTAGATCCAGCGTTCCTGATTCTTAATTGCTACTATTCCTATTAATATGTTCTTGACTATTCCTGCATTAGTCCTGTTATTGTACATTATTGCCTATCCCTGCATGTCTCCAAATCGCAATCAGCCTCCTACTAGTGCCTACCAGCTCTGTACGGGGAACCTAAACAGAGGGCCGTGACCTGCGTGTCGGGCACCACAAAGTCCAAACTTCCTTGCGAGGGTCCCTGGTGAAAATCCCCCAGCATGTTATACTCTATGCCTCTGTTCTGGGCATTAGTCAATCCCCTAGTACAGGCCAGGATCCACACTGACTACCCCTGAGTATGTGACAGTATACTCTGGGACTAACGACATGGATGGCGTTGGTAAACCTTCGGCAAAAGAACATCTGGACCATCTCCTAACCAGAGAGGAAAACCAGGAGCAGGACCAGTCCCAGATAATGCAGTTCCTGCAGGCACTTATACAGTGGGTTGATGCAATACAGCCTACTCAAGTATAACATGCACCACTTGCCGCAGCACCTATTCAAGCTGCTGGGGTATCGTCTCCACTACGAATCTCTTAACTTTACAAAATTTGATGGATGAGCAATATCAGTTGCATTGGATATTATGCATGCTGAAACAAGGAACTCAGTCCATTGGACAGTATGCTGTGCAATTCAGAATCCTCGCTTCCGAACTTGGGTTGAATAACGAAGCCCTTGAGCTGCCTTCGAACAGGAGTTATCGGAATTTATTAAGGATGAATTAGCGTCCAGGTGGATCCCCGCCATAGAGAAAGAGCGCAAGAAAGAGAACAATCAAGATGCTTTCATTTTAAACTGGACTTTGATTCAGAAATTACTATTATATGGAAAAGAACTTTGAAGGGTGTTTTATTGCATTTATTTTCACGTCACAAACTATCCTCTTCATAAGTTGAAATCTACACGGACGGTGCATCAGCAAAAAGCATCAACATCTGGACATTCGTATCAGTTTGAGTATTATTGTGTCTAATCCAGCGCCATCTTGTGTTCTGCATATTTTTTATTATTGTGTATTTGTTAGAGTGTGGTGACACTCTGGTGCTAAAACTGTAAGTAGGCAGCAGGAATTTTGCGCAACTTGGATAGACCTATTTATAACTATTTAGGTCCACTGGCAGACTGTTCTCTTTTACATAAACTAGTTCTTTGTAGAACAATGTATCAGCATAATTTAGCTTTCTTTCAAAGTCAGCGCTATGCTAGCTCAATTACTCATCGGCTGACGCCAGTGGATCTGTCCAAACCTCTCTACCTTTCTACAAAATATTGTAACTACTACTCCGAAGGCAGAAGGCCATTTCTACGCACTGGTTTGTTACACTTCTCACTATTAGTTCTTCTATTGACATTATGACATGGAATGATTATTTTCCTGATTTAACAATTGATACTTTACCATGATCTTTAGCAGACTACTCCTGTATAACTCTTGTCTATCTCCCAAGAGACTTTCCATATTGGATTAACAGATTATCACAATTGACCTAAATGTGTGACCCCTATGTCTGATTTTTTTTTTCTATTTGGCAATGCCCTTTTATTAAGAAATTTTGGGTTAGTTAATCATCTAGTCAGCCCCTTTCCCTTTACCCCAGAATGGGCTATATTACGCGGAAGTGATGTTGCGCTAATAATGAAATGAAATAAAAAAAGGTTTATATGCCTCGACATGACAGATATGGATACCAAGACGCCAATAATATGTTCAAAATATGATTTATAAAAAACACAGTATCAATAACACTATAAAACATATAATCATGCATAAGATAAATATCTCATATGAAGACCACTCCAGAAATCCTTATATAGCTGTATAAATAAAACACTGACTTCAGTGTCAAGGATTTCCTCACATGGTATCAATTTCAATTGTAATTTTTTATCAAAGTCATATATCTCTCACCGGACTTATATACAAGGTCCTTTTAGTCCTCATTAATCAGACCTCTCAGACTGTAGCGGTGGGAGACTCACTGTCAATAGCGGTGCTTAACATGTATGGAATAGGAAGTCCCGGCTTAGGGGAAAAGTAGCCCGATGATCCTGGCTTGTGTGGCTTTGAAGGCAGGAATTCAGTCAGCTCGTGACCGCCTTTATCCAGCTGCTGTTGTAATCAAGGTATTAAGGGCTTCGTCTCCACATGTAAATGCACAGCACCCACTCCGTATAGTAAGACCTACAGCTGAAGTCAGATAGAGTCCGGCAAGGTGAGTAGCAATATCGATAGCAGATATTGCTGACGCGTTTTGCTTCCGTTTTAGGAGGCTTTATCAAAGAGCATTTTTTATTAGCGCCCACCTTAAATTGTGTTGTTGTTGGTATATTTGGACTTCTGACTGAGGGATTTCGAATATGAAGAGTCCCCAAAAAATGATTGTTAGCTGTATCATTGGCAGCACGCAAAAGTGTATTACACATGTGGATACACGATTCCCCACCTATGATGCCTTTATTTAGAACAAATCTGTTTTACATCTTTCAAATGGAATGGGTGGAAGCTTCTCTCCAAAAGGACAAATGTGTACAGCAATTGTTTGACACATGGGATACTGGTATATTGTCTCTTCATATCGATTCATATTTATAAGTGTTTTCATTCCAATGCTTCTACAGGATAATCCGAAATCCTAATAACATTGGCCCTCTCTTCTCTAGGGGTTTTCCGCACACGCCTGACTGACTGACTTTTTTTTTCTATATTTGCTGTTATGTCTTCATAACTTGTTGTTTATTTTGCACAATTGCCTTTTCACACTTATTTATATATTTTGTTTATTGTACTTCGTTATTGCCACTGTGATGGTATTATGGTCACAAATCTGGGTCTTAGCGTTTCTGACAAGCTCAGGACCTTAAGCTAACTCGATCGCAGCTGTTATTTCGTATGCAATGCAGCTGCAAAAATATACTAATGGATGCAAAGGTCACCTGAGCATAAAGACACGAAATGCTTCCTTCTTACCTGCGTGTGGCGACGCATACCTATGGAAATATCGGTAACATTGACGCAAATCGGTAGCCATCTTGCCCTTGCGGAAGATCTGAACTACCGCCTTGGGAGCTCTTCTGAAATGCAGAGCTGCGTATGCACTCGCAGTGGTTAATTTATGCAGGCCGTACAAACAAACAGGCACGTCTGCATTTTTCTGTCCACCCCCCCTCACCACCCCCAAACACTGACATCCTATCACTCACTCTGCGATGGATTCCTATATTGTGCCCGTAATCGCAGTGCAATAGCTGCACAGGAGCAGTGTGGCTTATAGGCATGAGCAATGGCAAACAATTGCCCGAGTGCGTACGTATTCGCCATTGCGTCCGTCTCTGAATCAGGCCCTCAGACACTCCTTCATTGCTCTCTACAGACCTATGCAGAAACATTCTATTGCAATTACCTGATGTACCTGAGCAGCTCAGCAGTGCTCACCTGATCCTCTGCTCCATTGGGTCTGGACTGTCTGCTATTTAACCCTGCCCCTGGAGTAAGCACGTGGCCGGAACAACGTGTTTCTTTCCCAGGATAGTTCTAGGCTCAAGGATTCATTCTTGGGCCAAATGTAATAGGGTGAGAGTTTATAAAATGTGGGAGTTTAGCAGTTAGCTCTCTCACTATTACATTGGTCGAGTTGTATTTTCAAAATGGGAAAACATCTGGAGTTATTTGAGTTATTTGAGTCTGAAAAACATGCGAGTTTGCATGTTCTCAGACTCTATTATATTGGCCGAGTTTTTAAAGTGTGAGAGTTTTCTCTCACATTGCCTAAACTTTCACCCTATTACATTTGGCCCTTTGTGTCCTGATATCATATCTCCTGTGACTTCCATTGCTATTTCGTGGACCACTCGCTGGTTACCATTCTCACCCATTTCATCCAGAATTGCAGCTTCCATGCTTCATACATACCTATCCATTTGCTGTTGTTACCTGCATTCTATCTGCCTATACTACAGCTTCCACGCTGCATACAGACTTGTCCATTTGCTGCTGTTACCTGCATTCTATCTGCCTATACTGTACTACAGCTTCCACGCTGCATACAGACTTATCCATTTGCTGCTGTTACCTGCATTCTATCTGCTTATACTGCAGCCTCCACGCTGCATACAGACTTGTCCATTTGCTGTTACCTGCATTCTATCTGCCAATACTGCAGCTTCCACCCTGCATACAGACTTGTCCATTTGCTGTTGTTACCTGCATTCTATCTGCCTATACTACAGCTTTCACGCTGCATACAGACTTATCCATTTGCTGCTGTTACCTGCATTCTATCTGCTTATACTACAGCCTCCACGCTGCATACAGACTTGTCCATTTGCTGTTAACTGCATTCTATCTGCCTATACTACAACTTTCATGCTGCTTACAGACTTGTCCATTTGCTGCTGTTACCTGCATACTATCTGCTTATACTGTAGCCTCCACGCTGCATACAGACTTGTCCATTTGCTGTTAACTGCATTCTATCTGCCTATACTACAGCTTTCATGCTGCTTACAGACTTGTCCATTTGCTGCTGTTAACTGCATTCTATCTGCCTATACTACAGATTTCACCCTGCATACAGACTTGTCCATTTGCTGCTGTTACCTGCATTCTATCTGCTTATACTGTAGCCTCCACGCTGCATACAGACTTGTCCATTTGCTGTTGTTACCTGCATTCTATCTGCCAATACTGCAGCTTCTACCTGAATACAGACTTGTCATTTGCTGCTGTTACCTGCATTCTATCTGCCTATACTACAGCTTCCACGCTGCTTACAGACTTGTCATTTGCTGCTGTTACCAGCATTCTATCTGCCTATACTACAGATTTCACGCTGCATACAGACTTATCCATTTGCTGTTGTTACCTGCATTCTATCTGCTTATATTGCAGCCTCCACGCTGCATACAGACTTGTCCATTTGCTGTTGTTACCTGCATTCTATCTGCCTATACGACAGCCTCAACGCTGCATACAGACTTGTCCATTTGCTGTTGTTACCTGCATTCTATCTTCCAATACTACAGCTTCCACGCTGCATATAGACTTGTCCATTTGCTGTTGTTACCTGCATTCTATCTTCCAATACTACAGCTTCCACGCTGCATATAGACTTGTCCATTTGCTGTTGTTACCTGCATTCTATCTGCCTATACTACAGCCTCCATGCTGCATACAGACCATACTTGCCAACTCTCCCTCATTGTCAGGGAGACTCCCTGAAATAGCAGCAATCTCCCTGTCTCCCTGAAAAGTCTACCAATCTCCCTCATTTCACCTTACCCCCATTATGACACTGTTATATAAAAGAAAAAACAGAGATATATACATTCAAATGGGATCATTAGTATCATTTCCCTGCATTGGGTATAAGGCACAATGATCCCTATGGTTACATGTATTTTCTGAAAAGTATCTGTGTTTTCATCAACAAGTAGATCTAATTAAATGCTTTGGGGCTCATTTACATGTGGGTGTAAGTCAATTTTATGACACGCCTCTCAGATGTAACAGTACACGCCCACTTTACTGCTGCGCTCATAGGTGTCGCTTTCACAATCTCCCTGAAATGCTTTTTCAAAAGTAGGCAAGTATGATACAGACTTGTCCATTTGCTGTTACCTGCATTCTCTCTGCCTATACTACAGCTTCCACACTGCATACAGACTTGTCTATTTGCTGTTGTTACCTGCATTCTATCTGCCTATACTACAGCATTCACGCTACATACAGACTTGTCCATTTGCTGTTACCTGCATTCTATCTGCCTATACTACAGCATTCACGCTGCATACAGACTTGTCCATTTGCTGTTGCTACCTGCATTCTATCTGCCAATACTGCAGCTTCTACGCTGAATACAGACTTGTCATTTGCTGCTGTTACCTGCATTCTATCTGCTTATACTGCAACCTCCACGCTGCATACAGACTTGTCCATTTGCCACTGTTACCTGCATTCTATCTGCCTATACTACAGCATTCACGCTGCATACAGACTTGTCCATTTGCTGTTGCTACCTGCATTCTATCTGCCAATACTGCAGCTTCTATGCTGAATACAGACTTGTCATTTGCTGCTGTTACCTGCATTCTATCTGCCTTAACTGTACTACAGCTTCCACGCTGCATACAGACTTGTCCATTTGCTGCTATTATTGCATTCTATCAGCCTATACTGTTCTACAGCTTTCACCCTGCATACAGACTTATGCATTTGCTGCTGTTACCTGCATTCTATCTGCTTATACTGCAGCCTCCACGCTGCATACAGACTTGTCCATTTGCTATTACCTGCATTCTATATGCTTATACTGTAGCCTCCACGCTGCATACAGACTTGTCCATTTGCTGTTACCTGCATTCTATATGCTTATACTGCAGCCTCCACGCTGCATACAGACTTGTCCATTTGCTGTTACCTGCATTCTATATGCTTATACTGTAGCCTCCACGCTGCATACAGACTTGTCCATTTGCTATTACCTGCATTCTATATGCTTATACTGTAGCCTCCACGCTGCATACAGACTTGTCCATTTGCTGTTAACTGCATTCTATCTGCCTATACTACAGCTTTCATGCTGCTTACAGACTTGTCCATTTGCTGTTGTTACCTGAATTCTATCTGCTTATACTACAACCTCCACGCTGCATACAGACTTGTCCATTTGCTGTTGTTACCTGCATTCTATCTGCTTATACTGTAGCCTCCACGCTGCTTACAGACTTGTCATTTGCTGCTGTTACCTGCATTCTTTCTTCCTATACTACAGATTTCACGCTGCATACAGACTTGTCCATTTGCTGTTACCTGCATTCTATCTGCTTATACTGCAGCCTCCACGCTGCATACAGACTTGTCCATTTGCTGTTAACTGCATTCTATCTGCCTATACTACAACTTTCACACTGCATACAGACTTGTCCATTTGCTGTTGTTACCTGCATTCTATCTGCCAATACTACAGCCTCCACGCTGCATACAGACTTGTCCATTTGCTGTTGTTAACTGCATTCTATCTGCCAATACTACAGCTTCCACGCTGCATACAGACTTGTCCATTAGCTGCTTTTACCTGAATTCTATCTGCTTATACTGCAGCCTCCACGCTGCATACAGACTTGTCCATTTGCTGCTGTTACCTGCATTCTATCTGCCAATACTACAGCTTCCACGCTGCTTACAGACTTGTCCATTTGCTGCTGTTACCTGCATTCTATCTGCTTATACTGTAGCCTCCATGCTGCATACAGACTTGTCCATTTGCTGTTACCTGCATTCTATACTGTAGCCTCCACGCTGCATACAGACTTGTCCATTTGCTGCTGTTACCTGCATTCTATCTGCTTATACTGCAGCCTCCACGCTGCATACAGACTTGTCCATTTGCTGTTACCTGCATTCTATCTGCCAATACTGCAGCTTCTACACTGAATACAGACTTGTCATTTGCTGCTGTTACCTGCATTCTATCTGCTTATACTACAGCCTCCACGCTGCATACAGACTTGTCCATTTGCTGTTACCTGCATTCTATCTGCTTATACTGTAGCCTCCACGCTGCATGCAGACTTGTCCATTTGCTGCTGTTACCTGCATTATATCTGCTTATACTGTAGCCTCCACACTGGTTACAGACTTGTCATTTGCTGCTGTTACCTGCGTTCTTTCTTCCTATACTACAGATTTCACGCTGCATACAGACTTGTCCATTTGCTGTTGTTACCTGCATTCTATCTGCTTATACTGCAGCCTCCACGCTGCATACAGACTTGTCCATTTGCTGTTAACTGCATTCTATCTGCCTATACTACAGCCTCCACGATGCATACAGACTTGTCCATTTGCTGTTGTTACCTGCATTCTATCTGCCTATACTACAACCTCCACGATGCATACAGACTTGTCCATTTGCTGTTGTTACCTGCATTCTATCTGCCTATACGACAGCCTCAACGCCGCATACAGACTTGTCCATTTGCTGCTGTTACCTGCATTCTATCTGCCAATACTACAGCTTCCACGCTGCATATAGACTTGTCCATTTGCTGTTGTTACCTGCATTCTATCTGCTTATATTGCAGCCTCCACGCTGCATACAGACTTGTCCATTTGCTGTTGTTACCTGCATTCTATCTGCCTATACGACAGCCTCAACGCTGCATACAGACTTGTCCATTTGCTGTTGTTACCTGCATTCTATCTGCCTATACTACAGCCTCCACGATGCATACAGACTTGTCCATTTGCTGTTACCTGCATTCTATCTGCTTATACTGTAGCCTCCACGCTGCATGCAGACTTGTCCATTTGCTGCTGTTACCTGCATTATATCTGCTTATACTGTAGCCTCCACGCTGCTTACAGACTTGTCATTTGCTGCTGTTACCTGCATTCTTTCTGCCTATACTACAGATTTCACGCTGCATACAGACTTGTCCATTTGCTGTTGTTACCTGCATTCTATGTGCTTATACTGCAGCCTCCACGCTGCATACAGACTTGTCCATATGCTGTTAACTGCATTCTATCTGCCTATACTACAGCCTCCACGATGCATACAGACTTGTCCATTTGCTGTTGTTACCTGCATTCTATCTGCCTATACTACAGCCTCCACGATGCATACAGACTTGTCCATTTGCTGTTGTTACCTGCATTCTATCTGCCTATACGACAGCCTCAACGCCGCATACAGACTTGTCCATTTGCTGTTGTTACCTGCATTCTATCTGCCTATACGACAGCCTCAACGCTGCATACAGACTTGTCCATTTGCTGCTGTTACCTGCATTCTATCTGCCAATACTACAGCTTCCACGCTGCATATAGACTTGTCCATTTGCTGCTGTTACCTGCATTCTATCTGCCTATACGACAGCCTCAACGCCGCATACAGACTTGTCCATTTGCTGTTGTTACCTGCATTCTATCTGCCTATACTACAGCCTCCACGATGCATACAGACTTGTCCATTTGCTGTTGTTACCTGCATTCTATCTGCCTATACGACAGCCTCAACGCTGCATACAGACTTGTCCATTTGCTGCTGTTACCTGCATTCTATCTGCCAATACTACAGCTTCCACGCTGCATATAGACTTGTCCATTTGCTGTTGTTACCTGCATTCTCTCTGCCAATACTACAGCTTCCACGCTGCATATAGACTTGTCCATTTGCTGCTGTTACCTGCATTCTATCTGCCAATACTACAGCTTCCACGCTGCATATAGACTTGTCCATTTGCTGTTGTTACCTGCATTCTATCTGCTTATATTGCAGCCTCCACGCTGCATACAGACTTGTCCATTTGCTGTTGTTACCTGCATTCTATCTGCCTATACGACAGCCTCAACGCTGCATACAGACTTGTCCATTTGCTGTTGTTACCTGCATTCTATCTGCCAATACTACAGCTTCCACGCTGCATATAGACTTGTCCATTTGCTGCTGTTACCTGCATTCTATCTGCCAATACTACAGCTTCCACGCTGCATATAGACTTGTCCATTTGCTGTTGTTACCTGCATTCTATCTGCCTATACTACAGCCTCCATGCTGCATACAGACCATACTTGCCAACTCTCCCTCATTGTCAGGGAGACTCCCTGAAATAGCAGCAATCTCCCTGTCTCCCTGAAAAGTCTACCAATCTCCCTCATTTCACCTTACCCCCATTATGACACTGTTATATAAAAGAAAAAACAGAGATATATACATTCAAATGGGATCATTAGTATCATTTCCCTGCATTGGGTATAAGGCACAATGATCCCTATGGTTACATGTATTTTCTGAAAAGTATCAGTGTGTTTTCATCAACAAGTAGATCTAATTAAATGCTTTGGGGCTCATTTACATGTAGGTGTAAGTCAATTTTATGACACGCCTCTCAGTTGTAACAGTACACGCCCATTTTACTGCTGCGCTCATAGGTGTCGCTTTCACAATCTCCCTGAAATGCTTTTTCAAAAGTAGGCAAGTATGATACAGACTTGTCCATTTGCTGTTACCTGCATTCTCTCTGCCTATACTACAGCTTCCACACTGCATACAGACTTGTCCATTTGCTGTTGTTACCTGTATTCTATCTGCCTATACTACAGCATTCACGCTGCATACAGACTTGTCCATTTGCTGTTACCTGCATTCTATCTGCCAATACTACAGCTTCCACGCTGCATACAGACTTGTCCATTTGCTGTTGTTACCTGCATTGTATCTGCCTATACTACAGCATTCACGCTGCATACAGACTTGTCCATTTGCTGTTGCTACCTGCATTCTATCTGCCAATACTGCAGCTTCTACGCTGAATACAGACTTGTCCATTTGCTGCTGTTACCTGCATTCTATCTGCTTATACTGTAGCCTCCACGCTGCATACAGACTTGTCCATTTGCTGTTGTTACCTGCATTCTATCTGCCAATACTACAGCTTCCACGCTGCATACAGACTTGTCCATTTGCTGCTGTTACCTGCATTCTTTCTGCTTATACTGTAGCCTCCACGCTGCATACAGACTTGTCCATTTACTGTTGTTACCTGCATTCTGTCTGCCTATACTACAGCCTCCATGCTGCATACAGACTTGTCCATTTGCTGTTACCTGCATTCTATACTGTAGCCTCCATGCTGCATACAGACTTGTCCATTTGCTGCTGTTACTTGCCTTGTATCTGCTTATACTGTAGCCTCCACGCTGCATACAGACTTGTCCATTTGCTGTTACCTGCATTCTATCTGCCAATACTGCAGCTTCCACGCTGCATACAGACTTGTCCATTTGCTGTTGTTACCTGCATTCTATCTGCCAATACTACAGCCTCCACGCTGCATACAGACTTGTCCATTTGCTGCTGTTACCTGCATTCTATCTGCCTATACTACTGCTTCCACGCTGCTTACAGACTTGTCCATTTGCTGCTGTTACCTGCATTCTATCTGCTTATACTGCAGCCTCCACGCTGCATACAGACTTGTCCATTTGCTGTTGTTACCTGCATTCTATCTGCCAATACTGCAGCTTCTACGCTGAATACAGACTTGTCATTTGCTGCTGTTACCTGCATTCTATCTGCCTATACTACAGATTTCACGCTGCATACAGACTTGTCCGTTTGCTGTTGTTACCTGCATTCTATCTGCTTATATTGCAGCCTCCACGCTGCATACAGACTTGTCCATTTGCTGTTACCTGAATTCTATCTGCTTATACAACAACCTCCACGCTGCATACAGACTTATCCATTTGCTGTTAACTGCATTCTATCTGCCTATACTACAGCCTCCACGCTGCATACAGACTTGTCCATTTGTTGTTGTTACCTGCATTCTATCTGCCAATACTACAGCTTCCACGCTGCATATAGACTTGTCCATTTGCTGTTGTTACCTGCATTCTATCTGCCTATACTACAGCCTCCACGCTGCATACAGACTTGTCCATTTGCTGTTACCTGCATTCTCTCTGCCTATACTACAGCTTCCACACTGCATACAGACTTGTCCATTTGCTGTTACCTGCATTCTATCTGCCAATACTACAGCTTCCACGCTGCATACAGACTTGTCCATTTACTATTACCTGCTTTCTATCTGCCTATACTACAGCCTCCACGCTGCATACAGACTTGTCCATTTGCTGCTGTTACCTGCATTCTATCTGCTTATACTGTAGCCTCCACGCTGCATACAGACTTGTCCATTTGCTGTTACCTGCATTCTATCTGCCAATACTGCAGCTTCCACGCTGCATACAGACTTGTCCATTAGCTGCTTTTACCTGCATTCTATCTGCTTATACTGCAGCCTCCACGCTGCATACAGACTTGTCCATTTGCTGCTGTTACCTGCATTCTATCTGCTTATACTGTAGCCTCCACGCTGCATACAGACTTGTCCATTTGCTGTTGTTACCTGCATTCTATCTGCCAATACTACAGCTTCCACGCTGCATACAGACTTGTCCATTTGCTGCTGTTACCTGCATTCTTTCTGCTTATACTGTAGCCTCCACGCTGCATACAGACTTGTCCATTTACTGTTGTTATCTGCATTCTGTCTGCCTATACTACAGCCTCCATGCTGCATACAGACTTGTCCATTTGCTGTTACCTGCATTCTATACTGTAGCCTCCATGCTGCATACAGACTTGTCCATTTGCTGCTGTTACTTGCCTTCTATCTGCTTATACTGTAGCCTCCACGCTGCATACAGACTTGTCCATTTGCTGTTACCTGCATTCTATCTGCCAATACTGCAGCTTCCACGCTGCATACAGACTTGTCCATTTGCTGTTGTTACCTGCATTCTATCTGCCAATACTACAGCCTCCACGCTGCATACAGACTTGTCCATTTGCTGCTGTTACCTGCATTCTATCTGCCTATACTACTGCTTCCACGCTGCTTACAGACTTGTCCATTTGCTGCTGTTACCTGCATTCTATCTGCTTATACTGCAGCCTCCACGCTGCATACAGATTTGTCCATTTGCTGTTGTTACCTGCATTCTATCTGCCAATACTGCAGCTTCTACGCTGAATACAGACTTGTCATTTGCTGCTGTTACCTGCATTCTATCTGCTTATATTGCAGCCTCCACGCTGCATACAGACTTGTCCATTTGCTGTTACCTGAATTCTATCTGCTTATACAACAACCTCCACGCTGCATACAGACTTATCCATTTGCTGTTAACTGCATTCTATCTGCCTATACTACAGCCTCCACGCTGCATACAGACTTGTCCATTTGTTGTTGTTACCTGCATTCTATCTGCCAATACTACAGCTTCCACGCTGCATTAAGACTTGTCCATTTGCTGTTGTTACCTGCATTCTATCTGCCTATACTACAGCCTCCACGCTGCATACAGACTTGTCCATTTGCTGTTACCTGCATTCTCTCTGCCTATACTACAGCTTCCACACTGCATACAGACTTGTCCATTTGCTGTTACCTGCAGTCTATCTGCCAATACTACAGCTTCCACGCTGCATACAGACTTGTCCATTTGCTATTACCTGCTTTCTATCTGCCTATACTACAGCATTCACGCTGCATACAGACTTGTCCATTTGCTGTTACCTGCATTCTATCTGCCAATACTGCAGCTTCTACGCTGAATACAGACTTGTCATTTGCTGCTGTTACCTGCATTCTATCTGCTTATACTGCAGCCTCCACGCTGCATACAGACTTGTCCATTTGCTGCTGTTACCTGCATTCTATCTGCCAATACTACAGCTACCACACTGCATACAGACTTGTCCATTTGCTGCTGTTACCTGCATTCTATCTGCCTATACTACAGCTTCCACGCTGCATACATACTTGTCCATTTGCTGCTGTTACCTGCATTCTATCTGCTTATACTGCAGCTTCCACGCTGCATACAGACTTGTCAATTTGTTGTTGTTACCTGAATTCTATCTGCCAATACTGCAGCCTCCACGCTGCATACAGACTTGTCCATTTGCTATTACCTGCTTTCTATCTGCCTATACTACAGCTTCCACGCTGCATACAGACTTGTCCATTTGCCGTTGTTACCTGCATTCTATCTGCTTATACGGCAGCCTCCACGCTGCATACAGACTTGTCCATTTGCCGTTGTTACCTGCATTCTATCTGCCTATACTACAGCATTCACGCTGCTTACAGACTTGTCGATTTGCCGTTGTTACCTGCATTCTATCTGCCAATACTGCAGCTTCTACGCTGAATACAGACTTGTCATTTGCTGCTGTTACCTACATTCTATCTGCTTATACTACAGCTTCCACGCTGCATACAGACTTGTCCATTTGCCGTTGTTACCTGCATTCTATCTGCCTATACTACAGCTTCCACGCTGCATACAGACTTGTCCATTTGCCGTTGTTACCTGCATTCTATCTGCTTATACTGCAGCCTCCACGCTGCATACAGACTTGTCCATTTGCTGTTAACTGCATTCTATCTGCCTATACTACAGCCTCCACGCTGCATACAGACTTGTCCATTTGCTGTTACCTGCATTCTATCTGCCTATACTACAGCTTCCACGCTGCATACAGACTTATCCATTTGCTGCTGTTACCTGCATTCTATCTGCCTATACTACAGCTTCCACGCTGCATACAGACTTATCCATTTGCTGCTGTTACCTGCATTCTATCTGCCTATACTACAGCTTCCACGCTGCATACAGACTTGTCCACTTGCTGTTGTTACCTGCATTCTATCTGCCTATACTACAGCTTCCACGCTGCACACAGACTAATCCATTTGCTGCTGTTACCTGCATTCTACCTTCCTATACTACAGCTTCCACGCTGCATACAGACTTGTCCATTTGCTGTTACCTGCATTCTCTCTGCCTATACTACAGCTTCCACACTGCATACAGACTTGTCCATTTGCTGTTACCTGCATTCTATCTGCCAATACTACAGCTTCCACGCTGCATACAGACTTGTCCATTTGCTATTACCTCCTTTCTACCTGCCTATACTACAGCCTCCACGCTGCATACAGACTTGTCCATTTGCTGCTGTTACCTGCATTCTATCTGCTTATACTGTAGCCTCCACGCTGCATACAGACTTGTCCATTTGCTGTTACCTGCATTCTATCTGCCAATACTGCAGCTTCCACGCTGCATACAGACTTGTCCATTAGCTGCTTTTACCTGCATTCTATCTGCTTATACTGCAGCCTCCACGCTGCATACAGACTTGTCCATTTGCTGCTGTTACCTGCATTCTATCTGCTTATACTGTAGCCTCCACGCTGCATACAGACTTGTCCATTTGCTGTTGTTACCTGCATTCTATCTGCCAATACTACAGCTTCCACGCTGCATACAGACTTGTCCATTTGCTGCTGTTACCTGCATTCTTTCTTCTTATACTGTAGCCTCCACGCTGCATACAGACTTGTCCATTTACTGTTGTTATCTGCATTCTGTCTGCCTATACTACAGCCTCCATGCTGCATACAGACTTGTCCATTTGCTGTTACCTGCATTCTATACTGTAGCCTCCATGCTGCATACAGACTTGTCCATTTGCTGCTGTTACTTGCCTTCTTTCTGCTTATACTGTAGCCTCCACGCTGCATACAGACTTGTCCATTTGCTGTTACCTGCATTCTATCTGCCAATACTGCAGCTTCCACGCTGCATACAGACTTGTCCATTTGCTGTTGTTACCTGCATTCTATCTGCCAATACTACAGCCTCCACGCTGCATACAGACTTGTCCATTTGCTGCTGTTACCTGCATTCTATCTGCCTATACTACTGCTTCCACGCTGCTTACAGACTTGTCCATTTGCTGCTGTTACCTGCATTCTATCTGCTTATACTGCAGCCTCCACGCTGCATACAGACTTGTCCATTTGCTGTTGTTACCTGCATTCTATCTGCCAATACTGCAGCTTCTACGCTGAATACAGACTTGTCATTTGCTGCTGTTACCTGCATTCTATCTGCTTATATTGCAGCCTCCACGCTGCATACAGACTTGTCCATTTGCTGTTACCTGAATTCTATCTGCTTATACAACAACCTCCACGCTGCATACAGACTTATCCATTTGCTGTTAACTGCATTCTATCTGCCTATACTACAGCCTCCACGCTGCATACAGACTTGTCCATTTGTTGTTGTTACCTGCATTCTATCTGCCAATACTACAGCTTCCACGCTGCATTAAGACTTGTCCATTTGCTGTTGTTACCTGCATTCTATCTGCCTATACTACAGCCTCCACGCTGCATACAGACTTGTCCATTTGCTGTTACCTGCATTCTCTCTGCCTATACTACAGCTTCCACACTGCATACAGACTTGTCCATTTGCTGTTACCTGCAGTCTATCTGCCAATACTACAGCTTCCACGCTGCATACAGACTTGTCCATTTGCTATTACCTGCTTTCTATCTGCCTATACTACAGCATTCACGCTGCATACAGACTTGTCCATTTGCTGTTACCTGCATTCTATCTGCCAATACTGCAGCTTCTACGCTGAATACAGACTTGTCATTTGCTGCTGTTACCTGCATTCTATCTGCTTATACTGCAGCCTCCACGCTGCATACAGACTTGTCCATTTGCTGCTGTTACCTGCATTCTATCTGCCAATACTACAGCTACCACACTGCATACAGACTTGTCCATTTGCTGCTGTTACCTGCATTCTATCTGCCTATACTACAGCTTCCACGCTGCATACATACTTGTCCATTTGCTGCTGTTACCTGCATTCTATCTGCTTATACTGCAGCTTCCACGCTGCATACAGACTTGTCAATTTGTTGTTGTTACCTGAATTCTATCTGCCAATACTGCAGCCTCCACGCTGCATACAGACTTGTCCATTTGCTATTACCTGCTTTCTATCTGCCTATACTACAGCTTCCACGCTGCATACAGACTTGTCCATTTGCCGTTGTTACCTGCATTCTATCTGCTTATACGGCAGCCTCCACGCTGCATACAGACTTGTCCATTTGCCGTTGTTACCTGCATTCTATCTGCCTATACTACAGCATTCACGCTGCTTACAGACTTGTCGATTTGCCGTTGTTACCTGCATTCTATCTGCCAATACTGCAGCTTCTACGCTGAATACAGACTTGTCATTTGCTGCTGTTACCTACATTCTATCTGCTTATACTACAGCTTCCACGCTGCATACAGACTTGTCCATTTGCCGTTGTTACCTGCATTCTATCTGCCTATACTACAGCTTCCACGCTGCATACAGACTTGTCCATTTGCCGTTGTTACCTGCATTCTATCTGCTTATACTGCAGCCTCCACGCTGCATACAGACTTGTCCATTTGCTGTTAACTGCATTCTATCTGCCTATACTACAGCCTCCACGCTGCATACAGACTTGTCCATTTGCTGTTACCTGCATTCTATCTGCCTATACTACAGCTTCCACGCTGCATACAGACTTATCCATTTGCTGCTGTTACCTGCATTCTATCTGCCTATACTACAGCTTCCACGCTGCATACAGACTTATCCATTTGCTGCTGTTACCTGCATTCTATCTGCCTATACTACAGCTTCCACGCTGCATACAGACTTGTCCACTTGCTGTTGTTACCTGCATTCTATCTGCCTATACTACAGCTTCCACGCTGCACACAGACTAATCCATTTGCTGCTGTTACCTGCATTCTACCTTCCTATACTACAGCTTCCACGCTGCATACAGACTTGTCCATTTGCTGTTACCTGCATTCTCTCTGCCTATACTACAGCTTCCACACTGCATACAGACTTGTCCATTTGCTGTTACCTGCATTCTATCTGCCAATACTACAGCTTCCACGCTGCATACAGACTTGTCCATTTGCTATTACCTCCTTTCTACCTGCCTATACTACAGCCTCCACGCTGCATACAGACTTGTCCATTTGCTGCTGTTACCTGCATTCTATCTGCTTATACTGTAGCCTCCACGCTGCATACAGACTTGTCCATTTGCTGTTACCTGCATTCTATCTGCCAATACTGCAGCTTCCACGCTGCATACAGACTTGTCCATTAGCTGCTTTTACCTGCATTCTATCTGCTTATACTGCAGCCTCCACGCTGCATACAGACTTGTCCATTTGCTGCTGTTACCTGCATTCTATCTGCTTATACTGTAGCCTCCACGCTGCATACAGACTTGTCCATTTGCTGTTGTTACCTGCATTCTATCTGCCAATACTACAGCTTCCACGCTGCATACAGACTTGTCCATTTGCTGCTGTTACCTGCATTCTTTCTTCTTATACTGTAGCCTCCACGCTGCATACAGACTTGTCCATTTACTGTTGTTATCTGCATTCTGTCTGCCTATACTACAGCCTCCATGCTGCATACAGACTTGTCCATTTGCTGTTACCTGCATTCTATACTGTAGCCTCCATGCTGCATACAGACTTGTCCATTTGCTGCTGTTACTTGCCTTCTTTCTGCTTATACTGTAGCCTCCACGCTGCATACAGACTTGTCCATTTGCTGTTACCTGCATTCTATCTGCCAATACTGCAGCTTCCACGCTGCATACAGACTTGTCCATTTGCTGTTGTTACCTGCATTCTATCTGCCAATACTACAGCCTCCACGCTGCATACAGACTTGTCCATTTGCTGCTGTTACCTGCATTCTATCTGCCTATACTACTGCTTCCACGCTGCTTACAGACTTGTCCATTTGCTGCTGTTACCTGCATTCTATCTGCTTATACTGCAGCCTCCACGCTGCATACAGACTTGTCCATTTGCTGTTGTTACCTGCATTCTATCTGCCAATACTGCAGCTTCTACGCTGAATACAGACTTGTCATTTGCTGCTGTTACCTGCATTCTATCTGCTTATATTGCAGCCTCCACGCTGCATACAGACTTGTCCATTTGCTGTTACCTGAATTCTATCTGCTTATACAACAACCTCCACGCTGCATACAGACTTATCCATTTGCTGTTAACTGCATTCTATCTGCCTATACTACAGCCTCCACGCTGCATACAGACTTGTCCATTTGTTGTTGTTACCTGCATTCTATCTGCCAATACTACAGCTTCCACGCTGCATTAAGACTTGTCCATTTGCTGTTGTTACCTGCATTCTATCTGCCTATACTACAGCCTCCACGCTGCATACAGACTTGTCCATTTGCTGTTACCTGCATTCTCTCTGCCTATACTACAGCTTCCACACTGCATACAGACTTGTCCATTTGCTGTTACCTGCAGTCTATCTGCCAATACTACAGCTTCCACGCTGCATACAGACTTGTCCATTTGCTATTACCTGCTTTCTATCTGCCTATACTACAGCATTCACGCTGCATACAGACTTGTCCATTTGCTGTTACCTGCATTCTATCTGCCAATACTGCAGCTTCTACGCTGAATACAGACTTGTCATTTGCTGCTGTTACCTGCATTCTATTTGCTTATACTGCAGCCTCCACGCTGCATACAGACTTGTCCATTTGCTGCTGTTACCTGCATTCTATCTGCCAATACTACAGCTTCCACGCTGCATACAGACTTGTCCATTTGCTGCTGTTACCTGCATTCTTTCTGCTTATACTGTAGCCTCCACGCTGCATACAGACTTGTCCATTTACTGTTGTTACCTGCATTCTGTCTGCCTATACTACAGCCTCCATGCTGCATACAGACTTGTCCATTTGCTGTTACCTGCATTCTATACTGTAGCCTCCATGCTGCATACAGACTTGTCCATTTGCTGCTGTTACTTGCCTTGTATCTGCTTATACTGTAGCCTCCACGCTGCATACAGACTTGTCCATTTGCTGTTACCTGCATTCTATCTGCCAATACTGCAGCTTCCACGCTGCATACAGACTTGTCCATTTGCTGTTGTTACCTGCATTCTATCTGCCAATACTACAGCCTCCACGCTGCATACAGACTTGTCCATTTGCTGCTGTTACCTGCATTCTATCTGCCTATACTACTGCTTCCACGCTGCTTACAGACTTGTCCATTTGCTGCTGTTACCTGCATTCTATCTGCTTATACTGCAGCCTCCACGCTGCATACAGACTTGTCCATTTGCTGTTGTTACCTGCATTCTATCTGCCAATACTGCAGCTTCTACGCTGAATACAGACTTGTCATTTGCTGCTGTTACCTGCATTCTATCTGCCTATACTACAGATTTCACGCTGCATACAGACTTGTCCGTTTGCTGTTGTTACCTGCATTCTATCTGCTTATATTGCAGCCTCCACGCTGCATACAGACTTGTCCATTTGCTGTTACCTGAATTCTATCTGCTTATACAACAACCTCCACGCTGCATACAGACTTATCCATTTGCTGTTAACTGCATTCTATCTGCCTATACTACAGCCTCCACGCTGCATACAGACTTGTCCATTTGTTGTTGTTACCTGCATTCTATCTGCCAATACTACAGCTTCCACGCTGCATATAGACTTGTCCATTTGCTGTTGTTACCTGCATTCTATCTGCCTATACTACAGCCTCCACGCTGCATACAGACTTGTCCATTTGCTGTTACCTGCATTCTCTCTGCCTATACTACAGCTTCCACACTGCATACAGACTTGTCCATTTGCTGTTACCTGCATTCTATCTGCCAATACTACAGCTTCCACGCTGCATACAGACTTGTCCATTTACTATTACCTGCTTTCTATCTGCCTATACTACAGCCTCCACGCTGCATACAGACTTGTCCATTTGCTGCTGTTACCTGCATTCTATCTGCTTATACTGTAGCCTCCACGCTGCATACAGACTTGTCCATTTGCTGTTACCTGCATTCTATCTGCCAATACTGCAGCTTCCACGCTGCATACAGACTTGTCCATTAGCTGCTTTTACCTGCATTCTATCTGCTTATACTGCAGCCTCCACGCTGCATACAGACTTGTCCATTTGCTGCTGTTACCTGCATTCTATCTGCTTATACTGTAGCCTCCACGCTGCATACAGACTTGTCCATTTGCTGTTGTTACCTGCATTCTATCTGCCAATACTACAGCTTCCACGCTGCATACAGACTTGTCCATTTGCTGCTGTTACCTGCATTCTTTCTGCTTATACTGTAGCCTCCACGCTGCATACAGACTTGTCCATTTACTGTTGTTATCTGCATTCTGTCTGCCTATACTACAGCCTCCATGCTGCATACAGACTTGTCCATTTGCTGTTACCTGCATTCTATACTGTAGCCTCCATGCTGCATACAGACTTGTCCATTTGCTGCTGTTACTTGCCTTCTATCTGCTTATACTGTAGCCTCCACGCTGCATACAGACTTGTCCATTTGCTGTTACCTGCATTCTATCTGCCAATACTGCAGCTTCCACGCTGCATACAGACTTGTCCATTTGCTGTTGTTACCTGCATTCTATCTGCCAATACTACAGCCTCCACGCTGCATACAGACTTGTCCATTTGCTGCTGTTACCTGCATTCTATCTGCCTATACTACTGCTTCCACGCTGCTTACAGACTTGTCCATTTGCTGCTGTTACCTGCATTCTATCTGCTTATACTGCAGCCTCCACGCTGCATACAGATTTGTCCATTTGCTGTTGTTACGTGCATTCTATCTGCCAATACTGCAGCTTCTACGCTGAATACAGACTTGTCATTTGCTGCTGTTACCTGCATTCTATCTGCTTATATTGCAGCCTCCACGCTGCATACAGACTTGTCCATTTGCTGTTACCTGAATTCTATCTGCTTATACAACAACCTCCACGCTGCATACAGACTTATCCATTTGCTGTTAACTGCATTCTATCTGCCTATACTACAGCCTCCACGCTGCATACAGACTTGTCCATTTGTTGTTGTTACCTGCATTCTATCTGCCAATACTACAGCTTCCACGCTGCATTAAGACTTGTCCATTTGCTGTTGTTACCTGCATTCTATCTGCCTATACTACAGCCTCCACGCTGCATACAGACTTGTCCATTTGCTGTTACCTGCATTCTCTCTGCCTATACTACAGCTTCCACACTGCATACAGACTTGTCCATTTGCTGTTACCTGCAGTCTATCTGCCAATACTACAGCTTCCACGCTGCATACAGACTTGTCCATTTGCTATTACCTGCTTTCTATCTGCCTATACTACAGCATTCACGCTGCATACAGACTTGTCCATTTGCTGTTACCTGCATTCTATCTGCCAATACTGCAGCTTCTACGCTGAATACAGACTTGTCATTTGCTGCTGTTACCTGCATTCTATCTGCTTATACTGCAGCCTCCACGCTGCATACAGACTTGTCCATTTGCTGCTGTTACCTGCATTCTATCTGCCAATACTACAGCTACCACACTGCATACAGACTTGTCCATTTGCTGCTGTTACCTGCATTCTATCTGCCTATACTACAGCTTCCACGCTGCATACATACTTGTCCATTTGCTGCTGTTACCTGCATTCTATCTGCTTATACTGCAGCTTCCACGCTGCATACAGACTTGTCAATTTGTTGTTGTTACCTGAATTCTATCTGCCAATACTGCAGCCTCCACGCTGCATACAGACTTGTCCATTTGCTATTACCTGCTTTCTATCTGCCTATACTACAGCTTCCACGCTGCATACAGACTTGTCCATTTGCCGTTGTTACCTGCATTCTATCTGCTTATACGGCAGCCTCCACGCTGCATACAGACTTGTCCATTTGCCGTTGTTACCTGCATTCTATCTGCCTATACTACAGCATTCACGCTGCTTACAGACTTGTCGATTTGCCGTTGTTACCTGCATTCTATCTGCCAATACTGCAGCTTCTACGCTGAATACAGACTTGTCATTTGCTGCTGTTACCTACATTCTATCTGCTTATACTACAGCTTCCACGCTGCATACAGACTTGTCCATTTGCCGTTGTTACCTGCATTCTATCTGCCTATACTACAGCTTCCACGCTGCATACAGACTTGTCCATTTGCCGTTGTTACCTGCATTCTATCTGCTTATACTGCAGCCTCCACGCTGCATACAGACTTGTCCATTTGCTGTTAACTGCATTCTATCTGCCTATACTACAGCCTCCACGCTGCATACAGACTTGTCCATTTGCTGTTACCTGCATTCTATCTGCCTATACTACAGCTTCCACGCTGCATACAGACTTATCCATTTGCTGCTGTTACCTGCATTCTATCTGCCTATACTACAGCTTCCACGCTGCATACAGACTTATCCATTTGCTGCTGTTACCTGCATTCTATCTGCCTATACTACAGCTTCCACGCTGCATACAGACTTGTCCACTTGCTGTTGTTACCTGCATTCTATCTGCCTATACTACAGCTTCCACGCTGCACACAGACTAATCCATTTGCTGCTGTTACCTGCATTCTACCTTCCTATACTACAGCTTCCACGCTGCATACAGACTTGTCCATTTGCTGTTACCTGCATTCTCTCTGCCTATACTACAGCTTCCACACTGCATACAGACTTGTCCATATGCTGTTACCTGCATTCTATCTGCCAATACTACAGCTTCCACGCTGCATACAGACTTGTCCATTTGCTATTACCTCCTTTCTACCTGCCTATACTACAGCCTCCACGCTGCATACAGACTTGTCCATTTGCTGCTGTTACCTGCATTCTATCTGCTTATACTGTAGCCTCCACGCTGCATACAGACTTGTCCATTTGCTGTTACCTGCATTCTATCTGCCAATACTGCAGCTTCCACGCTGCATACAGACTTGTCCATTAGCTGCTTTTACCTGCATTCTATCTGCTTATACTGCAGCCTCCACGCTGCATACAGACTTGTCCATTTGCTGCTGTTACCTGCATTCTATCTGCTTATACTGTAGCCTCCACGCTGCATACAGACTTGTCCATTTGCTGTTGTTACCTGCATTCTATCTGCCAATACTACAGCTTCCACGCTGCATACAGACTTGTCCATTTGCTGCTGTTACCTGCATTCTTTCTTCTTATACTGTAGCCTCCACGCTGCATACAGACTTGTCCATTTACTGTTGTTATCTGCATTCTGTCTGCCTATACTACAGCCTCCATGCTGCATACAGACTTGTCCATTTGCTGTTACCTGCATTCTATACTGTAGCCTCCATGCTGCATACAGACTTGTCCATTTGCTGCTGTTACTTGCCTTCTTTCTGCTTATACTGTAGCCTCCACGCTGCATACAGACTTGTCCATTTGCTGTTACCTGCATTCTATCTGCCAATACTGCAGCTTCCACGCTGCATACAGACTTGTCCATTTGCTGTTGTTACCTGCATTCTATCTGCCAATACTACAGCCTCCACGCTGCATACAGACTTGTCCATTTGCTGCTGTTACCTGCATTCTATCTGCCTATACTACTGCTTCCACGCTGCTTACAGACTTGTCCATTTGCTGCTGTTACCTGCATTCTATCTGCTTATACTGCAGCCTCCACGCTGCATACAGACTTGTCCATTTGCTGTTGTTACCTGCATTCTATCTGCCAATACTGCAGCTTCTACGCTGAATACAGACTTGTCATTTGCTGCTGTTACCTGCATTCTATCTGCTTATATTGCAGCCTCCACGCTGCATACAGACTTGTCCATTTGCTGTTACCTGAATTCTATCTGCTTATACAACAACCTCCACGCTGCATACAGACTTATCCATTTGCTGTTAACTGCATTCTATCTGCCTATACTACAGCCTCCACGCTGCATACAGACTTGTCCATTTGTTGTTGTTACCTGCATTCTATCTGCCAATACTACAGCTTCCACGCTGCATTAAGACTTGTCCATTTGCTGTTGTTACCTGCATTCTATCTGCCTATACTACAGCCTCCACGCTGCATACAGACTTGTCCATTTGCTGTTACCTGCATTCTCTCTGCCTATACTACAGCTTCCACACTGCATACAGACTTGTCCATTTGCTGTTACCTGCAGTCTATCTGCCAATACTACAGCTTCCACGCTGCATACAGACTTGTCCATTTGCTATTACCTGCTTTCTATCTGCCTATACTACAGCATTCACGCTGCATACAGACTTGTCCATTTGCTGTTACCTGCATTCTATCTGCCAATACTGCAGCTTCTACGCTGAATACAGACTTGTCATTTGCTGCTGTTACCTGCATTCTATTTGCTTATACTGCAGCCTCCACGCTGCATACAGACTTGTCCATTTGCTGCTGTTACCTGCATTCTATCTGCCAATACTACAGCTACCACGCTGCATACAGACTTGTCCATTTGCTGCTGTTACCTGCATTCTATCTGCCTATACTACAGCTTCCACGCTGCATACAGACTTGTCCATTTGCTGCTGTTACCTGCATTCTTTCTGCTTATACTGCAGCTTCCACGCTGCATACAGACTTGTCAATTTGTTGTTGTTACCTGAATTCTATCTGCCAATACTGCAGCCTCCACGCTGCATACAGACTTGTCCATTTGCTATTACCTGCTTTCTATCTGCCTATACTACAGCTTCCACGCTGCATACAGACTTGTCCATTTGCCGTTGTTACCTGCATTCTATCTGCTTATACGGCAGCCTCCACGCTGCATACAGACTTGTCCATTTGCCGTTGTTACCTACATTCTATCTGCCTATACTACAGCATTCACGCTGCTTACAGACTTGTCGATTTGCCGTTGTTACCTGCATTCTATCTGCCAATACTGCAGCTTCTACGCTGAATAGAGACTTGTCATTTGCTGCTGTTACCTACATTCTATCTGCTTATACTACAGCTTCCACGCTGCATACAGACTTGTCCATTTGCCGTTGTTACCTGCATTCTATCTGCCTATACTACAGCTTCCACGCTGCATACAGACTTGTCCATTTGCCGTTGTTACCTGCATTCTATCTGCTTATACTGCAGCCTCCACGCTGCATACAGACTTGTCCATTTGCTGTTAACTGCATTCTATCTGCCTATACTACAGCCTCCACGCTGCATACAGACTTGTCCATTTGCTGTTACCTGCATTCTATCTGCCTATACTACAGCTTCCACGCTGCATACAGACTTATCCATTTGCTGCTGTTACCTGCATTCTATCTGCCTATACTACAGCTTCCACGCTGCATACAGACTTATCCATTTGCTGCTGTTACCTGCATTCTATCTGCCTATACTACAGCTTCCACGCTGCATACAGACTTGTCCACTTGCTGTTGTTACCTGCATTCTATCTGCCTATACTACAGCTTCCACGCTGCATACAGACTAATCCATTTGCTGCTGTTACCTGCATTCTACCTTCCTATACTACAGCTTCCACGCTGCATACAGACTTGTCCATTTGCTGTTACCTGCATTCTCTCTGCCTATACTACAGCTTCCACACTGCATACAGACTTGTCCATTTGCTGTTACCTGCATTCTATCTGCCAATACTACAGCTTCCACGCTGCATACAGACTTGTCCATTTGCTATTACCTCCTTTCTATCTGCCTATACTACAGCCTCCACGCTGCATACAGACTTGTCCATTTGCTGCTGTTACCTGCATTCTATCTGCTTATACTGTAGCCTCCACGCTGCATACAGACTTGTCCATTTGCTGTTACCTGCATTCTATCTGCCAATACTGCAGCTTCCACGCTGCATACAGACTTGTCCATTAGCTGCTTTTACCTGCATTCTATCTGCTTATACTGCAGCCTCCACGCTGCATACAGACTTGTCCATTTGCTGCTGTTACCTGCATTCTATCTGCTTATACTGTAGCCTCCACGCTGCATACAGACTTGTCCATTTGCTGTTGTTACCTGCATTCTATCTGCCAATACTACAGCTTCCACGCTGCATACAGACTTGTCCATTTGCTGCTGTTACCTGCATTCTTTCTTCTTATACTGTAGCCTCCACGCTGCATACAGACTTGTCCATTTACTGTTGTTATCTGCATTCTGTCTGCCTATACTACAGCCTCCATGCTGCATACAGACTTGTCCATTTGCTGTTACCTGCATTCTATACTGTAGCCTCCATGCTGCATACAGACTTGTCCATTTGCTGCTGTTACTTGCCTTCTATCTGCTTATACTGTAGCCTCCACGCTGCATACAGACTTGTCCATTTGCTGTTACCTGCATTCTATCTGCCAATACTGCAGCTTCCACGCTGCATACAGACTTGTCCATTTGCTGTTGTTACCTGCAGTCTATCTGCCAATACTACAGCCTCCACGCTGCATACAGACTTGTCCATTTGCTGCTGTTACCTGCATTCTATCTGCCTATACTACTGCTTCCACGCTACTTACAGACTTGTCCATTTGCTGCTGTTACCTGCATTCTATCTGCTTATACTGCAGCCTCCACGCTGCATACAGACTTGTCCATTTGCTGTTGTTACCTGCATTCTATCTGCCAATACTGCAGCTTCTACGCTGAATACAGACTTGTCATTTGCTGCTGTTACCTGCATTCTATCTGCTTATATTGCAGCCTCCACGCTGCATACAGACTTGTCCATTTGCTGTTACCTGAATTCTATCTGCTTATACAACAACCTCCACGCTGCATACAGACTTATCCATTTGCTGTTAACTGCATTCTATCTGCCTATACTACAGCCTCCACGCTGCATACAGACTTGTCCATTTGTTGTTGTTACCTGCATTCTATCTGCCAATACTACAGCTTCCACGCTGCATTAAGACTTGTCCATTTGCTGTTGTTACCTGCATTCTATCTGCCTATACTACAGCCTCCACGCTGCATACAGACTTGTCCATTTGCTGTTACCTGCATTCTCTCTGCCTATACTACAGCTTCCACACTGCATACAGACTTGTCCATTTGCTGTTACCTGCAGTCTATCTGCCAATACTACAGCTTCCACGCTGCATACAGACTTGTCCATTTGCTATTACCTGCTTTCTATCTGCCTATACTACAGCATTCACGCTGCATACAGACTTGTCCATTTGCTGTTACCTGCATTCTATCTGCCAATACTGCAGCTTCTACGCTGAATACAGACTTGTCATTTGCTGCTGTTACCTGCATTCTATTTGCTTATACTGCAGCCTCCACGCTGCATACAGACTTGTCCATTTGCTGCTGTTACCTGCATTCTATCTGCCAATACTACAGCTACCACGCTGCATACAGACTTGTCCATTTGCTGCTGTTACCTGCATTCTATCTGCCTATACTACAGCTTCCACGCTGCATACAGACTTGTCCATTTGCTGCTGTTACCTGCATTCTTTCTGCTTATACTGCAGCTTCCACGCTGCATACAGACTTGTCAATTTGTTGTTGTTACCTGAATTCTATCTGCCAATACTGCAGCCTCCACGCTGCATACAGACTTGTCCATTTGCTATTACCTGCTTTCTATCTGCCTATACTACAGCTTCCACGCTGCATACAGACTTGTCCATTTGCCGTTGTTACCTGCATTCTATCTGCTTATACGGCAGCCTCCACGCTGCATACAGACTTGTCCATTTGCCGTTGTTACCTGCTTTCTATCTGCCTATACTACAGCATTCACGCTGCTTACAGACTTGTCGATTTGCCGTTGTTACCTGCATTCTATCTGCCAATACTGCAGCTTCTACGCTGAATACAGACTTGTCATTTGCTGCTGTTACCTACATTCTATCTGCTTATACTACAGCTTCCACGCTGCATACAGACTTGTCCATTTGCCGTTGTTACCTGCATTCTATCTGCCTATACTACAGCTTCCACGCTGCATACAGACTTGTCCATTTGCCGTTGTTACCTGCATTCTATCTGCTTATACTGCAGCCTCCACGCTGCATACAGACTTGTCCATTTGCTGTTAACTGCATTCTATCTGCCTATTCTACAGCCTCCACGCTGCATACAGACTTGTCCATTTGCTGTTACCTGCATTCTATCTGCCTATACTACAGCTTCCACGCTGCATACAGACTTATCCATTTGCTGCTGTTACCTGCATTCTATCTGCCTATACTACAGCTTCCACGCTGCATACAGACTTATCCATTTGCTGCTGTTACCTGCATTCTATCTGCCTATACTACAGCTTCCACGCTGCATACAGACTTGTCCACTTGCTGTTGTTACCTGCATTCTATCTGCCTATACTACAGCTTCCACGCTGCATACAGACTAATCCATTTGCTGCTGTTACCTGCATTCTACCTTCCTATACTACAGCTTCCACGCTGCATACAGACTTATCCATTTGCTGCTGTTACCTGCATTCTATCTGCCTATACTACAGCTTCCACGCTGCATACAGACTTGTCCATTTGCTGCTGTTTCCTGCATTCTATCTGCCTATACTACAGCTTCCACGCTGCATACAAACTTGTCCATTTGCTGCTGTTAGCTGCATTCTATCTGCCTATACTACAGCTTCCACGCTGCATACAGACTAATCCATTTGCTGCTGTTACCTGCATTCTATCTGCCTATACTACAGCTTCCACGCTGCATACAGACTTGTCCATTTGCTGCTGTTAGCTGCATTCTATCTGCCTATACTACAGCTTCCACGCTGCATACAGACTTGTCCATTTGCTGTTGTTACCTGCATTCTATCTGCCTATACTACAGCTTCCACGCTGCATACAGACTAATCCATTTGCTGCTGTTACCTGCATTCTATCTTCCTATACTACAGCTTCCACGCTGCATACAGACTTATCCATTTGCTGCTGTTACCTGCATTCTATCTGCCTATACTACAGCTTCCACGCTGCATACAGACTTATCCATTTGCTGCTGTTACCTGCATTCTATCTGCCTATACTACAGCTTCTACGCTGCATACAGACTTGTCCATTTGCTGCTGTTAGCTGCATTCTATCTACCTATACTACAGCTTCCACGCTGCATACAGACTAATCCATTTGCTGTTGTTACCTGCATTCTATCTGCCTATACTACAGCTTCCACGCTGCATACAGACTTGTCCATTTGCTACTGTTGGCTGCATTCTATCTGCCTATACTACAGCTTCCACGCTGCATACAGACTTGTCCATTTGCTGCTGTTAGCTGCATTCTATCTGCCTATACTACAGCTTCCACGCTGCATACAGACTTGTCCATTTGCTGCTGTTACCTGCATTCTATCTGCCAATACTACAGCTTCCACGATGCATACAGACTTATCCATTTGCTGCTGTTACCTGCATTCTATCTGCCAATACTACAGCTTCCACGCTGCATACAGACTTATCCATTTGCTGCTGTTAGCTGCATTCTATCTGCCTATACTACAGCTTCCACGCTGCATACAGACTTGTCCATTTGCTGCTGTTAGCTGCATTCTATCTGCCTATACTACAGCTTCCACGCTGCATATAGACTTGTCCATTTGCTGCTGTTTCCTGCATTCTATCTGCCTATACTACAGCTTCCACGCTGCATACAGACTTGTCCATTTGCTGCTGTTAGCTGCATTCTATCTGCCTATACTACAGCTTCCACGCTGCATACAGACTTGTCCATTTGCTGTTGTTACCTGCATTCTATCTGCCTATACTGTAGCTTCCACGCTGCATACAGACTTGTCCATTTGCTGCTGTTAGCTGCATTCTATCTGCCTATACTACAGCTTCCACGCTGCATACAGACTTATCCATTTGCTGCTGTTACCTGCATTCTATCTGCCTATACTACAGCTTCCACGCTGCATACAGACTTGTCCATTTGCTGTTGTTACCTGCATTCTATCTGCCTATACTGTAGCTTCCACGCTGCATACAGACTTGTCCATTTGCTGCTGTTACCTGCATTCTATCTGCCTATACTACAGCTTCCACGCTGCATACAGACTTGTCCATTTGCTGCTTTTACCTGTATAATATCTGTCAGCACCACAGCTTCTATGCTACATACAGGCCTGTTCCATCTACTCCACGAAGCCAGAGTATATACCATTAGCTGCCCTCCATGTGTAATGTCACCTGTCAGCGCCGCAGTTTCCACGCTGCATACAGACTCGTTTCTCCTCAGTACTAAGCTGACATGTGCAGCCGTAGTTTTCATTCTACCTGCCGCTAGTACATCTCTGTGGACTCCACTCTACATCAGTGCCGCAGGGACAGTGCATACAAGTTACCTATACTGTATTACTCTGTGCTCTGTGGCTATTCAGATTATTTGGTAATACTGTTGTGCTAACCTTGTATTGGTTTCCCTGTGCTGTGTGCTATTGTCTTGGGCTGGTATAGAGAAGGATGCTGGTTCCAGGGCTAGTGTTCAGTGTGAAATATTAGAGTTGCAGATCAAGCTGCACTCTGACTGCATTAGACTCCGGTTCCTGGCACTGGTTTCTTAGCTCCAATTGACCAGAACTATTTTGTCTGTGTCCCGGAGATCACCATTGTCACTGGAATGTATCCCTAGTCTTGCTGGCCATCGCAGGTCACTAGGCGAAGGATCGCCCTATGTGCCTGGTCTGTTCACTCCGGTTCCAGTTCAGTATCCATGTATATCACAAGTCTGTGGTTCCTACATCGTCACTAGTGTGCCTACACTCTTGTTTATACCCATGAGCCAAAGAATCATTAAGCCTCCGCGTTTCAGATCTGCAGAATATCAAATTTTTATTTTTACAATTTTTATTTTACCTGAAGCTCTGTATTGATGTATATGTATTATATGCTAGTACGATGCTTGCACTATTATTCTTTTTCTTAAGTGCATTGCTTATGTGCTTTTTATTTGAAGCTTCCAATTTTAAAATGTGATTAAAAGATATGCAGACTTATACAACAATAGGTTTTCTATTTCACTTCTTTTTAAAAAAAAAAAAATTGTCTATTTTTCACTTTGTTTGCATCTTGTTGGTATCTTAAAAGTGTAGAATGGTCTGATGTGTATCTATGTTTCAAGCTTTACAGCAGAAGAAAACTGCAATTTAATTTGGGCGTGTAGCCCTTTAAATGCACCATAAACTAACCTAAGGTTATCCTAATAATGAGTTGAAAATAAAAAATGGTATTGTAGCACATCTCTATGAGTCAAAAAGTGTTATATAAATAAAGGGTTGATTTTATTGATAGAATAAAGAGGACAGTGAAGACGGTTTAATGGATTTTTAACGGTCTTAAAACACCTTTACTGCAGTTTCACTGTACACTTTACCAGCCCCCATCCTGATATACCATACCTGCCTACTCTCCTGAATTTCAGGAAGTTTTCCCAGACTCCCAACAGGGTAGATTAACCTCTGAGATCTCGTTGGCTTGATTAAACCATTTGGGGCTAATGCCCTCTGCTGCATGATATCACAAATGACAGCATGGAGCAGTGGTGGATGCAATCTCCTCACAATACACCACTCTTCCCAACTGGAAGATGACAGTTCCCCGAGGGGAGGCATAAAATAGCACAGGCATGTGACGCACACATCTTTCACATCAAATACCCCTTATCTAAATAATATTAAATACCTCAAATATTATACTTTGTAAAGCACAGTATGTTAAATACATCATAGTACACATAAACAACATATAGTGTTATGAAGAAGCTAAAGCTTTTCCTGCACAAATGAACTTACAATTTACTGTTAAGCTGCCCATACACGGTGCGATATGCACCTTGCTATGCGACTTGTGATCCGACGGCCGACATATCGGGCGGACCCCACACACTGAGCGATTGGCACCCCCCTCCCCCACTCACATGTTGCTGCATGGGATCTTACATCTCATCCCCAGATCAAGTGAACAATGCAGTAAGATCTGGAGGTGCGATGTACGACCCAACAGGAGCGTGCACTGGCCGATATCATGCCCATACACTGTACGATATAGCAGCAATATCGTACCAATCCGTCGGATTGGCTACTATATCGCACCGTGTATGGGCACCTTAAGAGCTGTAGGGAACCATTGATACTTATGGTAGCAGAATAATAATTTTAGTTGCTGTGTGAGGCTTTTGGAGGCGATTCAATTCAGTGGGAGTTGGTCCCAGATCTATTCAATTCAGCGCGCTGTTAGGTCAACTAATTGATTTCTTCTCGCACCCTCCTGAGGGTGCAAGGAGAAATCTGACTAAAGTGCTGGTCACAAGGCTGCTTTCTGGTTTACTGTGGCCAGGGCCGGTTCTAGACCTTGTGGAGCTCAGGGCGAAAGTTCCTTTCAGCACCCCCCCCATCATAAAAAAAAACCCCAGCAAAAATGAAAAAAATCAAACGTCGTTCATGCCCAGCACCACAGGCATTCTAGGAGACTGGGAGGAATTAGGAGGACCAGCACAGTTTGTTAATATGACACCACAGGAGTTTGAACACGGAGCCCATTCACGTTATGCCATGCAGTAGTATTCTTATACACATTATGCCACACTGTAGTAGTGCCCCTTACAATACATTATTCCACGCAGTAATGCCCCTTGCACATTATGCCACACAGTAATGCTCCTTACAGATTATGCCACACAGTAATGTCCCTTACAGATTATGCCACACAGTAATGCCACTTATACATTATGCCACACACATCAATGTTCCTTACACATTATACAGACCTGATACTGCACATTTGCTTGTTTGGCAAAAATATTATTTTAAGAACTATCTGCACACATTTGGCAGCACTTCCCATACTGCCCCACTTGCTTGCTGGACTGATAGCCAGCTCATATATTGCCCCACTTCCTGGCTAAACAGAAGCCCCCCACAGTAACAAATAAGTGGCCACCATGCACCCTTCCTTTACTGAGGAAGGGATCTGCTCTGCCCTCCAGTCTCATGCTGTCTGGCATGCTGACATGGCCGGCAAGTCGTGTGTGTGTCTGTATATATATACACATGTACATACATACACTGTATTTATTAATTTTCTTGAAAATCCATGGAGTTCCATTCATTACAGCTTTACTGTTAAGATGCCTGTGGATTTTCTCCAGAATGTGAACCCTGTCATGTGAAACCTATTTGGAGTGCCGGTCCCTCTCTCAGTTATGTATACACATATATATATATACTATGTGTATATATATATATATATACACACACTGATATACTGTGCATATATGTATATATATACTGTGTGTATAAATGCTGACAGACGGCAGTGCTGTGAGCATTGGTTTCTGTACCAGTGGTGTCTGTGTGCTTCATTCAGTTGCCTTGAGTGCCACCTCCCCCTACCCTGGAAGTTAATGGAAGGCACCAGATGCAAATATTTAAACTTTAAGCACTGAAGTGCCAGCTCACCATTGCGCATAATATACATATATATATATATGTATATATATATACACACATATACCCAGTGTATAGTATTTACTGTGTGTGTAATATATATAATATATATATATATATATATATATATATATATATATATATCTTTTTCAAGATCATATATTAACATATTTATCACAAAAAAAAAGGTTAGGGAGCTAAAACAAAATGTAAGACTTATTTAAATATACTAGTATGGTGATGTTAGAGGCAGTCTTTTACACCTACATGCCTCTTAACAACTTTTCACAAACCAATGATGAAATATAGACATTTCTGCCATTTGCAAATGAAAAACAATGCATTCACCTCCCCCTCCCCTGCTGGCGAAAGCATCAAAAATGTACTTACTAACAACAATATTTGGATCTTTAACCTGGCTAACAGCCCCCCTCCTCTTCATCAGGCAGCTGTCTGCCTTCCTCCGCCAGACATTGGGGAACAGCTCCTCCATCGCTCATCTCAGGCAGCGGCACAGAAAGGGAGGGCGCGTGCGGCGTGACGTCATGACATCACGTCCTGCACATACCAGGTGACATTTCTCATTGCTCCGACCGAGTCTGAAGACAGGGGAGGTTGGAGCTAAGCACTAATAGTAAAAAGACAAGGTCCTCCCATGGCGGAGTCACCGCATTACTGTCTTTAATGGCGCCGGTGGGGCTACTGTGGCGGCACCCTCAGACCGCAGCACCCCGGGCAATAGCCCTGCTTGCCCGCCCCTAGAACCGCTACTGAGTGTGGCGCTAACAGCCTAGCGGCCGGCACTTAAGTCGGAGAATGCCGGTTCTCCTGACTAAACACCCTGGTTAAGTCGCGAGAACTCGACAACTGGCATTCTCCTACTTAACTTGTAATAGTCGGACTAAACAGCACCCTGAATTTAATAGCTCCGTGTCTAACTTTCCAGTGCTATTCAACTTGTGCTGAATTGAACTGGCTCCATTGGTGGCTGGTATTTCTGTGCAGCTACTGGATGCCGGATCATAAAATCTCAGCTGAACCTCCTTCCTCTTCTGGGTCTACAGAAGGCTGTTCCTTGTGTTATTTGCCAGCTTTGAGTAGCGGTGTGCAAGGTGTTTTTCTGTGGCTTCATGCTCAATGCTGGTCAGACCCAGGGCACTTCTTCCTCCAGAGGTGTGGTGACTGCATTGAAGATCACCACATAATGTTTTAATGGAAAAGTATCAAATGTAGAGGATCTCTATGCTCACCATCTATGCCCTTTGTATATTTTACCAGGAATAAAATGTTCCTGGGATAACCGTTCAGTATGGAGTGGATTTGAATTAGGGGTTAATGTTTTATTATCCTGTTCTGTGGAAACACAAAAAACAAGCTGGACATGGAGACTAACAACAACTGAAACTTGTGGCAAACCATCTATTGAATACTAGTACCACAGATTTGATCTAGTTGTCTGATAAAGTAAGAGAATAACAAATTTGATTGGAAATGTCATCATCAGCCAGCTAAATCAGACTAAATTTGAATTTGCCATTACCTACTTCTATTGATTTTTAGGGCAAAATTTACTAAGCAGCAGGTTCTAAACACCGGCAGTTTGGTGGCAGTTTGATGGCGGGTTCTAAACCCTGGGGGTTTTGCGGCAGTTTCTAAATGACAGCCCTGTTCTATTCTATTCTAAAATGTGTTTTGACGGTGGTTTTGCGACGGTTTTGGCCTTAGTAGATCCGCGGATAACAAAACCGACACCAAACCGCCGGGGTTTAGAACCCGCCGCTTAGTAAATTTTGCCCTATATATCCAACATGTTTCAACAGGTCATTGATTATCAAACATTTAATACCAAATACAAAATGAATATACTGCTGAACCGCTTCATGCATTCAGCTCAGTGTGCTACATAGCTGCATGGTATTCCAGTCAAGCTTCGGTTACATGGCTGCATGGTTTTCCAGTCAGGCATCTGTTAGTTGGCTAGAAAAAGGTAGCAACGCAACAACATATGTGTGTCAATAAGTAAACATAAATGGACATGAAAAAGGACACTTTAATATATATAAAACAAATAAATAATTAAATAGTTAAATAAACATTTGAAACTAAAGACAATGAGCAATAAAAACAATGAGCACTATGCCTCTTCCAATGGATTATTTGATTTAAACAGAGCCTGTTCCTATATATGCTTCCGGATAATAGATGCAAGATATTTTCAATCTCAGTTTGAGAAAAATGTATTGTGTCCAATGTATATAAGTTACCAAGTCCTTACACCAATAGAGGGATAGTCCTGTTGGCATACAGTTCCATATGCTGCTCTCGGAGCCCTCAGATGTCCATGGTGAGGATAGATGTTTAAGTCCAGAAGGGTGTACACAGATGAGGGGAGTTGCTGGGGAGGGGAGGCTTAATGTATAAGGGGCATTACTGTTTGGTGTAATGTTATAAGGGACATTACTGTGTGGCATAATGTGTAAGGGGTACTACTATTGTGTGGAATAACTGTGGTATAATGTATAAGGGGCATTACTGTGTAGTGTAAGGGGCATTATATGTATAAGGGGCACTACTACTGCATGGCAAAATGTGTATAAGGGGTATTACTGTGTTGCATAATATGAATCGGCTCTGTGTGGGAGCAAATTAATGTTTTGTTTTTTTACCTCTGGGGGTGCCCTTTTAAGATCTTGCTATGTGGCCCCAGAAGTTCTAGTTATGCCCTTGCATGCAAACACAGAGGGCTGACTAATATATATATGTTCACTTTGAAAAGGATGAAATGCTGGCCATACACTAGTATGACTAACATAAAATAAGATTCATCTTAAGATTTCCCTTGAACTCCCCGGAGCTCCCTGGCAGTCCCGGCCGTACGTTTTGGTGCTTATTTCACACACTATTTACATACGATCTGTCGTATGATCACTTGTCCCTATGCGACGGATCGTGATACAATTGATCGTGTACCTCACTTAAGCACATGCGATCATCCAATAGATTGGGCCTAAATTAAAATAGAGGGCTGGGCTTCAAAAACAGAAGCCATTTTAAGGTCTGCACACTTCTGTTTGCTCTGTGACTAGTGAGGCTTGGTTTTTACCCTGCTGAATGCTCCACATTGCTAGCTACTGTGCATTGCTTTGTATTGCCTGGCTTTACAAAGTGCTTTATCCTGCTCTATTTCCTGTGTTCTATCCTGCTTTTTTGTGGTGATGGATCCCTGCCGTTATAGAGCTCTGCTGTCCTATGCTGTGGTCAAGCTGAGTGAGGAGAGGGAGATGGCCCAGCATAGGAGGAGGATGAGGTCCCGATGAACCAAGGATTGGCTGCTGGAGAGAGCGAGACGATCCTACATGCCCCTACTGACGGAGATGAGGGAGAACAATCCGGACGACTAGCGCAACTTCCTGCGGATGGATGACACTACACTCCAGGAATTGCTGCGCCTGGTGACCTCCTATATCCGGTAGCAGGGCACCAAGTTTCGGATGGCCATCACAATCGAGGAGAGGTTCGTGGCTACTCTGAGATACCTGGGTACAGGACGCTCCTTTGAGGATCTAAAATTTGGGACCCGCATCTCAGCTCAAGCTTTGGGATGCATTATCCCTGAGATCTGCATGGCTATCGTGAAGGCGCTGCAGTTTCGTTAGTGTAAGGTAAGATAACACACCACACTTTTTTTTATAGTCAAACCAGAGAAATGCTTTATTAAAACTTTCTATAGTTTCTTAAATATTAAAGACATAATAAAACAGTTTTTGGGGGGAGTTTTTGAGTTTTTGCGGGCACCATGGCCTATAAAATGTATAAAACATACATACATATTTTAGATATAATATATCTTGAAGTTACCTAATCCCTGATAAGTATGGTGCGGTATGACCTATGGTGTTTGTGGCACACATTTCAGGGGTGTAAACACATGCTGAAAGTGCAAACTCAGTGGGCTCGGCCCCATTGAGATGCACTTCCAGCATGTGTTCATTTAGCTGCCTGAGTCTGTGTCACAACCACCATGCTGCATACAGCACCATACTTATCAGGGAGTATGAAACTTCCTTATTACTGTGCAAAACTATGCCAACATTGTGTTTTTTTGGAAGAAAACAAGTGTATAAAATGCCAACAGTATCATAACACCACACCACACCACAATTGTGCGAAAGCGTCATTTTCACCATCAGCGTCGCGTAATACAGAGAAAATACTGGGCGCGGAGGGTGGAGAACTGAGTTGGTAGGAGGAGGTGGATGGTGGAATATGTTGTAAGGAAGAGGTGGGTGGGGGAGCAGGATGATAGGAGGATGTGGGGGGGGTTGGTAGGAGGAGGATGGTGTAGTTTGGTAGGAGGAGGTGGATGGGGGAGTTGTTTGGAAGGAGGAGGTGGGGGAGGAGGTTGGTAGAAGGAGGTGGGGGAGGAGGCGGGTGGGGGAGGAGGTTGGTAGGAGGAGGTGGGTGGGGGAGGAGTTTGGAAGGAGGCGGGTGGGGGGAGCAGGATGGTAGGGTGGGTAGTTGGCCATTGGTGGAAGGTATGTTTGTAATGAATAGTAGGTGGGTGGCGGCGTGATGATTGTAGGGGGGCAGGAGCTGTTGGCCGGGTTAGAATGGTAGTGTCCGATGTCAGTAAAGAGTTCCGAGCTTTGAAGATAAGTTCGGACGTCAGTCTTTCAAAGTGGATTCTTTGGTCTTGGACCACTCCTCTCAGCCCTGCGCTCATATAGGCAGCAATGTGGTCATATTCATATGGGGGTTTTAATAGGGCTTCTCTGGCCTGTCGAAGTAGTGGGTCTTCTTCCTCCTGTGTATTTTTTGTTTTCCGCCTTTGTTTTTTGGATACAGGGGGGTGGGGGTTGGAGTCGGCACACTTTCGTCTCCACTGTGGAAAAGGTCCGGGATGCTGGGGATATCAGAAGTCTGTTAACAGAGACAATTATAATAAATGTCATATATTTATGTTTTTTTTCTATTCTTTCACAGTTCCCTACAAGTATGGAAGAGTGGCATTTGGGATGAGTTTGAGAGCTGTTGGCAGTTCCATAACTACAGGGAAGCTATCGATGGCAAGCATATTAGGATTACCCCAACGGCCAACAGCAGGTCCTACTACTACAACTATAAAGGGTACTTCAGCGTTGTACTGATGGCGGTGGTGAACGCCAACTACAAGATCCTGTTCGTAGATGTGAGGAAGAACGGCTGTTCTTTCAATGGTGGCTCCTTTAAGAACATGGCATTCTCCCACCAGCTCACCACGAACACCCTGCATTTGCCGTTGAGAGAGGCTACCAAACACGGCCTGAACTACATATTTGTAGCTGACGAGGCTTTCGCCCTTCATGAGAATGTTATCAAGCTATTCCCACAGAGGGCACTGAATCATGACAAGCAGGTATTCAATTACAGGCTATCTCGGGCAAGGTATATTGTCGAGAACGCCTTTGGGCTCTTGAGCAACTGATTCCGAATTTTGCATACCCCAATAAATTTAAAGATGGAGAAGATTGACTGGGTGGTCACTGCTTGCTGTATCCTGCACAACTACCTGGGCAAGAAAGCCATCCAGCAAAGGTTATTGGGCACAGCTGCAGTGGAAGACCTAGACCACCCGGAAGAGGTTGCTCAGTTCCGCTCAGTGGCGGTACCACCAGTCATGGAATCTGGCCAAAATGGTCATAGAGGAATATATGGCCTACTTTAATGGGGACGGTTGGGTGCCGTGGCAGGAGGAGTATATCTGAAAATGTTTGGGGGACTCAGTATTGCTGACAATTCACATTACCAAAGATGCCTCTGCAGATTCCCTCACATCCTCTTGCTGCGCACTGCACTCCTCTGTCTCTGCCATCACCTGCACAGATGGACGAACCGGATCCTGCTGCACCAAGAACATGAGGAGGTCATAATACCAGAACTTGGTTTTGTATATGCTGTCAGTCCCAGCTCCTGATCGCTTTGAATTTTCCACCTTCTTGAGCTCTTTGCTGAAGCTTGTACACAGATTTTGTATCTTATTGTGTACCCAATCTATGGACGCAGCATCGTGGTATGGCTTACTGTACTCGGCCAGCTCGGCATACGCCTGGTTCCGTTTCTGTTTCTTGCTGTACATTTTGGACTTGGTACGCCAAAGACAGTTCATGGTGCCTGTATAGCTCGATAAAGCCACTTATAAATTCTGGTACATGATCCAGAGACATTCCTAGGTAACAAAAAAAACATGGACATTTAAAAATAATTGACTTATTCTGGCCACCCCCAACAGAGGGGGTGGCCGTTAAACTGCATAATTCGGGCCCCGAAATAACGGGGGCCATACTGGACTCTTGTTGAGTTTGTTGAAATGTTGACATGTTATTAATAAAGTTGAAATGTTTACAACCGTGTCACTTATTTTAGATGCATATAATTGCCTATGTATAGTAGGGGTGGGGAATATATCAAATTCATTGACACTATGGTAAAAGACCGTTGTGTGAATGAAAACTATACTTAATAGCTTAATGTCATATAGTGCACAATAACAATATTATTTTGGGGAACACTGGGTGAAAAAGCACATTTGCACAGCATCAGGCTTCAAAAACTGCAGGGCCCAAAACAACCCCCACTATGCATATACAAAACATTGGTGGGTAGTGGGCATTGCTGAGCAAACATTGGTGGGCAGTGGGCATTGCAGAGCAAACATTGGTGGGCAGTGGGCATTGCAGGACAGCAAATATACATACCTGCAGTTGAAACACCACACAATCGTGTCTGCTGCTCTACCTTCACGATGCCGCTACTGCTCCTCTCTGCTCACAAAGCCGCTGTTTGGAGTGGTGGTAGACAGGAAAATGCCACTCAAATAACGCCGCTTGGATGGTCGGACGCACGATGCATTGCATGCTGAAATACACGGCATGATCAGCATACGATATATAATATGGGATGCACATCTGATCATACGATACGTTTTAAGAGTTGCGGGAGCGCGTATAGCATCGTATCCTACCTTAAAAACCCACACGATTTCCACATGATTCATTGTACAATGCATCGAAAATGGCCAATCGGCCCAAAAAATGGCACTAGTGTGTAGTCAGCATAATATGAACTTGCATGGGTCATACAGTTTGCTCAGCCTGTGATTCAATTGTAGCTCTCACACAGGTTTTTGGCAGACTGGCAGTTTCCACTGGATTTAGCCCCAGAACTTGTGTAATGTAAGAGTGTCCACATATTTAGGGATTGTGTGACAGTGTGTGGCCCTGACTAAGGGCCTGATTCAGAGCCGGACGCTATTTGCGCTCGCTCGTTCAGAAAAAGGGGCCGGCTATTTAAATTGAGCGCTCGCTCTTTGCGGTTTGTTGACGCCTCTATGTCTGAGCGAGCGAACGAAACATGCTCTCGCTATTTTGTAAAGACGCCCCCTGGCCGCTCGCATCCTACGTCATCTCCGCTATTTATTAGATTAATCGAGTACATCGAAAGGCATCTGAACTGCTCGCAGTGCTTGTGGTTGGATCTTCCTACCGCAATCATGCGAACAGTTCAGGCTAAGAGACAACCAAGTGACGTGGCCGATGACGCTGCTTTGTTAATTATGCACACCCTTAAAATGCCCGTTTTGACCGTTTGGCACGCCTGCGTTCGGATCTCCACTCCCCGTTTTCAAGCACCTTCCCCTGTTACCACCCACAAACGCCTCATCCTGTCACTCAAATTAGCAGGCACTCGCTATTTTGCGAGCGCTCGATTTCCGACCGCACTGACTGGTTGGTGCATGCGCATTACGACCCATACGCATGCGCAGTTGTGCGAACATCGCTCGGAGCGAACGAGCGGCCGCTTACGAGCGGCTCTGAATCAGGCCCTAAGTTCAAACCTAGGCAAAAACCTAATCCTGGTCAAACTTCACCACCATGCCAAATTTGGTGGAGCTTGGTCCAAAACACTGGCTGCGCATAAAGGACAAACAGAAACAGACAGACACGCTTTCTCGCTTATTATATAGATGAGTCATTAAAAGGCACTACAGTGGAACCTGAAACATTTTGTCTGGCCAGGATTGTACTGAGTGCAGATTTCATGAACTATATAATGTACCAGACACTGAAAAATGCACATTATTTTTAGTTTTGTTTATGTAGGTACTCAGGAAAAAGAAACTGGTACTCAGGGCCATAACTAGGATGAGCAGTGGGCTGCCTAGGGCTCAAGGCTGAGGGTGCTGCACAGTTGCTGCCTCAGTGGCACTTGTATTTGGCTTGCAGGGTGCCTGTATTCAGGGGTAAATCCAATTAGCCACGGGGTTTGCCCTACGGCTAATTACTTGCGCCGGGAGATTAAATTAGTGGGGTTTACCCGTGTGTTAAGCTGCAGATAAAAAGGCACCTGCAGTGGAGGATTAATGGGCAGGGAAAACCAATTGATTACACATTTTACGCAGATTCAGTTGGTTAACGTGCGTTAACCCCTGGATTTACTACTATTTAATTGCATAGCAATTTCCTGCACGGAGCTAATTGGATTCCTCCCCTAAAGTTACAAGCTGATACAAGATTTAAAGCAGCAGACTCTGGACAATTCTTTAGATCAGTGGTTCCCAAACTTTTTCGAATCACGGCACCCTATAGTATCAGCATTTTTTCCACGGCACCCCTGGGCCAAAGTTTCTTATTGAGGAATTCAGCAAAAATTAAATAAAGTAAATTGTGATTATATGCCACCGTTAGGTTCAGTTATGTGGTTTTTGACAGGGCTGCGCTCCTTTTTGTCCACATATATTTATATCTTTCGGAGCGTCCAGCTCTGAATCAGGCCCTGTGTTCTTTAAGAAACCACAATCAGAGCGCCAGATTACTGTGCAAGTTTCAGGGAGGGGGTCGTGGGCTATTGCAGGCGGAACCAGATGAGCTTCGGCTATTTTTGCTTTTGCAGACTTCAAGCTGAGTGCATTCAATAACTGTATTCAAGTTGCATCTATTGTATTAGGGCAGCAATTAAGGGGGGGGGGCACAATTATGGGTGCACATGCCACAGGGCGTCGGATTTGAGGGGGCGCTAGGAGCACAAGTGTGACTAGGATGGTGTGGCCGACAGAACCGTCCGCCTTCATTCATGTATGCACCGCCTCAATGTATAATCATAGCGGTGCGTCTGGTTCCTTCTCTGCCAGACTCACCACTGCCAATATACATTACAGTGGGCAGAGCTGCAGCTGCCTGCCCCATGTGCATCGGCCCCCATCCCCGTCTCCTGCAGGGACTGGTCTTCTGCCGTGTACAGGAACCTTTCTGGGCACAGCCGCACAACAATGGTAAGCAGCATGCTCACGGCAGGAGGGGAGGGGGGGGAAGAACGATGGTGAGGAGGAGGACGAATGATGACAAGGAGGAATGAGGTGGAGGGGCTCTACCCATGGTATAATGTGTATAAGGGGCTCTACTGTGGTGTATTGTGTATTAGTGTCTCTACTGTGGTGTAACATGTATAAGGGGCTCTACTGTGGTGTAATGTGTATTAGTGGCTCTACTGTGGTGTAACATATATAAGCGGCCCTACTGTAGCGGAATGTGTATAAAGGGTTCTACCATGGCATAGTGTGTAAAAGGGGCTCTACTGTGGCGGTTTCTTACATACTTTCAGCAGGAGGAGCAGGATTCAAGAAGGACTCCTACCAGTGGCGTAAGTTCATCCCAGATGCCCCGAGGCAAGTTATCATTTAGTGCCCCCCTATCCCCCATATTTACAGCCCTAAATGGGGTGAATATATTGTGGGTGATGGAGGAGGTGCCCCTTCAGTGCTGGAGCCCGGCTGCAGGTGCCACCATGGTCTCCCATACTTCTGCCCCTGACTCCTACACTAAACTAACAACATCCTGAGTCATTGTATACTTCACACATTACTGATCGCTACAAGATATCTTGTTTATTCATTTGCTTGTTAGTGGATTCTGGTCTGGTACGGAGCTTTCAGTGAAAGGGGGCAGACGTACTAAGCTCTGAAAGTAATAAATTGGAGAGTGATGAACTACCAACCAATCAGCTCCTGTCATTTTTCAAACACAGCCTGTAACATGACAGTTAGGAGCTGAGGGGCTGGTAGTTTATCACTTTACAATTTATCACTTTCCGTAGCTTAGTACATCTCCCCATAATTATAGTAATGAGTAGTATATTTTTAACTGCATTTCATAATTTGACAGAACAAGCTGACCAGCCACCTCAATTGTTGTCAAATTTAGGGATAAGAATGCAGAATAATAACTGATAATTAAGCATAACCCATGTGTTCTCTGTAGCCAAACCTTCACTGACGCCTTATTTAATAAATCATTATTTAAAACTTATTCAACTAATAACTGGTTTGTATGTGCTAGCAGAGAAATGTAAACAGTGTTTAAATTAAATACCTGGAGATGATTAATGCAGACAACTAGGGGACAGACACATGCAACATAGTAAGCAAACAGAGTAGGAGTTTATTAAAATGTGTCTGAGTAGGGAGGCACTGCACTGGAAGAGTGAGAGTTGTGAGACAACATTACAGTGCTTGACTGGGACAGTCAGAATTTTACACAAGGTAATAAACAACTTTAAATATCTACTTTTTTAGCGATAATATTACATTTAATGAATATAATGCATCTGTTCTTTCTGCGTATGTCTAGCCAATCCAATAAGTATATTACCAGATATAATCAGGTAATTATTTTCGGTGAGAATGCATGCTCTACAGAGTCTACACCAAACCTCACCCCCTTCCTTCTATATCTACACTCCTAATTTACGTTAATGACCCTGCTGTAGGTTGGTTGTGGATAAATATCTGGACTTTTAAGTGTCTTGTTAATGTGAATATAGTTATTTAATTTCCTAATTTTCTGCCAAGTCTTAATAAACAGTAATGAGCTTAATGACCTAGTTGCAGCAAAGTATCTGATCATTATATCACACTGGCAAAACAATAAAGTTACCTATGACTCTCTAGTCCAGCTGGTCACCAGGTGCTGGTGAGAATACATTATCAACTGGACTTACAGTAGCCTGCAATGTAAACTTTATGATTGCACTGTGCTCTGGAGCTGGGTACACACCTAACAGATATATCTGCAGATGATGGCTGTTCATACACACTGAACAACCATCATCTGGCCGCACCCCCCTCCCTGCGGCCTCTGCTGCAAGTATACAGGCAATCGGCTGACCACCCGTACACACAGCACGATGCCCCAATATATCTGCAGATGTATTGGGCATCAGGTATGCAGCACAGTTGATACAATATATGTCTGTGAACTACGTCGTTCACAGATATATTGCTGGTACACACTGGCCGACGCACACAAGATATATTGGGCGATCAATTGATCGGCCAATATATCTGCCAGTGTGTACCCAGCATTAGCAACAAATCACTAGTGCCCCTTTCAGACATACAACCCGGGAAATTTCCTGCTCAGACATGGGAATATCTCCTGTGCAAATTCCCGGGTATTTGGTCGAGACCCCCCTTTCACACTACAGCTTCTACCCGGGAAATTCCCAGGTAGACCCCTTTAAGACATAAGCCGGGTTTTTTCGTTTTTAATACTGCCTGCCTCTCCTCTGCCCTTCCTAGCCTATCCCCTCTCCAGCTGCCGCTAATTATGTCATTAGCATGCAGCCGACCAATCACTGCAGCCATTTTTATTATCATTAAATTATTTAAAACTGCCCTGGTGGTCCAGCGGGAGTGCGGGCGGCCCACTGTGGCAGAGACCCGCCGGCAGGTGTCCCCGACGTCCAGCTGGGGTTGTCTGTACACAGCCACCGGCGCAGAGGGTGGTGAGCAGCAGCGCTGAGCGTCCTATAGGACGCTCTGTGCTGCCAACTCAATGTAAAAGCTGCTTGATGCAGCCCGGAAGTAAATTCCCGGGTAGCACCATTCAGACATAAGTAGGGTAATTTCCCGGGAGGGAAATTACCTGGTCGATTGAAGGGTCGGCTACCCAGGAACGTGTTCCCAGGTAGGTACCTTTCAGACATACGCGGCAACCCGGGAATTTGGCTGAGGCAGGCCAAATTCCCGGGATTCTCGGTGTGTCTGAAAGGGGTATAGGAAGATGATCCAAAAAGAGGAGATGTTTATCACAATGCCCTGATGTAATCACTTTGAGGCCACCTGTAGTCAACTACTGACTCTGGGGGGCTGATGTATCAGACAGTGGATAGAGATAAAGTACCAACTAATCAGCTTCTGTCATTTTACAGGCTGCATTGGTTGTTACTTTATTTCTCTCCACTTTATCACTCTCCAACATTTAATACATCCCTCTCTCTCCCTCTCTCTCTCTCTCTCTCTCTCATGCTCAGACTCTCTTATGAGCATAGTGAATGTGTTGAACTAAATACTAAATAGTTTTTGTTTTGGTTTTTTTAATGAAAACTTTCTAATTGCTGGGTACACACTGGCCGATATATTGGCCTTTCAATGATCAGCCAATATATCTGCTGGCCGTCGGCCAGTGTGTACAGATGGTATGTCTGTGAACCGCGTCGTTCAGACATATCGCACTGGCTGTGCTGCACAGACGATGGACACAGTCATATCTGTCCATCGGCTATTGTGTCCGCCAATACACACATAGCGTCAGCCGCGGGGAGAGGGGCGGCCCCGACCCGCCTCTCTGCCAGCGGGACCCGCGGCTGCCGGATAGATGATGGCCGTTCAGTGTGTATGAACAATCATCATCTAAAGATTTATCTGCAGATCACTCGATCTGCAGATGTCTTTCAGGTGTGCACCCACCATAAGCTTGTTAATTATTTTAGTGGAATTGCAGACAAAGATTTGTGTGGTGGTTTTACAAACTACTAACAGTCTCTAATTTGAAATGCTATAGTAGCTACCAATTCTGACTAGTCTTGCTTTTGCCCCTAAATTGTCTTTGAATGGGTTGTTGGCAGGGTGTAAATTCGCATTATATAAATGAATAACGTAAAAAGATTCGCATTATATAAATGAATAACGTAAAAAGATTGGGGATTAGCTATTATCATATGTGAGATGCACATTGCACCAAAACTAATTTACTATTTTACATTTCTACATGCGAACCAAGTAGAAAACAGGTTTGATTACATGGGTGATTCTCTGTGTGACAAAGGGACATTTACATCATACTTGCCGACGTTCTAAAACTCCTCCCCGGGAGAAGCCCGGAGAGGAGACATAGCTGGCCTGTGTTGGGGGGCGGGGCCGGTTCCTATGTCATTAGGCCCCGCCCCTGTCACAACAAACTGCTGCAAATCTAGGGACCGCAAGGAGAGGACACAGGAATAAATGACGTATTTTGTGCTGTTTAGCCTCACCCCCTCCATACGGAGCCGCAATTCCAAGCAATTATCGTCCCATCCTGCCAACTTCACTAGTGGGTGGGATGCGGGAGATTGGGACACTCTTCCGGGGGTGCGTAGGAGATACTCGAAAGTTCGGGAGCCTCCCGCAACTTCTAGGAGAGTAGGTAAGTATGATTTACATGCATTTAATTACGTGAACTGTTTCTATGCCACAGTTTTAATTTTTTTATGGTGTCCAAATATTAAATACTTCATTGGTAGAAAATATATGCCAGAAAAAATGTCACTACAGTAAACTGTTCCTCCAGGAAATTTTTGAAAACACTGCATGATGCACGGACCTTATATTTTTATTATTATTAAACAGGCATCCATACAATTACAGATATGCAATTCCAGCACTGGAACCAGCATACGTCATTTAAATATGTGATTACAATAAAAGTCATGATATACTCGTACTTGCCTTCCCTCCCTGAATGAGCGGAAGCTCACAAAAATTAGGTGGTAGTCCCGGCTGCCGGGAAAAATGGGCAAGTCTACAGGAGGCTGTAGCCACCCGGTCGCAGCCACCTAGTGAAGTAGGTGATACAGGCGGACGATGATGCAGTTTGTGTTGAATTGCATCATCGTGGCTTTGCCGCCCCACTTCACAATAGCAGTAATTGTGGCATTGTATAGCAGGGTGCAGGGCTACAATTTCTACACATTTTATTTTTTTATTACCTGTTGTCTTCTAGGTTTATACTGTGTATTAATAAACTGCTATAGTTCAGATGTACCTTCTGTTATTCCTGGAAGTACTGTACATCAATATTTGACAATAGAGCTTGCCAATTGAAGGCTTACAGGTGTGGCCCTAGTTAATTGGCAAACACGGTAATGAGTTGTCTCTTTCCTCTGCCTAGCTGTGGATCCATTCATTACCACACCCTTGACAGGCTCCTTTTCAGTCTTCAGCATTCAGGAGATACTCCTCTGCAGCATTAGTTATAGGTGTAAGGGATGTCATTACAGGCAGTTTTCTAAAGCAGCTGCACCAATCTCTGGGCTCAATCCTATTGGCTGCGAGGTGGGTCCTGCGAGTCATTCTCCCAGCGAACTAACACCGCAAATTACATTTGCAATCCAATTCCAAACGCGCGTTAAGTCGGAAGAGAGTCACTTTTTTTAGTGCAAAGAGAAAAGGTAGGGAAAATCTTTCTTTTAAGGTAAAAACATCTGATCCTCTGGTACACCCCTCCCAATGAATAATCACGCATTTGGGGCAAAATTTACTAAGCGATGGGTTATAAACCCTGGCGGTTTTGGTATCCACAGTGGTTTGGTGGCGGTTTTGCTAACCACAGATTTACTGCAACCAAAATTGCCGTCAAAGCACACTTTAGAATAGAATAGAACAAAATTGAATATCAAGCCCCATCAATGTTTTTGACCATAGAAAGAATAGAATACAATAGAAACCCCTGATTTATCAAGCAGGGATTTTGAAAAGCACCATAAAACCGCCGGCAAACCTGCCGGAAGAAATGACTAGCCTCAGACAGCCAAGTAAATTAATTGATTTTGACAGGCACAAATTGATTGACAGGAATATCATCCAGTTGGTCTATGGAGAATTATAATGTCTTTCACCAGACATGACTGGTCTTTAACAGAAATACAAAGAAATAAAAACACACAATCACATTGTGCTCACACACTAAAAAAAATCACACTGGACTTTAAAAAAAAAAAAGGACTATATGGAAAACACACTTCACATAGAGAAATACAAAACAAGAAGTAAGACACAATTAGTATGGTGTTATATCTTTCTCCTTATACTTTCTTACAACTTTAAAGGTAAACCTTGTGCACTGGATGGGTCCTGTTTGTTTCGGGGTGTGCTGCTGATATAGCCCATACGCCTCCAGATAAGTACAAATTGTTAATATGTAATTTACGATTGTCTTCTTATGTGTATGGTGGTAAACCAGGTGTGGATGTATAAGTAGGTAAGAAGGGCTAATTAATGGATAGAGAGTATTGGTTAATCACAGTGTTAACCTGTTGACATACAATGTTATCATGCAGGGCCATGAGTACATAAGTCCTTATACAACATACATATTGCGGGATGCTGCTCTCTGCAATACCATTCTCTATACACAATTTCTCATAATACTGGCTGCTCTGAACCACTATCTGTGGACTATTCCTCAAATTTTCATTTTTCATACTCATTATTTTTTATACTCATTGTTTCAAGCTTTATTGTGTAAAATAATGCCTGCACCTACCCCCACCCACAATATGCCTATTGTACTCATGCCCCTGCATGCTAACATTGTATGTCAACAGGTTAAGACTGTGATTAACCAATAAAATAATTTTCTCTATCCATTAGTTATCCCTTCTTACCTACTTCTACATCCACACCTAATTTACCACCATACACATAAGAAGATTGTAAATTACATATATAGGGGCTGAGCGCGATAACCCTTGTAACAACTTTTTCCTTCTACACTGCTCACAAACCCAGAAAGTGAAAGTAGCCAGCGGTCTGCTTTTATGATGTCAACTGAATGGTGCTTTCTATAAATGCACCATTAAATGAATATGCATAGAAAAGATTCTAATCCAAAGTTGTTTCAATAGAAACCACAGTGAAATAGAATAGAAACCATTGCCAAATAGAACACTCCATGGCGGGTTGTCATTTAGAAACTGCTGGGAATCGCCAGGCGTTTCAATATAGACATCAAAACTGACATTTACTAAATGTTATCAAATAGGCATAAAAACCGCTGTCTAAATGACAACAAAACCGCCATTTAGTAAATTTAGCTCTTGGAGGGGTTTAAATAGCATATTTTGTACAATAAAGACATATCAGTTTTCAGGTGAATTTCTATAAAAAGCTCAATAATGGGTTAATTGATATGGGACAGGTATGTGGATGTGTAAATGATGTGCAGCAAGTATATTGGATGTTGTATTGAGGGGAGAGGGGTTTCTGAACTTGCAGATTAGAGGTAACACTGAAAAATTACTATACAGACATTTTTCTGTACCCAGAATTCTGGAAATACTTTGATTTGATGAAAAACACTTACTTGCTCTAGTTTTTCAACTATTAATAAAAAGTGCAAAAATCAGCCATTCGACACCTTTTAAGAGCCTCCGGTGCTTTCCTTATGGCCTTTATCAGCCTTCTATATGATCCTGCTATCTCATTTGTCACTTTTTTGGGGTTCAGGATGGTTTCCCCACTTTTTCATGCACTTCTCCCAGGTCACATTTTGTAGAAAAGTCGCACAACCACGTCGCGACTACCACAAATTTGCAATTCTAATTAGATCTTGCATTTCTCGGGTAAGTGCATTCGTGCAATGCATGCAAGTTTTATAAGACAACCTTACATTCACAAGCTCGCACCTAATAAGATTGAGCTCTCTGTATGATTAAATGACATCTGTACGTTCCACAAAACTATGTTACTATGTCTCTATCTTTCAGCTTTAGTTATAATAGGAGACCTGTTATTTAAAACATATCTTGTCAAATAATCAATATATCAACATAATACAGTGTGGAAACATTACATATGCACACATGACATCTTTATTTTTAAGAGGTTTGGAGCATCAAGGGCAAATATTATTAAGCACTACGCACACTTTTATATGAATGCTGTGCTGTCCCAGGGGATGTGCAAAAGGGGCTTGAAGTTACCTTTTTGGGTTATTTGTCAATTTACAATGTAGTTGGAGGTCACTTGAACTCTTTATATTTATCTTTGCTCTCTTATACTGTCTATGTGTTAACTAATGTCAACTTTTCCCACAGAGGTTTGCAGGAAGCACAGATTACTTTGGCGGTCAGACTTGGTGAGGCTGAAGAGAAGATCAAGGTTCTTCATTCAGGTCAGTCTGAGACCTATCTATGGACAGGTTAGTTTAGGTCGTAGAATTTCAGGGGTGACGCTCATACTGTATAATGAGATATGATAGGACTTTACACAATAACTTGATACAATTACTGTAGTCATCAATGACTTCTTCTTTGTTTTGTCTGCATTGCCTAAGCACTTCATTCTTCTAAATATACAAATTATTTACTATGACATATATTACACTTTCTTATGTCATTTTCTTTACAACACCCACATACAGTATGTGCGCTGGGAATAACATATGTAACCTGACTACGATCTCCTTTTCCCAAATTAATGGCCTGTCATCTTCTATTCTGATGGCTCTTGAAATAGACTTTTGTTATTTGACCTGGTTATTAATCTCTTTCCGAACTGTGAAAGCAGCCAGTTTCACCCAATGCTTCTGTTGTGCAGCACTGAAGACAACACAGAGGGAGCTGCTTGACCTGCGGTGTCAATATGATAAGGAGACAGCGTCTAAGTAAGTTCTATATTGTGTTTGTCTGCAAGGAACAAGCTCTTTGTTTACCTCCAGCATTAAGTGTTTAACACGCAGCATCTCTCACTCATGGAATGTGTACTTGTCAGGGAGAGGCAGGTAGACGAGTGATTGAAATTGCCTACTTCCATTATAGTGTAAGCATCTGCCCTACTGAAAGGTCAGTAACACTCACTTGGCATTTTTGTTGGCAAGAGCTAGACAGACTGATGAAGTGTGTTTTGTGGGCGTATATTTTTTGCAGTGCATAAACTGGTGAGTCTAAGGCAAAAACAAACTGGTTTTTACCTCTGCTGATATCAACAGATATACAATCAATATGTTTATTTACTTTATTATATTGACCACAGGTTCTCATATACTGTAATACATTTATGGGATCTTTTATACAGATATACTTTATCTTGAAAGTCTGTAACACAGGAAAGAAAATGAAGGACATAATTGCTGGTGCTGAGTGATAAGAGACGTAATCACTGCAGCGCTGATGCAGGATTTCAGGCATGCCAGGTTTGCAGTCAAGTCTTGTATATCTTAACTCTGCATATGCTCCATAACAGAGTGCAAGGATTTACGAGCACTTGGCTGAGGAGTAACCGAGAATCATACGTAACAGAGTGGTAACGTAGCGTTGCACATTTTAATGAGGGTGTGTACACGGAATTGTGACCTGTGCTGAGTTGTGTGTATGCAGAGATCCTCTGTTTTCAGACAGAACTCTTTTGCACTTGGTATAGGGCAAGCGCACGTATGTGATGATATTGTAGATGGCTGTGAAACCCAGTATATGGATAGGTGTGGTGCAGTCACATAGACAATGTACAAGTCACCATACGAGTGAATATTTGCATAAAGTACCATGCATGCAATGCAAGTTAGCAGCAAGTATAACTGTCCCATGTATTGATATGCTATTTTACTTTCATCATCCTGTATGTAACAATGACTACTTCTCCATGTCTCTCACTCATCTTTTTTATATTCTCTTTATAATCCACATGCTCCGATCATGCTAACATTATCAATAAAGTAATATGTTAAGCAATCTGTGTCTTGGCAACTACCATTGTACTACAACTCACAGCATGCCCCAGTGCACCATACAATAACCTATCTTACTCCCTGATAAAGCTGTAGTTGCTTGCTAAACCAATCCAAAACTGTTTGTATGCTTTGTGCCCCAGATAATAACAGATGAATAAATTCTCTTAATGATAATTGTACTCTCAATTTCAACTATAAAATGTTAATGAAGAGATAAGTGGACAGTACTTACTTCCAAAAATAATCCCTAGGTTGATTAGGTTTTGAAGGGGGGAATCCTATAAGATCACGCTATGAGGTGGTGCTGCTGGCATGTCTCCCAGTCTCTGTGTTTAGGAACCTGGCAGCTGTTCCTATCTGAATGGAATTCTGACATGCCGAATGATTCAGTCTGTCTTACCATCTGATGAAGCCGACCAAGGGTCAGCTGGATTTACATTAGACCTAATAATGTTTGATAGATTGTCCCCTCAGCACAGTTATACATAGCATTAGTAAGATTTTCTTTGTGCTACAACTCATCCTACATGAATGATGATATTGTTTTAGATAATGGTAGACTATTTCAATATCACAATAATAGTAAAGATATTATCACTGCCTTTGTATGGCGGTTTTACCCACTAGTATTTCACAACATTATCAGCCATACAGAGTAGGTTGACACTTTATTCCTCTACTATATACAGTGCATTGTTTGGCTGTATACTGACAGCTACTACAGGGAAAACAGGATGTAACTGTTAATTGTTACTGCAGCATGTCATGAAATTACTGAAACAATCCTAAATTAGTAGCACACTAGAACGCATGACATAGAAGCAATTACCACAGGGCCATGTGAGTTCCAAGCGACTAGGTCACTGACCAAACTGGATGAGATCTTATCATAGCTGTGACTATGTCAGGATCACATCTGGCTTGGACTGTGCAGTTAGATTACCCCACACACAGCAGTCATTTTTCAACATCTATATAATAAGCGAGAAAGTCTGTCTGTCTTTTATGCACAGCCAGAGTTTTAGACCTAGCTCCACCAACTTTGGCATGGTGGTGTAGTTTGACTAGGATTAGATTTTACCTAGGTTGGAACTTCGTCAGGGCCACACACTGTCACACATTCGCTAAAAATGTGGACACTTAAATTACACAGGTTCCAGGGCTGGCTCCAGAAAATTACCAAAAACCTTTGAAAAAGCTACAAATGTATAATTTTAATCTCTCTGAGCAAACTTGATGTTTGCTCATATTAAATCCAGACCCTCTGTGTTTGCATGCAAGGGTATAACTACAACTTTGTGGGCCGCATAGCAAGATCTTAAATTGCCCCCCTAGAGGTAAAAAAAACCCACATACATTTGTCCCCACACAGCCCATTCATGTTATGCCACAGAGACCCCATTCAGATTATGCCATATAGAGCCCATTCAGGTTATGCCACACAGTAGTACCCCTTCTTATACACGTTATGAAACACAGTAATGGCCATTGCAGATTATGCCACATGGTAGTAGTGCCCCATATAATACATTATTCCACCCAGTAGTAGTGCCCCTTACACATTATGCCCCCCTCCAGCAGCCTCTCGCCTCCCCCTGTGTGCCATCAGTAGCCTGCAGGTGTGGATTTGGGGCCGGGCTGCCAGTTTATTACAGCTGGCACATCGGCAGGCAGTGGCAGACAAGGGCAGACAGAACCAGAGCAATTTTTAATCTGGCATCGGTCGCGAGCCAATCAGAGCTCGCAGACTGGCAGCCAATCAGTGTTGATTGGCTGCCAGTCCACGAGCTCAGATTGCCTCGCGACCGGCGACGCTGTCTCTTCATGACTGCCTGCCAGTGCGCAAGCTGTAATCATCTGGCGGGCCAGCACCAAATCCCCCCTCGATGGCCCTGACTGGACCGGCCCACCTTGTGTGCTTGACTGTGTGCAAGGAGAGCGGCGGGCCACAGAGGCAGCTCGGGCACCATAGCAGCCACACACCTTGCTCCCACGATAGTTACGCCACTGTTTGCAAGCATATTAGCAAACAGTGGGGTCCTTTTCGGGATAAAAGGAATGGGGTTATAGGCGAGGAAAGTGTAAACAAATAAAGGTTGCAGGTGTACTTCAGGGTCCAGTCTTCAATCCGGGCACATTGTACAGCACAGGGGAAGTCACTCTGTAAATTATTATGTCTTGCCGTGGTACGCTGCATGTAAATAGAATATTCAGCAAGGAGAAGCGGCACTTACCCGGACTTATTATCAAAAAATTACACAACCCATACTGTATTCTAACATTTCGGATTTTACTCCATCATCAGAGAAGTTATAATGCAACCCTTGATGGAGTAGTTGCTGAAAAATTGGAATACAGCTTGAGTTGTGTAATTTTTCTTAAAATCAATCATCTCTCTCCCTCTCCTTCTCACCCCCCCTCTCTCACCCTCTCTCTCCCTCTCCTTCTCCCTCCCCCTCTCTCTCCCTCCCCCTCTCTCTCTCTCCCCATCTCCCAACATTAATACTTCACCTCTGTAGTAATTAGGGGTGAGCGGGTTCGGTTTTACTCGGATCTTTTTATTGGCTATCACCGATCATGTGTTTTGGATAGCGAATAAAATCGAGCCGAATTTGCGGTAAAGTGGCGATAAGAACCGAGTAAAACCGAGTAAAACCGAACCCGCTCACCCCTAGTAGTAATGCATTACTGCTATAGTAAGACATTACCCTCCCTCACCTCTGTAGGAAAACATTTCCCTCCCTTGCCCATGTTGTAACACAGAGGGGGCGATCCAATTCAGCGACAATTGATTATCACCGTGAGAGAGCTCCCAGAACTAATCAATTCACCTCGAAGTTTACTTTGTCAGGAAGTAGTTAAGTCAGAGAATGCTGGTTTTTGCGACTGAACCTATGCATTTAGTCGTAAGAACCGGCATTCTCTGACTAAAGTACCAGCCGCGAGGCTGCTGGCGCCGCTCTAGGCCGGAAAACAGCCGCACGGCCGGCACTTTAGTCGGATTTCTCCGTGTACCCTCCTGAGAAATCATTAGTCAGACTAAACAGCACACTGAATTGAATAACTCCGGGAGCTCCCTCCCAGCACTATTTAATTCACGCTGAATTGAATTGCCCCCACTGACTGTCCTTAACACTACACTCCATACTGTACACTTACCCCCTAACCCTAAATTCACTAATATATGCTTGCCCACCTAACTCGGCACCAATACTGTGTCCTTATCCCCCTAACCCTGCACTCAATACTGTGTCCTTATCCCTCAACACTTAATCCAATATAATACCCTTATCCCCTGACACTGCTACCAATACTGTGGCTTTACCCCATAACCCTGCACCCAATATTGTATCTTTACCCCAACCCTTCCCTCACTGTTTCTCTATATATATATATATAATATATATATATATATATATATATATAGAGAGAGAGAGAGAGAGAGAGAGAGATCTGTCTATCTGCAATGAAGAAGGCGGCATTTTCCCCATGGGGAAGTTCTTTACTTAGGGGTAAAAGCCTCTGAGTGATGCCTTTTCATTGCCTAGATATTTGGGCCCTGCATATCTCCTAAGGAAGGCACCGGAGCCAGCAAACAGTTGTTATGACCGAGGAGTGCTGGATCCAGTATATGATCTGCCTCCCACTCTGTTCAGTCCTACCCCCTCTCTGCTGCTCTGTCCTGACAGCCCTCCCCACGAGCTTGGTACTGCGCCCCCTGGCCTTCGTTCACTACCGTAATTACCAACACACCCTGCTCCCAAACTTACCCCGCTCCAGCTAGGTCTTCCATCCGGGCTAGACCTGTCCTGTCTCCTGCTAGCAGTGGGAGAATTGTGGAGACGGGACAGAGTTTACACAAGTATAATATAGATTATATATACTGTATACAGATGTGTCCTCACTTGTCTTTGCTACAGTTGCGCCAAACAGCCCCCCTCGGCGCACCTGATCCCGTGAAACTCTGCTAGCAAAAAATAAGCGTCTAAGTCACAATGCGATGTGACTAGGATGCACCAGGAGTCTGTGATTAATTTGATATGCGACACTTGTATATCTGTGTGCAGCTGAGGGCTCTATTTACTAAGCCTTGAATGGAGATAGAGTGAATGGAGATAAAGTGCCAACCAACTAGCTCCTGTCATTTTTCAAACACAGCCTGTGACATGGCAATTAGGAGCTGATTGGTTGGTACTTTATCTTGATTCACCATATCTCCATCCAAGGCTTAGTAAACAGACCACTGAGATTCTCAATGAAATGCTACAATGCAGCAGCCACAGCTTTTTTCCACGCCAAGTTCCCTTTACAGACTCAGTCTCACACAAATATATGTGTTGCATATCAAATTAACCAGCACAGTCTTCTGGTGCGTTCTAGTCGCATCACATTGCAACTTAGCTGTATTTTTAGCAAAAAAAAAAAACACCAGACGCTAGCAACCACGGGACTTGGAGGCTCAGTCACACTAGGCATATCGCACTGCATGGTGTATTGAGGCTAGATGAGTAAGGACACGTCTGTACAGTATGTGTTTGTTCCATGCTAGACTGCCCAACGTTTTAAAGTAGCAGTCATTTAAAGATAAACATCAGCTTGGTTTTCCCTTTTAAATGACTGCAACTTTAAAACATTGGGTAGTCTCGCACGGAACTCGCCGATGCCTGCAGTCCGCAGGCTATTACATTCCCCCCCACGTCTGCACTATTCAGCATGTAGTGGGCTTGCGTATCCAGCATAATATGAGCTGCAGACAGGTTGAGGTGTATCATCACTATGAACAACTACAACTTGTAAAGATCCACCGAAATACCAGGTGGCAGTGCAGCATCACCACTGAGACTGCACATTTTTTAAATTACTGCCATGTGTACTTTGAGATGAAAAGACCTCACCTGTATGCAGCCTTTACGCCTATCAATCTATGCTTGAGCAAACTTGGAACTTAATTTCTCTTCTGCTGCTTTGGTTTCATCCCTCACAACTGTACCTTCTTCCTCCCCACAACTAAGTGGCTTGGCCAGTTGTGGTGTGTCTCTGATAGCTACCCCAGCCAAATGGTTGTCTCCTGGAAGTAACCAACAACTGTGACAACTGCATACAATCTCAGTGCGCTATACAGCATCTAATGTGGCTCATAGTTTAGTGCTTCTATCAATCTCTGGTGTTTGTTGTGAGCTACTATTGAGGCTACAGTACTGTAAATACAGACATGCTGCATTGTATGGCAAGGCAGCGAGTAGTTGATCCCCTGGGCATGAGTGTTATAGAACTGACCTCTTTGCCAATTCCTGAGAGTCAGATATATTGAACAGTGCAGACACAGTGCCTTAGAATGCTTCTAACACACAGACACAGCTGCTGCTTTGGGAGGCTGAAAGCAGTAGATTAAATTAAAACAATGTCTTGACTTCATTTAATGTACATTTGCTGGTGGTTATTTTAATTGGTGTGGTGCCATCCTTTTTTTATGAGTTTGGAACATCTTCTGCACCCCTTTGGCTCCATCCAGTACTGCAGACTGCCAAATCTCACAGCTGTTGGTGTGGTTTGCCAGTCTCACTAACACAGGGCAACACATTTCCTCCTCACGTTATACGACAGTGGGAGAACACTTAATCTTATTACACCAAAGCAGATGTTCTTTGATAATTTCATAGCCTTTCCTTACCTAGATGTGCTGTAAATAATTTCTCTTTGATGAGGATTTGAAGAAATTTGTGTGCACAATATGAGCGCTAATCTAGATTGTCACAAATTAAACTCCTGGGTAAAAGAGCAAGCAGAATTTCAATGTATTATGCCACTCTGGTTATAACTATATATAATCTTTTTCCCAATTTAGTATGCAGATTAAATCATACACTGCTTGTCATGTAATGAGTCTAAGGTAGGACAATTTAGGGAGACTTTTCTGGGCCCATTCACCAATGATGATATGGGCAAAAACAGCCCATCTCCAACTTTCTTCAATTAAGTACAATTACAATTATCAATTTGCTACATTATGTATCAAGTGTTCTTCACACCTCACTTCTTAGATTGTATGCTCATATGGGCAGTGCCAATTTTACCTTTCATTTCATGTCAGTCGTATGTAATTTGTGTCATCCTGTCAACGTACAGCGCTGTATAATATCTCATCACTTTATAATAAAAAGAGAATGATTAGTAAGGTACTATAGTAAAGCATTTAGGGCCTGATTCAGAGACACTCATGTCGCTGTTTGCAAGCGCTCGCTCTGAATCAGGGTGGGGATTTTTTTTTTCTCCTGCCCGCTCGCCAGGCTGTGGGTGACCACCCACAGCTTGTGCGAGCAGGCTGGAGATGGTCGCAATTATCGCGACCATCGGCTTTGCGAGGAGACCCTAAGGTAGGGTCTCAGCACTCGCAATGCCGATTGGATTCCTGCTCTAATAGAGCAGGAAGTCCACTACTGACATCACAAGTGATGTCAGTAGGGCCGCCCACAAACGGCAGGCGTTTCATCGGGAACGCCTCCGTTTGTGCAGCCACCCCCCATACCCACCTGCAAAACGGGGCGAGCTGTTGATCAACATCGACAGCCGGCCCCGTTTTGTTGCGAGCCCCGGCGCGAGTGAAGTTCTCACTCGCTACGGGCTTGCGCACGCTGCGCGTGTGCACTTTGGCCACCATTGACCTGCTTGCGAGAGCTATGGGCTCGTGAGCGGGTCTGAATCTGGCCCTTAGATCCCAAATGGTTGTAAACAGAACCAACTTTTAAGTGAATTTACTCTTGTTTTTCAATTTGTTTTTATTGTATCCTAGAATACTCAAGAACAAAAGCATGATAAAAACTTATTTGTCCTGCAACACTTATGTTATAACGCTTTCACACTGAGCCTCTGACCCGGGATATTGCCGGGGCAACCCGGGTCCTGGCTTGGTGTGAAAGGATCAAACACGGGACCGACCCTGGATACGCTCCTCATTGGCTGAATGAAAGTGTCCACCTTTCATGACTCATCTTTGTGAGTCTGTGAACTCAACTTCTAATGACAATACAGAGTTTTACAGGTCTGACACGGGTGCAGTGTGAAAGGGGACGACCCAGAAATAACCCGCGTCCAATGTGCGCTGTGATAGGAGTATTAGTGACATGCATCTCTTTATGAGTACATTTTTATTAAACATATTCGTGTGCCTACAGGTTAATGATTTTGGTGCATTATTTAATGTTTCCAAACATGGTAGATTGTTGGCGCCCTTGTTTCTTTAGAAGTCTGTGGGGAAGGTCTTAGGAATATAAATGTGGGTTTAGAGTGTACAGTATTATTATTTTAAGTGACTTGGGGATAAATTTACTATACAGCATTTTTCAAAGCTGCTGTGTTTTTGGTTACTGAATTTAAAGGGGCAATAATATTAAATGCAAAACCACATCTGTTTTGTATTAAATATAATTTAAGTAAATCAATTTGCTGAAACCGCTTCATGGTAAATGTACCCTTGGTATCACTGGCTTAATACTGTAGCTTTTGTGTAAAAATAAAACCCTGTATAGAATGTATTATTTAAAGATTGATAGCAAAGAAAAACTCTATCATTTGCAAGGTTTGGAAGACTAAGAGTCGTGTTTGGGCGAGATTAAACTCGAACAGGTTCCCACAAATACGCATGAGTTTTCCCAGACCATTTACCAAGAAGTGAGTTTTGCAAAATCGTATTTTTCAGTGGTGAATGCAAATGTGTTTTGTCGTGCGAGTTTTAGGCAAAACACGTGTGAGAATGGATGTGGTTATAAAACACACACGAGAATGCATGCATCATCCTAGAAACATGTTCTGATTGAAGCCGTACACACTGCCTAAGCATATAAAAATGGCACAAACCTTTGAGGGTTTTGTTGGTTGGATGTTGCAGAGGGACAGTGAGGAGTGTGTTTAGTGGAATCGATTGCTGCTTGGTATGTGAAAATTGTTTTGTGCCTCATTATTGTCTTGTCATACTGTATATCTGTTAGTCTCATTTTTCTGTCTTTCTTGATTGTGTTTTTCTTTTGTCCTGTCAGTGGTTTTTGTGTGTGTGTGTGTGGTATGTGTGTGGGTAGTAGGCATGGGCGCCGAGAGGGGGGAGGAGCAGGTACAGTTTACCCGGGCCTGCTAGAGGGGCCTGGCGGGGCCTGGGTCCAGCGTTGCCCCCCCCCCCCTCACAGCAGCTCAGCACACAGCGTGTGCTGGGCTGCTGTGTGAGACTGCTCGCGGCTGCTACAGCAACTGGAGCAGTCTCCTATGGCTGTGGGGGGGAGCGATCACACTGATCGCGCCCCCCCTCTGCTTAGCACTGGGCTGGGGGGCTTACAGCGCCCCCCTCCCCGGCGCTGAAAAAGTGATAAGTATTTTTTTTTTTTCAAGGGGGCATGGCCACGCCTCCCACAATTAGGCCATGCCCCCTCCATTACCCGGGCCCGGCGAGGTTCTCGACGGCCCTGGTAGTAGGAGAGGAGGTTTGTGTTAGTTTGTCCTTTTTTGTGTGTGTTTTGTGTTTGTATAGGGAGGGGGACAGGAATATGACCAGGGCAGAGGAGAGACAGGGAGAGAGTGCGGTGGAGGAGGTTGCATCTCAAGAGGCCCTATTGAGCAGTACAGGCAGGGGCAGCCTGTCCTGGTTCTTAATTTACATGGAAAAAAATGTGTAGGGTTCCACTGTAAATTTAAGAACCAGCAACAGGCAGCAGGGACTGTATGCAGGCGGACGTAATCCCGACGGCCGGCTTCCCGACTGCTTTATCCTGGCGAGGGTTAAATGACAGGCGTCTAAATCTAGACGCCTGTCATTTTACTGATGCTGGGAGACCGGCGCCCAGCATCCCGATCAAAATGATGCCAGGCACTGCTGCAGAAAGCAGTTCTGATAGTGAGGGAACTTACTGTCTAGTTAGAACCCAAATGGGTTAGGATTTTGTTTATGTATCGTTTTATTTATGAACCTGGCACAATAAAGACTGGCTCCGACCAGCTTGTAGGAGAACCCCAGAATTGTGTCCTGTTTCTCCGGCTGCGGTGTGTGTAAAGAGGGAATCAGTCTACCCAAGGAGGGGGACCCCCCTCCTGGCTGGGTCACAAAATATATATATATATATAAATATATATATATATATATATATATATATATCTTACCTTTGTTGGATTGGAGGGCCGGACCTTTGTTGGGCTGACTAGTGTGTGTGCGTGTGTGTGTGTATAATATATATATATATAGTAGTTGAAATCCTGGATGCCGAAGTTGGCATTCCGACGGTAAGTAGTGGGGTTAGGGGATAGGGTTGGGTACTAGGGGGAGGGTCGATCACGCTATTTAAAGCTTATTTGCAGATCTTTTGGCAGCCAGGTCAGCACTGCAGTCGACAGGGCTCGGCGGAAGTGGACAGGTCTGGGGGTGTGATCATAGCCCCACCCCTCGCTATGCAATGCTGTGAATACCGGCAGAGCCACATTGACTCAATTCAATGACAATCTCATAATTTTCCATCTGTGCCACCTATTTCACTGGGGTAGTGGCCAGCCGGGTGGCCCAGGGGCGTATCTATAATGGGTGCAGGGTGTGCGGTGCACACACCCTTCACCCATATTATCTAATACTTACCTTGCGTCCCGGGTCGGGTGTCTCAGCCCTGACAGCTTTATAAGCAGTATCATTAAATGCACAGTTTCAGGCTCTGGGCTACTTTTACTAACGTTTCTAAAACAGACAGGTGATGGTGTAGCCCAGTGGTGTCAAACACAGGTCATCCAGCTGCAGTGGAACTACACATCCCAGCATGCACTGCCACAGTTTTGCTATTAGGGCATGCTGGGATGTGTAGTTTCACTGCAGCTGGATGGCCTGAGTTTAACACCACTGGCCACTGTAGCCTATAGCAACTAATCAGATCTGTCTATCATTTATCTAATGCATTCTAAAAAAGTATCCACATAATCTGATTGGTTACTAAAAATTGTGTCCTTCCCTTCGCCAATCGATTTGAACTGTGTAGTAGTATTTGCTTTTTATGTAAGCCTGTTTCCCCATTGCATGTTATAAGCAGTTCTGTATATGAGGGTTCTGATGACTGCGTATTAGCATTTTTATGTTTTGACTTTGCCTGAACTCTCTGTACCTCTCCTTACCCAGTTTTTATTTAGTTTTCTTCACTTCACTAAACCCTAGCTTGGTTTAGTAAGTTCTGACCAGGGCTTCATCTCAGCCTCAGCGTCCCCTTCTGCCCATGAGTGCCTCAGCGCCCTCCTCTGCCTATGCGTGCTTCTGTGATCTCTCCTGCCCATGCGTGCCTGAGCAGCAACTTCTGCCCATGCGCGAATTTGCAGCCCCTCCTGCCTATGCCCAAATCTGCAGCCCCACCTGCCCGTGCGTGCCTCTGCACCCCTTTCTGCTCAGGCGTGCATCTCTATCCCCTTCTGCCCATGCATGTCTCTGCACCGCTTTCTGCACATATCGCAAGCCTATCCATGCTTGCCTCTGACTCCTTCTGCCCATGATTGCCTCTGTGCCCCTTCTGCCCATGCGTGCCATTGCGCTCATTCTGCCCATGTGTGCTTCTGCACTCCACCACCTATGTGTGCCTCTGCACCACCTTCTGCACATATCTGCCTCTGTGCCCTTCCCTGTCCATGTGTGCCTCCTTGCCCCATCCATGCCATGTGTGCTTCTGGGCCCCTTCTGCGCCTTCTCCTGCCCCTGTGTACCTCTGTCAACCCCCCTCCATCCATATGTATCTCTGTGCCCCCTTTCCAACCCGCTAATGCCCAAGTATGAGTCTGTGCCCCATCTATGTGCGCCTATGCCCCCCTTTTGCTCATGTGTGCCTTTGGATCCCATTCTCCCGCAGTGTACCTCTGCGCCCCTTCTTGTCCATGTGTGTCTCAGTGACCCCCTCCGACCCATGTGTGCCAAATTACCAGATTGGAGCAGAGTTGAAAAGCTGTTCTATACTATAATCTATTAAAGATGCCAGTAACGGTAACCCATTTGCTAGAGTCTGGTACACTGGTTACAATTAACTATTGGAAATGGAGGCTCACTATTCCAGCATTGTGTAATAGTATCTGGTCTTTATACAGAGTATATAAAGCTGCTTATGCTTTGTAAGTTTCCAGGTCTGTCCTGGTAAGTTTCAATAGCACTTTTCAAGTGTCAGGTAGAATTGGAACTTCAATAATCGGGAACATTACAATAGGAATTTTAATTCCACAATTTTTTTTTTTTTTTTTCATCACCTCCACCACATGTTCCATTAAGACCTTGGTCTACCTCAACCCATGGTTGCTTACTCTCCCAGAATGGCCGGGAGCTTCCCAAAAACCGGGTGACACTCCCAGTCCCCCGCAAGAGAAGGCAACTCTCCCAGATTGGCCATTGCCCCCCCCCCCCCACCGGTAGGTGGTTTGGGGGGGCTGATGACGCGATTCGCGTCATCGTAGCCCTGCTCCCTGCCTTACAGTGCTGTTAATATCGGCATTGTAAAAAGGAGACACGATTGCGCCGCCATGCCCCCACTTATGCAGCTGCCATGCCCCCTGTTGCACCGACCTGGCTTACCCCGCCCGGTGGGGACAGCCAGAAACTCAGTAAGGCTCAACCACAGAAACATGAATTAGACATAGAGGAAAACATACAGTGCAATCAATCTGTAGTCAAATACAATCTACAGTATGCAATGCTGTTTAACCATTGTCAGCATAGGATGATTGAGCAATAAATTGATATGCAATTTTTCACTGTATGGTGGTGGGAGTATACACTAATTGCCTTATACAAGTTGCTTAGTGATTACCTTATCTACAACTCCTCTCACATTACAGATGAGACATATTTCCAGCAGGCTAGCTGTGGCCTCTTGACATAACTTGATGTAGCAAAGTCGTTAAGGAATCTCAGATTTAAATATAATCAGAGTTATGGTAGACTTACCTAGATAACCCCTTTAGTATCCCCTAGATATCCCTCTGGCCCATTGGGTCCACAGGGATACCATGGGGATATTATGGTTGGAGACCAGGCACCAAAAAGTTAAAGCTTCAGCTTCCAGGATGCCTCGGGTCCTCCTCCATATATACCCCATCCCTAGCCATAGGACTTCAGTTTAGTTAACAAGTTTCAAGGCAGGAGAAGGAAGAGGAGAAGCAAGACCAATCGTACACCAGAAACACTCTTACACAAGATGAGGGAATCTGTGACCGAAATAAAAAAATTATCCCTGCAGCCAGGTACATCAGGGTGGGTTCCCTGTGGACCCTATGGGCCTCAAAGAAAAGGAGTTATCTAGGTAAGTCTACCATACCATGTGCGATAAATGAGCTTGCACAGGGGTGCATTAGAAAGCTGTGATCACAAAAAGGTTAATTAAAAATTAACCAAATCAACAAAGTTATAAAACCACTGCACTTGCCACTCCTAGATTTGGGGTGCAAACCTGCACTCGCCATTCCCAGGCCTGGGGTGCAAAGTGGCCTGTGACCCACATCACTTAAATAAAAATGCTTTTTACAAGTTAAAATGTATTCAGTTCTTACTCTGTGATAGCAGCTACCAGGTACCCATAAGTATGATGGATAGTGTAGGACCTGCAGAGAAATGGGGTACCATGATGTGGGCTGCAGGCTTAAATGCATTGATCAATCCATGACCCAAACCAAAACCCCATTATTTATGCATTATGGTGAGTGATTTAACAATGGCGAGTGCTGAGTTTTGTGTGTTTTTAAAAATATATAAATATATATATATATATTTATATATACATATTGTGTGTGTTTAGAGCTATAAATGTACAAAAATAGTGATTACATTTTCCGTATTTATTATTCTTTAGGGCAGATGAAGTGGGCATGATAATGACCAATCTTGAAAAAGCTCATCGGGTAAGTACTAGTTTTTTGTATGGTATATAACTATAAAGTCATTTCACATGTGGTGCATGGTGTGCTAGGTACCTAGCTCCACTTTGCGACCTAGGGTGAATCTGAAGAATATTTATTTCTTCCAAGAACAAAACTAGAAAAACTTACCTTAAGTGGAGAACGGGATCAGGTGTTAAATCAGCTGGAGATCAGAGGTGTATCAGATCACATGGCATAGCTGTACTATATTTATATATTTCTAACAATATGTATTGCTATACAAACACATAAATAATTACAAATTAACATCACAGTATGGTTCAGTGACAGAGGGCAAAACGTAGGTAACAAAGCCTACGCTTTCCTGTCCAAACAATGTATTCAATAAACTATCTGACTGATGACCTCTCTGTGGTTGTTCATTTTGAATAAATTTAGTCTATTTTGTAGACATGGCCTCACCACATATCCTGTTTATACTAACTTTTCCTATAGCCTGATTAGTATTTGTCATTTTTGTGCATTTAAAGTTTACAGTATGGCTAAATTGTGGTTCATGTTTTACCTATAAGCCATGGTGGTACAGTAAACCTGGGACAGCTCTTTTCCGTAGGGACATATAACAAGTTATTGTAAAAAAAAAATTAAGAAAATGTCTAAAAGATTTAAAATGCAATTTACTGATAATTGAAATACACTTCAAAAGAGCTCTGTAACTAGTGAGAGGTGGTACAGTGTGTCAGTAAGTACATGATGACATATTACAAGTTATATGAGCTGTATGAAAGCACAGCGCTGGAGGCGTGTGGAGAACAGTCCAGTAAGCCGTGTAATGCTATGTAAAGTCACACTGGACAGTCTTATGCGTATATACTGGACTGTACTCAGCAGTGGTGCTGTCCTATAAATTAAGAATGATTATTGTGCATCTCATATGCTCAAGCTGCTGTATCTGAACATTCCTTTCTTTGTTATTTTTGTTGCATCAAAATGGTTGCTTGAATTAAAAAAAAAAAAGAGATAAAAGTAAATACATACTGTAAAGCAATTTCTCTGCTGCTGTCCTAGCAGGATGCTTGGTTGGCCTATACAGTAAGCGGGTCTAAGCATAGGTTCACCTTTGGAAGGGAATCGGTAGCCAGATTTTTAATAAGTACAACTGCACCACACAAGGATGTTTACTTACGTTTTCTAATTTGAAAGTTTTTATAATCCGCAAATATTTAACTTGCATTGATGCTCGCTATCTATTTTCACTCTTTTACAGAGAGCAGAATCTGCACAGAGGGAGGTTGAGAGTCTCAGGGAGCAATTATCATCTGTAAATAATTCCATTAGACTGAACTGTTGTTCTCCTCAAGGATCTACTGGTCTAACGTCTGCCGTAAGTCTGTGTCTGGGGAACTCTGCAGAACAAATTCCAGTGCACGTTTCGCTTTCTTTTAATAAAAACAAAGTCGGCAAATAACATGAAACTCCACTTTTAACTTTATTATACTAAGACTAATACATATACTGTATAAGTATTATTATATTTTATATTATATCACAGTCACAGCAAAATAGGAAGTGGAACATGCTACATCTAATACACTATAAAGACAATGTGTACATTTTTCAAAAGAGCCATATTCACCAATCAGCCATAACATTAAAACCACTGACAGATGGTGTGAATAACATTAAGTCCTAAATCAAACATTATATTGTCTATGTATTATTCTAAAAAAAAATCCTTTAATTCAAAGTCACAATGTACCAAATATTGTTTTATTCTTATTTCAATCCATGTACATTCTTCACTCTCCTTGCAGCTCACTCCTCTGTATACATTGCAGCCTCAGTAATCGAATACCCCTCTAATGAACACACATGAGCTTTTTACTTATCTATATACATTGACAATAACATGCTCAACCTGTCGCCATAAAAATCTTTCATACACATCCCACAACTATATTTATATCTCTCTCCTTCTACTTCTATTAGCTGGTGACACATCACCAAATCCAGGCCCCACCCACATGCCCCACTCACAACGGAATATAAAGCCAGCTAACCTCATAACCATCACATGTCTCCGATCACCCTCCAAGTCACTAAAATGTGCCTTATGGAATGCACGCTCTGTTTACAACAAACTAACATCCATCCATGACCTCTTTATCTCATGGATCTTCAACCTTCTGGCGATAACCAAAACATGGCTTACACAATCAGAAACTGCCACCCCTGCAGCACTCTCACACGGTGGCCTACACTTCTATCAGAGCTTTCACCCCTTTCTCACTGTGCGTTGCTGCCATCTGTCACCCACCTGGGCCACCCCAACAGTTTCTGGAACATTTTTCTGCCAGACTCCCTCACTTCCTATCCTCTGACATCTCCACTATCATGGGTGATTTTAATATCCCTAATGACAGTCCACAATCTCCTCATGTCTCTAAATTACTCTCTCTAACCTCCATTCCCAATGGACTGACTCCTCTACTCATCAGGAGGGCCACTGCCTTGACTTGTATTCACCAGACTATGCTCAGTTTCTGAATTCGCTAACGCTCCTTTCCGTCTCTCAGATCACAACCTTATCACCTGCACACTCGCCTCCATTACGTCAACCACAATGTCATTAACATCAACCAAGATTCCTCAAACCTGCAGAAATATTAATGCTATTAATTTTCAACAACTAGCCACCTTTCTGCAACAACTATTCTCACCAATTTCTACATTCACTTCTCCTGAGACAGCTGTGTCACACCTAAGCCAGACTCTAGACATAGCCCTCGATGAAGTGGCTCCAGCTACCCATCACACTCCACTTAGAATTTGGCGTCAACCGTTGCACTCTAAATTAACAAGACACCTACAAAAACAATCGCATAAAGTAGAATGTCAGTGGTGTAAATCTCGTACTCCAAGTGACTTCCTCACATATAAGACTATCTACCACTCTTAGCTTAATGCTCTGGACACTCCCAAACAAACATTCCTAAGCTCTCATGTCTGACCAAGCCGCTAACCACAAGCAACTTTTTAATACATTTCAATCACATCTTACTCCTCCCTCACCCAACCCACATGCTACTATCAGTGCACAAGAGCTTGCATCCTATTTCAAGTACAAGATTGATAAAATCCCAAATGAAATGGTATGCTCTTCCTCAGCCAGTGACCTACTGAACCCTCTGGCACATTCTCTTCATTTGACCCCACAAATGAAGATGAAGTATCTACACTCTTCTCATCCTCCTACTCTACTACCTGTCCTCTTGATCCTATACCCTCACAAATCAGTAAAGCTCTGTCTCCTGTGCTCATCACACCCTTCACTAAAATCTGTAATCTCTCTGGCTCTATCTTTCCATCACTGTCCAAGCAAGCAGTGATTACGACCATTCTGAAATAAAAAAAATCTGACCCTAACACGCTCTCAAATTATCGTCCCAGCTCTCACGCCCCCCCAAGCTACTTGAATTGCCTACACTCGCCTCACACACTTTCTTAAATCGCACAGCTTATAGGTCCCACTTCAGTCAGGCTTTCGTTCCCAACACTCCACAGAGAAAGCACTGACTAGGGTAGTGAATGATCTGGTCACTGCCAAGGCTAACGGCAATTACTCACTTCTTCTTCTTCTTGATCTCTCTGCTGCTTTTGACACTGTTCGTTTTTCTGATTCTGCCCCCTCTTCACTACCTATATCAGTTGGAGTACCACAAGGCTCAGTCTTAGGTCCTCTGCTTTTCTCAATCTATACCACCTCTTTTGACAAACTAATCAGCTCTTTCGGTTTTCAGTATCATCTGTACGCAGACAATGTTCAAATCTACCTATCCTCTCCAGATCTGTCACCATCTGTACTGGTCCGTGTCACTGAATGTTTTTCTACCATTTTATCTTGGATGTAATTTCGCCACCTCAAACTTAACATATCCAAAACAGAATTAATTATATTTCCACCGGCCAATAGTAGTTACCAACCTAATATCTCTATCACTGTTAATACCTCGACAATCAACCCACAAGCCCACTGTCTAGGTGTCATCCTTGACTCTGAACTGTCCTTTGTTCCCCACATTCAATCTGTCTCAAAATCATGTTACGTTTATTTAAAAAACATATCCATAATTCGACCATATCTTAAACAAGACACTGCGAAAACTCTAATCCATGTATTCATTATTTTATTATTATTGCAGTAGTCTCCTTACAGGTCTTCCCAAAAACAGACTCTTGACACTACAATACATTTTGAATGCAGCAGCGAGGCTGATCTTCCTCGCCAAACGTTCATTGTCTGCTGAGCCGCTCGGTCAGTCCCTCCATTGGTTGCCGGTTTTTTACCGTATTCAATATAAAATACTTTTACTTACACATAAAGCTATTAACCAAACCACACCAACATACATCTCTTCACTTATTTCAAAATATCTTCTAACCTAACATTTCCGCTCTGCACGAGACCTGCATCTCTCATCCACACGCATTACTTGTTCCCATTCACGGTTACAGGATTTTTTTCTGTGGTGTGCCCTCCCATGCACAATAAGACTTACTGCTAGTTTCTGAACCTTCAAGCGTTTCCTGGAAACTCACCTCTGCACACAAGCTTATCAGATTTCAGAACCGCCCACATAACCTTATAGCTTTCCTACCTAATTACATCCCTTCTTACAGCCCACAAATAGGGGTCTATTCATCATAACTTAATTTCTACAAACGTAGGAGAAAATTAAGATTTTCACCTATTTTTGTGGAACTTAAGTGTCAGTGTTATTCATCAAACATGTAACGCAGGAGATATCACAGATATCTCCTGGTTACAATTCTCCCCCGATAATTTCCACAGTACCCGTACTTTAGTATGGGGATGTGGAAATTATGTAAATCATCAAATCCCGAAAAAGCTTTTTATCAGAACTTGACAGTGATGCTGTATACCATCCTGAGATGGTATACAGCATCCAAAACAGCAGAGGGATCTGAAAAGATCCCTCTTTGCTGTGTCCTCTCACCTGCAGCAGCTCCCTCCCGGCTCACAGAAGGACTGCTCTGGCCAGGAGAAGGCACAGCAGCGGCAGCGATGGACTTGCACGGGGCTGCAGGTCTGACTGGGGGAGGGAGGGTGGTGAGCCAAGTCTCGGGAGGGTGGTGAGCCAAGTCTCGGGATGCAGACTCTGGCGGCTGGCGGATGAAGGAGCATAGCCACACCCGCCCCCAGGTGTTGGACACTTCACAGCAGTGGGGGACCCAATCAAGGCTGCACGTCTGAGGTGGGGGGGAGAGAGCACAGTCTTTGGCGGCGGCTGCAGCAAGGATCACGGGGGGGGGCGGGGGAGACGGACACTAGTGAGGTTGGCGGCGGATGGACAATCGGGGGGAAGGAGGTTCTCTTCTGCTGCGGCTCAGTCTCTTTTCGCAGCCTGTCTTCAAGCTGTGTATGTGCAGCTTGAATACAGGCAGTGAAAACTGACCAGGTGCAGGAGAAAAGTCTGTCATAGAAAAGTCTGTTGTAGAAACAGCAGTTTTTTGGAAGTGATAGTTTAGGCATGATGAATGCCTCCTAAACTGTGTTTGAACCATACTGAGTTCAAACCATAATTATCACATGTGATAATTATGTTTTGAAGAATTGGCGGAATCACCTCATATTTTCTCTTTCTTTACTTTAACATCCTGCCAACCCTATGCCAACATTCCTGTGTGACTGGAACATACAGCCCATCAAGAACCTCTGCAATCTGGCTGGACCAATTTGCAATATGTAGCACCTATCCTTATATTTCCATATATATTGTAAGCTTGTGAGCAGGTTTGAGGTGTACCATGGAGCAATGGAAGAAGGTGGACTATTTTCTTTTAGATCACGTGGTTAGCCAGGTGCATTTGCATCGATTACCTGGGGAAAAGATGGCACCAGGATGCACTATTAGAAGAAGGCAAGCCTGTGGAGGCAGTGTGATGCTGTGGGCAATGTTCTGCTGTGAAACCTGTGGTGCTGGCACTCATGTAGATGTTACTTTGACTTCTATATAAACATTGTTGCAGACCAAGCACGCCTGTTCACGGCAACGGTATTCGCTGATGGCAGTGGCCTCGTTCAGCAGCATAATGCTCCGTGCCTCACTACAAAAATTGTTCAGTAATGGTTTGAAGAACATGACAGAAAGTCAAGTGTTGACTTGGCCTCCAAATTCCCCAGATCTCAATCTGATCAAGCATCTGTGAGATGTCACATAAACAAAAGAAATGGAATGTGGTAGTCAGTGGGTTTTATGCAAATAAAATGCTATAGTAAATCAGTATCCCTTGATTTGAAATAAATTTATCAACAAACAAGGTTTCTCTGAAATAAAAATAATATATCATTAATATACAGTACATAGACATTTGACAGAACATTTGACAGAACTAAAACACACATGACAAATAATAAAAGGATGTATATATAAAAAAGTGTGTGTATATATATAAAGCTCCAAGTACGGAGCGATACGCCTCGTCAGAAGGGTTAACAATACCCTTAGGCTGCTTCCAGAAGTCCAAGATATGCCTGCTCTGCTGTAGCGTACTGCTAGCTGCTACAATTGAACTGTGAGATAATTATCATCTAAAAGCTCAAAGGCAAGCGATTGAGGAGTGAAAGACCCAGTGGAATTGGTGTTTATACACCACAGCAGCCGCTGGAATACATGTGCCGTGGTCTTCCCTAACTCTGAGACAAAGACATTAAGCAGTGGTGTGCTGCCATTATCATCCACAAGCCTGCATGGTAAGACGAGTGCGGTGTGCACAAATATTTAAATAACACACCGCAACAAAATACTGTGATCCAATCCCCTCAGCACATTATACATTGTATCTCACAATTACACAGAATACTTTATTTAACCCCACTGATGAGTGAGAAGGCAGACTTGGACTTATATGGGTAACCATTTATTATCTGAATATATATCGCAGCCATAAGTGGTGGTATTTAAAGTTTTTGATATATACATTTTTTTATATAAACATCCGTTTATTATTTGTCATGTGTCTTTTAAGTCCTGCCAAATGTCTATGTGTATTAAAGATATTATTTTTATTTTGAGAGAAGCCTTGTTGATAAATTTATTTCAAGTCAAGTGATACTGATTTACTATAGCATTTTGTTTGCATAAAACCCACTGACTAGCACAATCCATCTATTTTCTTTATGTGGAGTCTGTGGTCAATTTATGCCAGCTAGTTGGATTAGCAGCAAGAGTGGGAGAATGTATAAAATTGTATACATTGTCTCAATAGTACATTTAAGCGCAAGGATATAGCGGTCATGAAACTGACTTGCTACAGATCATCTGTGAGATGTGCTGGAAAAACAAGTCCGAGCCATGGAGGCCCCACCTCGCAACTTACAGAACCTAAAGGACCTGCTGCTAAGATCTTGGTGCCAGATACCACAGGATACCTTCAGAGGTCTTGTGGAGTCCATGCTTTGATGGGTCCGAGCTGTTTTGGCAGCATGAGGGCTATCTACACAATAATAGGCAGGTGGTTTTAATGTTATGGCTGATGGGTGTATATGCCATTTTTTATGCTCATGGACCATACTCTATTGAAGTAACACAAAATGTATTATTTAGAATGGATACAATTATCAATAGAAGTCAAACAAGAAGCCATTAAAGAATCTTACTCATATAAGTCTTTAGCTAAACCCCAGGAGAAACATTGGGATCCAAGAAAAGATCTGTCTCTCCAAAGTAATAGCATCAAAAAGATATTAAATCATTATAATAAAAGTTACTGGATTTTATGTGTTTTATACACATAATGGAAGAAAGACAGAATAAGGATAAAAAAACAAATCTGAATATATAAGAGTAGCTTTTATCTTTAAAGCAGTTTATACTTTAGGTTTAGTGGTAAAATATTTGCCCATATACTTATGAATGTTCCTGAAAGATCATTACCCCCATACCATAACATGTAAATTATAAAAATTATATAACCGTTACAGCAGGACACTGTAGCAGCCTTCAAGTTACTGTGCGTACCCACACCACACTCCTCTTCTGTTGTATTTCTGTCTGGCTCAGCAAGTGTTTCTGCTCGTAGAAAATGTCATTACTCTTAATTTCCAGAGTAACAAAAGTAGGGCTATTTCTGTGTTATTGCCGTTTTATTATTGCAGGGTAGTTAACAGGATTATAAATCTGCCCAATGGTATTGAACATTTCTGCTAATTGTCGTTTTAGTCAAAACCATAGCAACAAGGTTTTTCATTTTGGGGTGATTTTTTTTTTTTTTTTTTAGGACAAATCTGTCTTCTCTCTGTGTTCTGGCTCTCATCTAGAAGCAGCATTAGCTTCAAAAGACAGGGAAATTTTGAGACTCCTGAAAGACATCCAGCACCTCCAGAATTCTATACAAGAATTGGAAGAGTCTTCATCCAATCAAATCGCTGAACTGGAACAGCAACTAATCATCAAAACAGAGGCCATAGAGGTACAGTTGTGTAATGATTTATATAATCTAGGGATGTAATGATTATTAAGATTAATCTTGTGGGGAGGGTCATGCAGGCATCAACAAACCATATTGTTCTATTTATATTATACATACTTGAGATAAATATGCATACTTCACCCACCGGGTCCAAGGGATAGGTGCAGATTGCGTGATGATGTGATTTTACCTCCAGCCTAAAATGTACAACTCTGTTTCGTGTCTACAAGACTTGACACAATGAATAAAGTATCTGCATATCTTTACTATCCATCTACCCCCTTTGCCATACTTGCCAAGCACTTATGGGTGAGTTCCTCGAATTGCCACCTTGCACTCCTGCCTAAAAAACTCATTCTGTGCTGAACCTTTATAGCCTACAAATAATAATTGACTCCAGAAGGCTAGCTCCTACCATTCAAAGTCATATTCATACTCTGAAAGTACACCTCTTCAGGAGGCAAACCAAATATTCTAACCAACCTGGTGATCGTTTACAGTATACCACTAATCCTTTCACATTGCACTGTCATTGCTGTTACATATTGCCAAAATAGAGCTTTTAGGTCTTTATGTACTGTCATGGATTTGCCCATTTTACCATTTTTTTTCCACTTCCCTCTCTCCACCTTGATGTCTGATCCCAGACTTCAATAGCCTAACTAGAGACACATGTAGGGCCTGATTTTGAGGTGCATGCAGATGCCGCTGCGCCTGCCTCTTTTTGCACAGCTGCATTTTTATGCTCATGCTGCAACCAATTCTGAGCCTAATTAGATGTTAACTGGCTGCGGAGCTATTCTGTTGCGACGCACACTAAGATGTACCACCGGTCGCATTATCGAAGCTTGCACCAGCCCTATGGCAGGTGTAATTTCTCCCAACTGTACATGGCTTCCTGTCTTTAGATGCAGCTGCTGTCAGCGACACGCCTGCGTCTGGTTAGCCACCGGAACGCCCACTGAAAATCAAACTCTGGGCCTGATTCAGACCCGGTCGCAAGCGCTGAGTGCTCGCAACCGGGTCGATGGTGGCCCAGAGCGCATGCGCACGACGGAGCCGGCTCCGTCGTGCGCATGCGTGAGACCCGGATAGCGACGGGCAATCCGTCGCTCCGGGTCTCATACCAAAGGGGACGTGCTATCGATGTTGAGTGACCAGGGGGGTGGCTGCCCAGGGGGATGGCTGCCCAGACGGAGGCATTCCCATGAGAACGCCTACCGTCTAGGGCCGGCCCCACTGACATCACAAGTGATGTCAGTGGGAGAGCTTTCGGCCGAAAGCTCTCTGGGGCTTGCGGCCACGAGACCCTACCACAAGGGTCTCGTCGCAAGCCTGATTGTCGCAATGGTCTTGACCATCGCGACCATCATCCTGGCCACTCGCTATAGCTGTGGGTGGTCACCCACAGCTATGCGAGCGGCCAGGAGGCCAGTCTAAAAAAAAAAAAAAAAGACCGGCCCTGATTCAGAGCGAGCGCTCTGTCAGAGCGACCGGCTCTGAATCAGGGCCTCTCTGCATACAAATACAGAGCAGTAACCTTCAGGGCACATGCACAGAGCTAATTAAACGCATGTGCAAACAGAAAACATTGACTGCTTACATTTGACATCGTCACTGTGTGCACCTCTGAAGAGGTTGGAATGGAGGTATGACAGAATGGGGCAGTGGTATTATTAGCTGAGTAATGTAAGAGCCTCTTGTGTTGTCTATACCCTATCCCTCCTCACAAGTAAAGGGTGCTGCCATATTATAAAATGTAACTATTAGTACTTTATGCTGATTCTGGCTCTAGCCTAGGAGTTGCAGCATGCAATATGGCAGATCCACATTGAGGACTGGTAGATAAACTGTAAAGCTGGGCACAAACTATAACAATTATTGGGCCGGCAATCAATTCAATATTATCAATGTTGACATTTTGACCATGTCTATATTTTGATAGGGTCAAAATGTCAACATTCAAAATATAGACATGCCTATATTATGAATGTATGTATGACAAGAAACAGTTACATTTAAGGAAAAAGAATGCATCGGGTCCACCTCAAATTCATAACCAGCCTTGGACCTCTGAGCCTGGGTTGGTATTGGAAAATAGGTGGAAAAAATGGCATAGCATTCCCCCTATTTTCCAATAACCAGCACTGGACTGCACCAGCTGGGGGCTTAACGCTATTACAGAGAGACACGCAGCGTGGGGTCCCCATGCCATACTACTAACAAGCCCCAAATTGATCAGCCCAGGGCTATAGCATTGTCCTCCCTAGCGGGTTCAACCTGGTGCTGGTTATTGGAAAATAATACCCCCACTGTTTTTTTACCCTTATTTTCCAATACCAGCCTAGCTTTACATGTCTGCATTTTGTTTCTTAAATTTAACTATTTTGCTGCTCTTGTGCTGTAGCATCTAAAGCATCGGCTCTCAGATGCTTCTAAGTTGACTGCTTTTAGCGGCGTCTTGAGAAGCCGGCCATCAGGTGCGGCTGTGTCATTTTATTATGACTGTCAACATTTTAACTGTGTCTATAATTTGGTTTTCGACATTATGACTATATTTTGAACCTGTTGACATTTTAATTGTCAACATTTATTCAATGTCAACACTTTTACCTTGTTGACCTTATGTCCATGTCATTGAGGAAAGAAGGGGAGGGTCCCGGTGTCCCGACCACCTCAGAGTAATGGTTGCCTGTAATCAGGTAATCTTTAGTTGCATTGCAGTATTGAACAAAGAGAAGAAAAAGCAAAGTACATCACAGGATCAAGTGGTAATTCCTCTTGGTCACTATGTGGTAATTACTCTAATGTTTTGAGTGTAATTCATACACTTTGGACAAACTCACACCGTTGTCCAACTGTGGATGTGAGGCGAAGTTAATGGTGCCTAGATGAATACCTGAAGCTGATAGTGGGGAGATGAATACCTGAAGCAGATTTTGGGCAGATGAATACTTGAAGCAGATAGTGTGGAGATGAATACCTGAAGCAGATTGTGTGGAGATGAATACCTGAAGCAGATTGTGGGGAGATGAATACCTGAATCAGACAGTGGGCAGATGAATACCTGAAGCAGATTGTGGGGAGATGAATACCTGAATCAGACAGTGGGCAGATGAATATCTGAAGCAGATAGTGTGGAGATGAATACCTGAAGCAGATAGTGTGGAGATGAATACCTGAAGCAGATAGTGGAGAGATGAATACCTGAAGCAGATAGTGGGGAGATGAATACCTGAAGCAGATTGTGTGGAGATGAATACCTGAAGCAGATAGTGGGGAGATGAATACCTGAAGCAGATAGTGGAGAGATGAATACCTGAAGCAGATTGTGTGGAGATGAATACCTGAAGCAGATAGTGGGGAGATAAATACCTGAAGCAGATTGTGGGCAGATGAATACCTGAAGCAGATAGTGTGGAGATGAATACCTGAAGCAGATTGTGTGGAGATGAATACCTGAAGCAGATTGTGGTGACATGAATACCTGAAGCAGATTGTGGGGAGATGAATACCTGAAGCAGATTGTGTGGTGATGAATACATGAAGCAGATTGTGTGGAAATGAATACCTGAAGCAGATTGTGGTGACATGAATACCTGAAGCAGATAGTGGGGAGATGAATACCTGAAGTAGACAGAGGGCCTGATTAGGAGTTTCACGACACTGCCGATGTCGGACACAGTGGAGCAATTATTTTCTTCTGTGCGTCTTTCTTTTTCGCACTGCGCATGCATCCAGGTAGCGTGCGCACAGAGTCAGAGTTGCGAATGAGGAGCACGGGAGACGCACAGTGTTGAGAATGTAGTGAGCCGTGACTGGGAGGTTGCTTAGCACACGAACGGAGATAGTCCGTGTTATGGGAGTGTCACTGGTGTGTCGGTTGTGTACAGAGATGCACAGCCACACACATAGGAGGCCACACTCAAACACAGTAACTGCACCTTCCATAGGGCTGCTGCAAGTTTTGATGGTACGTCCAAAGAAGCACCAGTCTGTACTTCAGAATCTATGGGCGCCTTAGTCCTAGCACGGTCGGACACATGGATGTACTCCATGGAAGGGCTTTGTAGCGGCATTTTCATAAAGTCGCAGATTGTCGATTGCCAAAAGTTGCAGAGTCAGCCATGAGCCTTAAACGGATAGTATGGTATGGAGCATCTTTTCTTTTTACTAAATGGGATCCTTGATAGTCAACATAATAGAAATTTGCAAATACATGTTTTGCAAAGTGGGGTTTATATATATATATATATATATATATATATATATATATATATATACTGTAGATATAAACCACACTTTGCAAATTCTGCGTTTGCTAATGCCTATTACTGTATGTACAATATCAAGGATCATAGATAGATATATGTGTATGTATATGTTGTGGTAGGATGGATAGGTGGCGTTGGTGAGCCACTGATGCTGTGCTGGGATAGTGGGATCCTCCCACACAAGTTCAAAAGGTCTGGCCCAGAGGATACATCCCAGTTGGGGCTGTGGCAGCCAGACCAGTGGGTATAATGCCATGAATCACAGCGTTGCACCACAAGGGGATGGGGCTACGATTGTGCTTAGGCAGGGCAGGTAACTATTTATTCAGAAAATCTGATTAATATCACAAGTACTCCAGCAAACACAGACGGTCATTGGGGTATTATAAATAAATGTCCACAGCTTCATGAAAACCCATTTAAAGGTAATTGTAGCCACCATTTCACACCAAGTGATATCTATATATGCTGATATCAGGTAGCACTAGTCCTCCTTTTTTCTTTTAGGAGCAACAACCAATCTCCTAGGAACTAGAGAAATTAGAAAATCTGGCAGGTATTTATCTCTGCACCGATAACGCTGGGCTTGATTCAGAGATGGACACAGTAACGATATATATATGCAGCTGAGCTATGTTTTGCTACTGCTCATTTGAGAAAAGTCTACAAAACCCTTACTGCACATGCATGAACCAATGTGTGCAATACCGTTCGCTAACGGAATCGCTAACACTTGAGAAGAGGTTTGTGAGGGAGTGAAGATCCCGACATGTAAGTATTTATCTTTTACTAACCTAACCCCCCCAACCCTAACCCTCCCTTAGGGGTGCCTAACCCTAACCACCACCCCAAGGGCCTAAACCTAACCCCCCCTGTAAGTGCCTAAACCCAACCCCCCCTTCCCCGCAGCCTAAACCTAAGTCTCCGGGGGGGGGGGGGGGTTCTTAACCCTAACCTACCGCCAGGGGTGCCTAACCCTAAACCCCCTCCCCCTAGCCTAAACCTAACCCTAAGTCCCCTAACCTAACCCTCCCTCCCCCCCCCCCCCCCCCCCCGCCGCAGCTGTCGATACCATGTTACCATCGATCAGTATGCCGGGCGTCGGGCTCCTGGTGTAGGTAAAATGACAGGCGTCAGGTTTTCAGCACCTATCATTAGACCCCTGCCGGGATTAGACAGTCGGGAAGCCGGCGGTCGGCTTTTCGACCGTCGGCTTCCTGACTGCATCCCGTTTGTGATCCCTGGGTGTTTCAGGGTGGAGACTAGGAGGTGACCTGAAGAGATCGCAAAAAAGGGTCCCTTTCATGGGAGTGTTATAGGAGTGTCTCTGGTATGTAGCTAGAGTACACCCTATCGCAAATGTCAACGGTGTGATCGATGCTGCGTTGATTTTGGTGTGTTTACAATCTCCATCGCAATGCACAGACCACACAGCCTGAAAGTGGGCGTCTCCATGCTCAAACACTCCATCGCACTGTGCAGCACAAATGAAGGCTGAGATTACAATTTGCATATTCCTGCAACCGCTATTGCCAGAGCCGCTGCAACCGCATTACCAATCATCTCTGAACCAGGCCCTTTGTCGTTTTCACAACCAACATAGGACAATGGTGCGAGTTTGTTTAAAGTTAACTTATTACACTAAAAAGGCTAGTGTAATTACTACGTAGTGACCCAGATGGTGTAGGACGACACTGCGCAAACTGTGCTTTTCTTTTTGTTCTGGTTATCCTCTGCAATACAACTAAAGCATACAACAATCTATTACATTGAGGTGTTCAAGGGTGCTAGGAAATCCTCCATATTATAGATGCAGTGGGTGCAGGGTGTACACAGGCCCACACCACACATCATGCACCTATACATAAATAACACTTTCCTGTCCTCCAAACAATGCAAAAAGCAGTGGAAAAATGGCATCACTTTCCCGGAGATCTGCACTTGCGCAGTCCAGAAATCATTGAGGAAATAGGGTTGGGTATACGAGGGTATAGCAGGTTTAAGGTCTAGCCTGGACTGTACTAACCACAGTTTTCATACACAGGTGAACCTTTGATATACTCTTGTGTCAGAAACAATAGACTAGTGTACAATACACAGACTGTTTACCCTACAGAGAACCAGTGGCGACAACGTGCGGAATGTGCCTTATGCTGTGTTTGTATTGCATGGAATATGCACACAAGCAGTTACATTTGAGGCTTTGTTTAATGAAGTCCATTTTTACACTACTTCACACATTCCTCCAACTATATCTGCTGCCTTACTATCCTTATGTCTGTTCCTGCACATATACTAGCTAGTTGGTCAGTCTCACTCCTTGCTGATATATATCAAATAGAAATTATACTATGAGGGAAATTCAACTAGCCTCGGTAAATTGATCCCCGGGAGCTATTCAATTAGCCCCGAAACCAGCATTCGTCAGGGATTTTATTTCACCTGCCTGAAGCAGGTGAAAAAAAATGCCCGATTAGTAGCCCCATATTTGCGCCTGTGAAAACACATAGGTCCATGACCTTATCACGGATCCTATGTGTATTTGCCCGGAAACTGATAAATTTTAGGGCAAATAAAACGGGATTTATATGATTTGTCCGAAAGGCAAAAAAAATGCGGTATGTCCCGTTTTATTCGCCGGAAATATTATCATGGCTAATTGAATCCCCCCTATGTATGACACCTAACATGTGTGCATGTAAAATCCAGGAACTCCCCCACAGAGCTTGCAATCTGATCTAGTGTATTACCTGCATAATAGCCGTTTTTTCTTCTTACTCAGAAACTGGAACAGAAGTTACAAAATCAGTCGGATTACGAAGAAATTAAAACTGAGCTGAGGTAAGATTCAGTCTTCTCCTTTTAAGTCTGCTCTCTATCAGCCTGATTAATAATGTGCTATGGGGAACACTGCGCACTCCCAGCTTTATAATGCAATAAATAAGACAGCAATGTCACTAGGGGTTGTTTATACCTATTACAATGCTGTATATATTTACCTTTCTGTCGAGCACAACAAAAATATCCATCTGTTATTTTATAACAGCAGAATATAAATCTGCTGTATGTGTTAGCAACAACAACAAATGCGAAAAAAAATATGTTTACATTATAGAATGGGGTTGTTGTACAGTTAGATGTCATTATATTGTGTATCAACCGAATGAACGTACGTAGAGAATTCACATTATCTCCTTATCTAATATGACTAACATATTAAATAACTAACATTATCTGTTGGAACAGTTTGTACATAATTGTTTTTTAACTGTTACTGATATTTTTGTGTTGATTATTGTGCTGTGTTTCTGTGGAGTGTAAATGACTGCAGATACAGTATTGTCACTTCAGCTGCTTGAGTCTTTATTGCAGGAATCTGCCACAATTAATTACTTTAATCACAACCACTGCTCACTGATTATACATTTCTTAGATCCCATATGCTTCTTGATATCCGTACCATAGTGTAATTCACTCACTTAGATTATGGGCACCACATATGACAGCCATAATAGATATTGCGTAGGGTCATTGCTTCACTGCTTTGCTGTAAGATTGCCTAGAATCCTGGTGGAGTCCGTGACAATCTCTCCAGCCTGGACTCTAGCAGAATAGCAATTCAGTATTATATTGTATAACAAATGACGTTTTCACGCAGTTAGTATCATCCTTGCATAAGTGTCAGTTTCGGAGGCAAACAAGAAATAGTTGTTTCAGCTTACTTTACATATTAACGTATTCCCTACGCTGATTATTTTACTTCTGCCTTTTTCATGTATGCTCTGAAATGCTGACTGCTAATTAGGGGCATTTTAAGAAATAAGGAGTCCTGTGTGCAAAATATTTTCATGCCACCCCAACTATCGTCTGTGCAGATGTCTTCGCCATATTTTCTGCGCTATTTGTGGAAGCCAAATAAGTCCAATTTGCTGGGTCACCCTGCTCTGGGTGCTGGGTGGGCATTGCGGGACCCACTTTGACTCAGAGGCCCAGCACCCATTACAGAAATGCCACTGTTGCATATACTAAACCAGAGAGACCACCAACTCATCATTCTGATAATACATGAGGAATAAACAAACTAGGGCTCCAGCTTACTTAATATGCCAGTTAATTTTGTCCTTGAAATTGATTAAAAACAATCCTTAGAAAATTAAATAGATGTCTAACAATATGGGATTTACTGCTTGCTTTCCCAAGGATTCTAGTAGACATGCAACATAATTTAGTTTCTCTGTGACACCATGGCATAAAAAAAGTCATTGCATTTATAATCTAAATATATATATATATATTTCTATATATATGTATGTATATATATATATATATATATATATATATATACAGTGTATATATATTTATATATATATATATATATATATAGTATTTTTTAAACGTTTACAGCAGCTAATTACATTTTCACACATCATCTTCATAGCTTAGCTTTAATTTTTTTTAAATTACCTGTTACACTTAAAATCCTGCAACACAACCATCATTGCAGTGTGCCCTAAATGCCACACTGCTTGCCAATCACTTTGTTTTACCCGTGAAATAGCTCATTAGTATAAACATTCCAAATTGGTGCTGGGGATTGTAAGTGACAAAAAAAAAATCATCATTTAATAAGTTCCAAGTAGATATAATCAGTGTATATAACAGGTGCCTAATATGATTTACAGAAAAATGTATCAGGAGTTGTCCAATAAGCAAGCACCAAAATGTTAGTTCAAAAATGAAATTCATGGGGGGGTTCCAGAAGCAAAGATTCAATATCTCATGTGTATTTATGCTCCTCACTACGTCTCAGAAATGAATAGAATACAAGACTAGAAAAACCATACAAGATATATTGTAGTATATCACCTCAATGAATCACCCAGTAGTTTTAACGCAACTAGATGATGTGAAAATAAATATTTTAGTGGAAGGGGGCCTGTACTGCACACCCTAGCTCTTTATAATGGGTAGTGCTACCTAGCTGAGACTTAATAATACATCATAGAAAAAAAGGAGAGACAAGATGCACCATACAACCATTAATAATTATACATAATGTGCGAGGTTTTTAGCATAAATTTGGCCAAAATTATGAGCTTACCCACCAGCGTCAAGGTAACCTCATCGGGTAAGTCCCTAACACTATGGGGGTTCATGTCTGGGGCGTGGGGCGCCCCCAAACCATCTGTCGAAGCTGGATAATTGGCTGAGACAAGATCAGTTTAAAATTGGATCGCAGCGACGCCATCTTGCGTCTGGCCGCAAGACGCCATCTTGGAAATGAGATCGCAAGACGCCATTATGCGAATGGCCGCCTAAGCGCCATTTTAGGTAAACTCACACTTTAGTACATGTGGCGATATTACTATTAGCATCATACGATTGCATCTTTCACCATTTCTCATACACACATTAATACGCACAATTGCACTGTTAACTAGTCGCATATTAGCGAATGCATAAGATCCTGTATGATTAGCTCCATGCACACGCATCTGCCCCAAGTTAACTAGCGTCTTTACATCAAACCCCACATACTCATAACTAAGGTTTTATATGTGATAAGTAAGCCATGTTTGGTATTGTACTGATGCGTACTCTCTCAACAGTATTCCGGTAATATCGATGGAGAGATCGCAACATGCATTCTCAACTTATGGACCGCAGAGACTTCAAGCAACAAAATGTACATTATATGAACAACTGTTAGGATTTGCATGAGGCGGGAAACCAGAGACCACCAGTTGTTAGAGGCTGGGCTGTGTCTATTTGAACCATCCTGTTAAATGCCTTGTAACATATGCCCTCTCCTTTAGGACCAATGGTATTAGCAACAAACTTCTCTATTGTGTTGTTTATTTCTGGGGGGTATAAATATGTGTGCTCTGACCCTGGGTTCCTAGTCTTCGTGCTGAATGCTGATTGACGAGGGGTTTCTTGCTGATGCCTACATCTGGACCAGACAGCGCTGCGTATGTATAATTGTACTTGGGTCTGTATAATCTCTTTGCGCTAAGATTATATGAGGATCATAGCGTGTAACTGCTGTACTTTTACTTGAATAATACTTTGTGCTTTGGAACCACAGGTTCTAGGTCTGGAGTCTTTATTTACTGTATGACTGCGTACACAAATTAGCGTCATCCTTAGAGGTTTATAGGCAGGATATTAGAAGGTATAGGCAGGGGTATATAGAGGTTCAAAGGCAGTATCGTTAGTTGGGGGCTCGTAGTGAAGTCACTTAACTGCTCTCACGGCACTTACGGTTATCGATTTCTCACCAAAGGGTGGAGTGGCCACATGCAGGGTTTACCTGCAACTGCTCGGTGCTGAGAGATCGCTACCCGTTTTTGTGTGAGCCAGGGACGCTGACTAGAATCCAGGGACAAGAGAGGAAAAAGTTTGTTTTCCTTTGTTGATAGAACCTAACATTTAAAGGGGTGCCGCAGTATTGAACACGGGGCTGAGTCGCAGTTTAGCGCACAGTAGAGAGGATGAACGGGACTATTAAAAATAAGTTAAGTAAAATCATGGCAGAGACTGGACTAGGTTGGCCAGAAGCATTACCGTTGGTCCTGCATAGTATAAGGACCACTCCCAGACCCCCTCTAAATCTGTCTCCCTTTGAAATACTGTTCGGTAGACAACCTCATTTGATTATAAGTCCACAGGAAGACTTGAAAGGTAACAACGAGGTAACTGTACAGTATCTTATATCAATGAGTAAGCAGTTAAAACAACAGCAGCAGAAACTGAAATTGTTGTCCAATGATATGCCTGAAACTAACTGTCATGATGTTGAACCTGGATAATATGTTATGATCAGAAATTTCTTGCGTTCAGGTTGTTTGACTGATCGGTGGGAAGGTCCGTACCAGGTGCTGCTGACAAGTACTACATCGTTGAAGGTGGCTGAGAGAGATACCTGGGTCCATTCCACTCACTGCAAAAAGATCAATCAACCGGTGGAGAAACAAGTCAGAGATAAGGCTGATAGTGTGGACCTGTCGCTCGCGAACTTGTTCCGGGAGGATTGAAAAGGTTGTAGTGAGATACCTGAACTGAAAGAAATCTGCAGGTCTTGTTGTGGCAATGGATGGGCCTGCTGTGTTCATTTTCATGTTCTCTTTTAGAGTGTTCATCATCCTGGTCAGTTCGGGAATGTCCGGTTTCTGTGAAGGGGGACCGATTGTGGAGAGGGGAGTTGATGGCAGTGCTGATGGAGTGGAGTCAGAAGGAGTGCAATGTCAATCAGGGGAGTGTCTGACCAATCTTAATAATATTATTGTTAAGAGAGCTGTTATTCCGGATACTCGCGGACGGTGTGGAGGTTTATCGTCTGAAGATTCCTGTATTTGTGAGCTTTGTGGGTCCCTAGTTGATGAGAATTGTATCCAGCGGTGCCAGCCTAAATATAACCCGTACTGGGGTGGGTATCCTTTAAAGGATTATCATAGCATGGTAGGCAAAGTGTTAAATCAAACTGATTGCTGGGTGTGTTCACATGTGCCACAGGGACAGCATAATGTAGGGTTGGTGCCATTTCCGCTGAATATCACGGAAATTTTAGAATTACAGAAAGGGAAAACATTGGATGGAAAATTCCTCTCATCCAAACCACCTCATTTCAAACTCTATCAATTCCAAGTAGATAGATCACTTTTGTGTTTAAACATAACCAACCCTAATAAACCCGGGTTGGGAAGTGACAGGGAATAATCAGACGATGACCTTCTCACAAAGAGCTGATAATGAGTCCATAAACCATGATCTGTTACGCTCAATTAAATCTAGTGGGAGACATTTTAGGTACCGGTATGCATTGAGTTCCACCAAAGAAATTATTGGTAAGGTGCCAGATGGTTATTGTGTTAAAATAATACAGCCAGAAACTTGCATGTACCAGATGGAAGACCCAGAAATAGGATTGTTTGCAAGGGAAATGTGCTTAATGATAATGATGCATACCATTCCTTATGTTCTCCCTGATAATGTATATTTTATATGTGGAAGAAAAGCGTTTAAGTGGCTCTCCCCGAGTTCCGAAGGTTTGTGTTACCTGGGAAGAGTAGTCCCAGAAGTTATGACCCTCACACATGTTGAAATGCTTGGTATACATAAAAACACACTGTCACCATATCTTCACACACAATATGAACACAGAGGCAAACGAAATATGATATCTGGTGACGTGCACAAAGCCACTCAGTTAATTAGTGAGACAACTGGCTATCAAGTTTTAGTCGCATTGGATCCCACCAGGATCGCTCGGGGTACATTGAACTTTAGATATATTCAGGAACTTGCTAAATTGATAGATAATATCACCGAGATGTACGATGACACATTCAGGTATACAGGGAGAGAATTGCAAGCGTCCAAGAAAGAACTGGTGCAACACAGGCTAGTGTTAAATTATTTAACTGCTGTTACTGGAGGGTATTGCGTAACGTTGGCCACCCAATTTGGAGTAAAATGTTGCACCTATGTCACCAATGATACCAGCGACCCTAAGGAAGTTATAGACCAGAAGATGGATGAAATTCTGCAGCTAAAATGGGTATTTCGTAAGAACCATAATGCTTCAGTGGCTGAAGTAGGGGAGAAGATAGAAGGATGGGTTTCATGGCTGGTTCTCAGGTCTAGGGGAATGGGTCCAGGAAGTGATCGCCAGCATCGGCAAATTCTTAATCCTTATACTGATTATCATCTTAATAATTGGTATATGTGTCCGGTGTGTACCTATTGTGTTGAAGTGTGGAAAATGTAAAAATAGAGTAAAACGAAAGAACGAAATTATGATGGTGGTCAGTATGAATACTGAGGTAAATACAGAACTGCATTACAACCCTGAACTAGGAAATACCATCATTTAATGTATTATATTTAGACATGCATAGAATGTATTATTGAAATGTTATTTTAAAACACCTCAGATAATGTAAAGTCTCAAATTTCTCCTTCAAGACTGCCTTTATAGGACTGGTGTATCCCCACACCTTTCACATGATCTTCCAAGATCCGTGGTGTGCGTATAATAGTAGTTTTATGTCCCCACTCAGAGACACATTATTGATGATTTAAGAACCACCTTGTGCCATCCCATAATAACACTAAATAGTATATAAATGTAAGTCTAAATTATATTTTAAAATCAGATTGTGATAGCATGTTGTTCGCTATCAAAGGGTGGACTGTCGAAACTGGATAATTGGCTGAGACAAGATCAGTTTAAAATTGGATCGCAGCGACGCCATCTTGCGGCCATCTTGGAAATGAGATCGCAAGACGCCATTTTGCGAATGGCCGCCTAAGCGCCATTTTAGATAAACTCACACTTTAGTACATGTGGCAATATTATTATTAGCATCATGTGATTGCATCTTTCACCATTTCTCATACACACATTAATACACACAATTGCGCTGTTAACTAGTCGCATATTAGCGAATGCATAAGACCCTGTATGATTAGCTCCATGCACACGCATCTGCCCCAAGTTAACTAGCATCTTTGCATCAAACCGCACATACTCACACATTACATATTCACATACAAGGTTCCATAAGCTATAAGGTATAAGATTCGAGTATGCACATTTATTATCATTGCTAGGAAATAAAGGTTATTTCGTAACTAAGGTTTTATATGTGATAAGTAAGCCATGTTTGGTATTGTACTGATGCGTACTCTCTCAACAGTATTCCGGTAATATCGATGGAGAGATCGCAACATGCATTCTCAACTTATGGACCGCAGAGACTTCAAGCAACAAAATGTACATTATATGAACAACTGTTAGGATTTGCATGAGGCGGGAAACCAGAGACCACCAGTTGTTAGAGGCTGGGCTGTGTCTATTTGAACCAACCTGTTAAATGCCTTGTAACATATGCCCTCTCCTTTAGGACCAATGGTATTAGCAACAAACTTCTCTATTGTGTTGTTTATTTCTGGGGGTATAAATATGTGTGCTCTGACCCTGGGTTCCTAGTATTCGTGCTGAATGCTGATTGACGAGGGGTTTCTTTCTGATGCCTACATCTGGACCAGACAGCGCTGCGTATGTATAATTGTACTTGGGTCTGTATAATCTCTTTGCGCTAAGATTATATGAGGATCATAGCGTGTAACTGCTGTACTTTTACTTGAATAATACTTTGTGCTTTGGAACCACAGGTTCTAGGTCTGGAGTCTTTATTTACTGTATGACTGCTTACGCAAATTAGCGTCATCCTTAGAGGTTTATAGGCAGGATATTAGAAGGTATAGGCAGGGGTATATAGAGGTTCAAAGGCAGTATCGTTACATCCCAGCCAAATCACCCCAAATAATGTTGGTGTTAGGTAAGTGACCTAGTGCTAAAAGTGTTGGAAAAATGAAAAATAAATGTGTGAAAATGTAACAAACAAAAAACAAACACAGTGCTATAAAGTGTTAAAAATAAGTGTTAAGTGGTGATGCCCCAAAGAAGTCCAGCCAGAGCAATTCAAGGGCCCCACGCTCCAAAATTCACCCCATAACTGACTTGCTACATAGTAGCAAGTTTGTTACATTTTCACACATTTATTTTTCATTTTTCTAACACTTTCAACACTAAGCAGCCACCCTCACTTGCCTAACACTTCACTGCTATTTTTTATTTTATTTTGTGTGGTGCCCTGGGGTGGTTTGGTTGGGATGGTTTGGGGGTGCCCCAGACATGAACCCCCATAGTGTTAGGGACTTAACCGATGAGGTTACCTTGACGCTGGTGGGCAAGCATATAATTTTGGCCAAATTTATGCCAAAAATCTTGCACATTATGTATAATTATTAATGGTTGTATGGTGCATCTGGTCTCTCCTTTTTTTCTATGATGTGAAAATAAACCACGACCTTGCATAGTGAAACTTACACACCAGGTCCAGTACCCACTCCCAGTGCAATGAATTACAAAGAAGGGCAAGAAGATTTCACAAGTAGGGTGGAAAATGCCCAATGGGTGCATACTTACTAGCCCAAATTGTGTAGATGGTTTGTAACACAATAGCTTAAATGGCATCAAAACATCCTCAATCGAACATTGTTCTGCAGAGTCCTTTCATAAGCATTTATGAAGGAAATGGAAAAATTTAAATTTTTTCTTCCTCCATAGGGGGCACAGGCTTTATGCTGGGTATAGGTTGATGAGTAGGAGTCTGGGCACCAAATAGTTAAAACTTCTTACCCATCAGCCCCTGCTCCCTCACCCCTATGACCCGCCCCCAGCAACAGGCAGTTTTAACATGGTGCCAAGCTGGAGGCACCATGTTGTGGGGGCATCTAAATGGCCCTTGTAACGTTTATTTTCGTTTATTTTAATATATTTATGACAAGAGCGGGCAGTGCAGGGTGTCCTATAGGACACCGTCACTGCCACTCCAACGACTCCAGCGCCTGTGGTGGCAGCATTGGCGACTGGGTCGGTGACCTCCATCACGGGACTCCGGGTGCAGATATGTACACCACCGCCCGGAGCCGAACGCTGATGGGGGAAGGTAAGAGCGAATCCCTGCTTGCAGGGTGTCGCATGCTCATGGCTTAACACCACTGGTGTGAAGACCACCAGCAGTGCTGGTAGTGTGGGCTCTGGGTGTCCCTGCTCTACACGCTAGACCACCAGGGCACCGAGTAACAGGATGCCGCTGGCAGCGGTGAGAGCCCTGTCCCTCGGGTCCATACCAGAGGGGTGAGTCAGGCTTCCTGTTAACCCCTCCCCCTGCACCTTGGCGCGGTCACTCAGCAGTCAGCTTGTCCCAGTCTGTTTACTCTCCCTTCCCCTCTTGCTCTCTCTCTCTCTCCACCTATTGAGAAACGCTGGGCAGCCATTTATACAATGCATGGTTCAGCACACTCTGGAGAGTAGTTGGGCTCCTATATCCATGTATACCTTACTATAGTTTGTGTGGTATACATTTAACTCCTTCCTGCATTAATAGGGCTGGTTTGCTGAGCACTATTATTGCCCATTGGTCTGTGCCTTGCATGTAATGTGTGCAGTTTTATTTTTATGACCTGGTGGGTGTATATATATGTATACATGTCTAGGTGGGCATATATGATGTGGATATGTTTATATCTAACTAAATACCCCATTAGTAAGGCGGGATGGCACTGTACTATAGGTAATAGTGATGGGACCGTTAATGTCTCAGTCATTGAGAAATTTCTAAGCATCAGTATGACCTGAGTTTTCTCTTTATAGCCCCACTTATTTCTCTATTTGTGGCGTTTCTCATTCACGGCACAACCCCATAATCTACACATCGCTGTTTTTCTAACTTTTGTGTGGGGGATACACCTGGACTGCTTTTAAATGACCTCCAAGATTGAGGCACCCGGGGAGGTGGGTGCACCTGTGCGGAGTAGCTGTTAAACCTTTTTCTAGAGGCCTCTGTGTACTAATGTACTTTCTCTGCAGGCCTCTGGGTTTAGACTTTCATTTGCCTCAGGGTTTGGAGCACAATGGCTTAGAATACAGGCCTCTGTGCCAGGTCTTTCATAGCAGTGCTATGTTGAGGTTCCTTTGACCAGAGCAGTCAAGGAAGCTGGCAGGGGCATCCAATTACAGGTAATGTGCATGTTAACTAACCAAGTTGCAGCTGACCCAGTTAGAACCTTCTATGGTGGTGGTCTAATGCTCAGGTCCCTATTCTACACCTGCCATACAGCCAGGTAAGTACAACACTCCTTCACTTACTCAGTACAGGAGTGGCACATGTTAACCAGCGAGGACATAACTCTGCACAGGCCTTCTAGGCCTGACCAATTTTGAGTCTGCGCCTCAGTGCAGGAGGATAGAGTTCTGCACCAGACCCTATAACGTCTAGATTAGGATGTTCCTCCTCTTTGGGGTGGAGTCCATCTGGGCAACCCCAGCATGGGTGGATGGTTTCAAGCATTTTTTCATAGTGTAGAGACCACGTATGACGCCTAACAACCTAGCTGACTAGTAGTCCTGGGGTAGTGGTCCTGTCTTTGAACCTGCACAGCCCAGGTTTGAGCCTCATAGGGTCTCATATATGCGTTAGCGGGTTTTCCAAAATCTCAGAGGAGCAGCTGAAGCTCCGGGAGACTTTTTCGCTCCCCTCTGGCCTCCAGAATCATGTCCTGGTCCCCTGTCTTCCTGAAGGTGTGTGCTCCTATACCAGCCTCTTACTGGTTAGGCGACAGACTGCTTGTTTCAGCCCATCCTCATTCTCTGGGCACTAGCGGGAACTTCATGACATTTAGGTACCACATAAAATCGCTTTGCTCCATCATACTAATTTTGGGGCCAGGGGACTTCTTGGCCTTCTTGGACTTCATGCCTACTTACATGTTCCCATCCAACTCAGTCACCAGCGTTTCCCCCGGTTTGCTGCTCAGGAGGAACTTTTCCAGTTTCGGACTTTGCCATTTGGACTTATCACAGCTCCTCGTGTCTTCGTCCTCTGGGATTTCTTTCGTATCACGGTGGGCCTTCTCTAGGCTCACAGATGGGTTATCAATTGAAATTTTTATATATATATATATATATATATATATATATATATATCCAATGCACGGTGGCACTCAGGTATTAATATAATAAATCACATACGCAGGGTGTAATGCTAACGTTTCGATGCTTTAATGCATCGAAACGTTGGTATTATACCCTGCATATGTGGTTATTATATTAATAACTGAGTGCCACCGTACATTGGATACATTTGGATTGGGGTCCCAGGTTGGGATTAACTACGGAAGGCACCAGGGACGCTGGAGTTTTTTTACATGTGAGTGATACTCTCTGATTTAGTCTTAGGAGATGTTGCATTTGGAGACCTTACTGGACTCCAGTGTTCAGCGGGACTTACAGGCTGAAATTTGCTTTTTTTTCTATGTCACCGCCAAATGTTGGTACACGCTTGCATGCAGATCCCAGGCTCTCTAGTCTCCACCTTTGACATGGAGGAGTATGCCCAGTTTCCTTCCTGGCTTCTCCAGTTGTAATTTCTGGCCGGTGGAACAGGTCTGGAGCTCCAGGGGTCCCACCTGGCCAGGTAATGCCTCTCCTGGATTCAGGACTTGGGCTTCCTTACCACTGCTGCAAGTCTTCGGGTGAGGGGCGGTGACCTGTCATCAGACTTTTCAGGGTCAATGGTCGGCTCAGAAGGAGCCAGCTACTGATCAACATTCTGGAGCTCTGAGCAGTCTACACAGCTCTCTGCCTCTCATCCAGCATCATCCAGTCCAGGTACAGTCCGACAAAGTGACGGCTGTCACCTACATAAACCATCAGGAGGGCACTCGCAGTCATGGCGCCAGGTAAGAGGTCAGTTGAATTCTCCTTTGGCACGGATCAGCATCTTCCGTCAATGTAGAGGCAGCCTACATCCCCGAAGTGTAAAATTGGAAAGCAGTCTTTGTAGGTCGCCAGGATGCTCTTTTGGGTGAATGGGCTCTGCATCCAGATGTCTTTCAACTCCTGGTTCTTCGCTGGGGCTTGCCAGATTTTGAAGTAATGGTGTCTCAGCACAATCACCAGCTACTGAGGTTCTGCTCACGCAACAGGATTCGGGTGCTTTCCTGGTGGACACCTTGGCAGTTCGGTGGGCCTTCCTTCTCTTGTGGATCTTCACTCCAATCTCTCTGATTCTGCGGGTCAGAGATCCTAGTTGCTCCTTATTGGCCTCAAAGGGCGTGGTACCCGGATCTTCAGGGCCTCTCTGTCAACGCTCCTCTGTGTATTCCACTGCGTCCGGATCTTCTTCAGGGCCTCTCCGTCAACGCTTCTCTGTGTATTCTACTCTATCCGGGTCTTCTATCTCAGGGCCTGTGCTTCTATCCAGTTCTGGCCATCTCTCTTTGAGGGGGTGGTTCTTGAGACATCCATCCCAAGTGCTAAGAGGTTCTCTAGGTTGGTCAGTAATACTAGGCTCATTGCCTGGAAACCCTCTGCGACTAGGTTTTACCTTCGGGTTTGGAGGACTAACTTTGTCTGGTGCTCGGCTGGGAGCTGTCATTTCTCAAGTCCTATCTTTCCTGCAGGCAGGGCCAGAAGGTACAGGTTTCAACCCTTTCTGTGCTATTCCAGGGACAGTTTGCACTGTTGTCTTCCAGGTACAGCCTCCTTTGCTTCAGCTGGTGGTTCCATGGAATTTGTCTGTGAGCTTTCTTAGAGCTCTTCAGTTTTCGCCTTTGGACAATGGATATTAGTTAACTTACCTGGAAGACTGTCTTCTTGCGAGGGCTTCTACCTTGGGGGGGTGTCGGATTTGAGCACATTATTCTGTCGCTCTCCATTTTTGTTTTTTCTCCATGACAAGGCTGTCCTTCGAACATGATTGAGCTACCTTCCTAAAGTTGTTTCCAGGTTCCACATCAGTCAAGAGATCGTGGTCCCTTCTTTACATGATCCTGATTTTACATCTGAGGATTCCTCTTTGGAGGCGGCCCTATGGATTTAGGTGGTTGGGACTAGAGATCTTTGTGGGACAGATGCTCTCTTTGTCCTGTATGACTTTCACAAACTGGGATGGCAGGCTACTAAACAGTCTTTGGCCAGATGGGTCCGTAGGACTATCTGCCAGGCTTATACTGCAGTAGACCTTCTGATCCCAACCGTTATGACGGCTCATTCTACACGGTCGGTGGGAACGTCTTTGGCAGTTCGACAGGGCGCCTCTGTGAAGTAGCTTTGTAAAGCCACCAAGTGGTCCTCTGCCCAAACGTTTGTGAAGTTCTATTCCTTTGATACCTTTGCCTCCCCTGTTGAGGCTTTTGGGCAATGAATTCTCAGCGTAGCTCAGGAGCGTCCCCTCCCTTAAGAGATTAGCTTTGGGACGTCCCATCGTAAAGCCTGTGTCCCCTATGGAGTAGGAAGAAAAGGAGATTTATTTGCTTACCTGTTAAATCCTTTAACACCCTGACGCACCTGGTTTGCGGGGCTTTTCTCTGCTTCAGGTTCCCCTGTCTGCTGTGTGTTTGAACCTGTATGTGAGCTGGTCTTTTGTCTCCTCCTTCTTGCTCCTTGCTTAAGGCTCGCTAACTTAGCTGAGTTGGCGATGGCTGGGGGCGCGTCATAGGAGTGAGGGAGCAAAGGCTGATGGGTAAGAAGTTTTAACTATTTGGTGTCCAGAATCCTACTCATCAACCTATACCCAGCGTAAAGCCTGTGTCCCCTATCGAATCGATGAAAAGGATTTAACAGGTAAATCTCCTTTTTGTGCATTACCCTTAAAAAACCTTTATTAATCCAGTACACATCCAACAAATTCCCAAGTATCGGATAGCTGTTAGCATTACTTCCTACATACCAGACAAATAATATTGTGTTGGCATGTCTAATACAATCCATATATTATCCATGCAGCAGACAAATATATAAAATAACTTCCTACCACCCAGATGAAAGAAGGCATATCACACAGATATCACAACCCAGAAAAAATTGGAGTAGATTGCGCTACTGTGACTAGACAATAGTAACATGTGCTTGATTGATAATTAATAACACCTTAGCCTCTCTGAATCAAAAACAGACAACATTTATTAAACATACAATATAAATTGAAAAGATAAAAATAGATAAAATGTATCTCTTAAATAAGAGTATAATTCAAATATACAATTATTACAACAACTCATGTAGCCACATAAATAATATCCACTGGTAGATCTTTTATCCAATGCGGGATAAAACTTATTGTAAGTTCAATTAGCAGGTCAAAAGCTCACCGTTTCTCATAAACACGTAGTGGGAGCAGTCTGCACAGGCTTGATGTAACAACCAGTTGGTAATTGTAATATACCGGGCTTGTGTGGTAAAGGTAAAGTGGCGGCTGGAGTGAGGTATATGTCCGTGCTGTGCTGCAGTCCCGAATCACTTCCCCGTTGAGCAGCAGGCGATGGGCGGCACGCAGCTCTCAGCGTTGCCGGAGCGGTGAGTCGCCAGTTGATTTAGGCAGCAAATTGGTGGCTGTACTGGGACCGGCACCCTTCCTGCGCCACAGACCCAGATAACTCCCGTTGCTGGCACACAATACGTAGAGCGGTATCCTCCAATGCTGTGCCTCTAGTCTTTAACACTCCGGTGTAGTGAGAGCTCCCGTCTCTCCGTGCTTCAAGGATAACGGTGGCAAAATAAAGGCTGCTGAGCTGTTGGACACTGATCACAGTGTTTAACCCCTTCGACGCGTTTTGCTCCTCTCTAGGAGCTTTTTCAAGATGGGGATAATCAGTCCATAACTTACCCTTAAATAGGGTTTTCAATTAAACAAATACAATCAGCTGAGTATGTCACTTTAATTATCTCTTATACTGATTCACAGAGGCTATAAGCTATTTAGCTACTTGCTATTCATTAGTCTCAACACTTACATATAAATATAGCAATATTAAATATACAATAAAATAAACATATAATAATATTAATAATAATAATAACACATATATACACATACACACACACACACACATATATATATATATATATATATATATATACATATACACATGTGTATAGCAATAACTGGCAATGGCCAGAATACATACACACATATAAATACATGCCATCGAATAATTCATTAATGTACCATAAAACATATGCCCATAAAGAATCATTTGATATCAAATTTCCATTATTATTTTTCTTTTATAATTCTAACATTCATATTTTCATATTTTATAATTTTAATATTTTTATAATTTTAATTTATTACTATTATTATTACGCTGCACAAATATAAATTATCCACTACATCATTAATCTATATAGCCACAATTATATTGGCATTAAATACACTGTCTAAAATCATAGAACATATATAGATAAACATATAGTAATCTATTCTAATGTCATGTTCCTCCTTTATGTCTACCCCTATTTGTTATTTCATTTTATAATTTCCATACATATTTATACATTTTTCTAAACATTTTTCTAAACAATTACTAAATGCTTGATTCCTAATAAACCGTATAGACCTCAACCCAGTTTCTATACACCTATTAATATTAATCATACCTGTGTTGATCATTGTGTACTATTTTCTCTACTACAGAAGCACTAGGATCAAACCACAAATCTATATACTAATTACAATACAAATGTATCATAGTCTAGATGCCACTAACCAGGGGCCGACCCATATAGATGCCCAGAATGCAGCGACAGTCGTCTGCTTGCATCTACCTGCATCAAAAAGTCACCCCTGGTAGTACTATCCAGAAGAAAGTACCTGAACCCTGTATTCTAATTAAGCTCCCTATCCCAATGATCTAATCTATACATGAATAATCTACCGCTATATTCAGACCCCTCGGGTGAAGTGTATCCAATTTGAGAATCCAAGAGGATTCTCCTAAACACAGTTGTTTAAACCTATCTCCTCCTCTTCTGGTACCTTGAAAATGTTCTACCACTGTTAACTTAAGTCCTGCCGGATCTCCCTCATGCACCAGAGAAAAATGTCTTGATACGCTATGACTTTGTACTCTATTTAAAATATTGCGTCTACTGTATGTTCTCTAAATCTGGTCTTAATGGCTCTTGTGGTTCTACCCACATATTGTAAAGAGCATGAACACTCTAGAACATAAACGCAATATATCGACTCACAGTTGAGAAAATGTACAATGGGATAGATTTGTGCAGTAGAACTGGATACTATCTGATTACATCTGTTAGATATATACCTACATGTAAGACATACTCCCCTATTACATTTTTAACACCCCAAGGGTCTAGATGGAAGCCATGAGTTCTCTTTTGCAGTAACTATTGGTCTCAATTCACTGGGGGCCAAAATGTTTTTTATATTTTGATTCTTTTTAAATATAATATTTGGATTATCCTGAATACATTGTCCCAATATTGGGTCCTGTTTTAGAATATTATAATTTGCTTTAATTATCTTTTTTATTTTGCCTGATTTCTTATTATATTTAGAAATAAAGGGAATAAATTCCTTTTCTTTAAACTGGGAGATTTTGGGTTTAGTTGATCTTCTCTCATCTATCTGGGAAACATCTCTGTTATATTGTTTGGGACCCTGTACTCCCAATAATTGTGGTCTAGAGAGGGACATTGCATAGATCTTAGCTTCTTCTAGAAGTATTTTCGGATACCCTCTCCTTTCAAAATCTTTCACCATCATATCCATCTGCCTGTAAAATTCATCATCCCTTTCACAATTCCGTCTCAACCTCAAAAGTAGATTTTTTGGTATATTCGATATCCAAGGTCTGTAATGACTGCTAGTATAGTGGAGATAATTACCTACTCCTACATCTTTAATGTGATTGGATGCTAGTACAATGTTATCTTCCCCTATGGTGAAGGAGACATCTAGGAAGTTAGTTTGTTTTAAATCAAAAGAATGTGTGAATTTTAAATTATAAGTGTTGGTGTTCAAATAATCAACAAACTCACGTGCCAAATCAATACCCCCATTCCAAATAATGAACAAATCATCTATATAACGGCCATAGAGGACCAGGTTCTCTCCATATGGGCCACCCCAGAGGTATTCCTCCTCAAAGCGACCCATATAGAGATTAGCGAAACTGGGCGCAAACCTGGTCCCCATGGCCGTCCCAAGTGCCTGTAAATAATAAGTGGAATCAAATAAAAAATAATTATGTGTTAAAATAAATAAAATAGCATCAAGAATAAGGTCACGTTGCCCTTTACTCAGAGTATTATCCTGTTCCAAATAGTATCTAGCCGACTCTACACCTTTATCGTGAGGTATATGGGTGTAGAGAGCTTGAACATCAAGGGTGAGAAAACCCCACCCTGGTGTCCACTCTAAATTCAACATTTTTTTCAAAATATATCCTGTATCTTTAATATAAGATCTGAGATTGGCCTCGTGACCCTGTAAATGAACATCTACAAAATGTGACAAATTAGAAGTTAAAGACCCTACACCCGAAATAATTGGTCTCCCAGGAGGTGCCACCATTGTCTTGTGAATCTTTGGGAGATGATAAAAAATTGGTGTAACAGGGTGTGCAGAAAACAAAAACTGTGCTTCTTCCTTCAAAATGCTCCCTTCCTCCACAGCATCATCCAACAAATTTTTGAGTTGCATCTGAAATCTGGGGGTGGGATTGCCATCCAGAACCACGTAGAAGTCAGTATCGTCCAACTGTCTACGTGCTTCCTTGATATAATCCTCTCTATCCTGGATGACAATCCCACCCCCCTTGTCTGCAGATTTAATAACTATTGTCGAATCTTCCTTTAAGTTTCTTAGTGCCGCTCGTTCCCATTTGGTCAAATTCCCTGCCTTACTGTTGAAATTTTTCGTTTGGCATAGAGTTTTGAATTCCTCCAATGTTTTTGTATAAAATATGGAGATTGCTGGACTCTTATGTTCCAAAGGAAAAAATTGAGATTTATTTCTCAACATGGGTCGACGGCACTGTACTGACTCTTTATTTATATCAAAAATTGGGATTGTAGGAGTACAAAACTCTTCGGATTCTCGCTGCAGACCTTCTAGAGCCTCCAGGCTCTCCATATCATCTCTATCTAGGACCAATGGACAGTTGACTCCTTCTTTATCTTTCAAAGCTTTATTAGCAAAATATCTCTTTCTACACAACGTTCTCATATATTTATTGAGATCCAAAAATAAATCAAAAATATTCGGCTCCTTGCTAGGTGCATAATTAAGTCCCTTCATCAATAATTTTATTTCTCCTTCTGTTAAAACTTTCTTAGATAAATTGAAGATTCCTGTTTTCATCCCTTCTAAGTTCTCCTTTTTCTTTGATTGTCCCCTGCCTCTTCTACCTCTTGGTCTCTTTGTCTTTTTGGAGTGATTACTCTCAGGGATGCAAATGGATTTGGATGTTGATGTTGCTTCAATCTGTCCTCTTTGTATAAAAAATCCCCCTTCAAATTAAATTTGTCACTGGGATTCTTAGGTCTCACTGTTTTCTGATTGGATGAGTTAATTCTATCTCTTCTTACAATTGTTGTGACTCCCTGTGGAGTATTTTTAAATCTCGAATCACCATTCGTATAATGAGTGGTTTTCCTAAATTGGTTAGAATTAATGGGTCTCCTTCTATATGTTCGTACTCTATCACTTTCATAATCTTTTAAATCCCTATCAAATTTGCGATACTTTAAGTCCAATAGTTCTTGCTCAAATTGAATCACTTTCTTATTGGTATTTTCATCAAGTTCTTTAAATTCTGATTTATCTCTAAATCTGAGTAAATCTTCCTTTGTTTTATCTATTTCTTTAGTTATCTCTTTAACTTTATTTTCTCTATATTCAATTAGTAGTTCCATAAGGGATATTGAACATGAATCCAAAATCTGATTCCATTTCTTTGTTAGATTAGGATTATCTGTGATAGACAAACTTTTAAATATCCTCAAGCCTCTAGGGATGATACTTTTGTCAATATAATGTTGCAATGATATCCCATCCCACCAGTTGCGCATCTCCTGCACTTGGAGGTCCTCCAACTGGTGGAATAATTTGATCATATTTGGGGATTCATCAATCACATTTTCTCTTACATTTCCTTTATTAAAAGAGGACACATAACCTTCCCTTCTATCCTTTCTATCTGTGCAGCACATAAATTCAGTCATGGTAACCTAACGTACAAAAATAAATATGCAATATAATATATATAATATAATCTGAACAATGTATATAATATATATAATAGTAAAAATATGAGTCAATCAAGCACTTGTATGATAATAATTCCAAGGTTCAAATGGCTGCCTGGGATAAAGCAACAATAATACAACTAACAACCTCTATCACCTGGGGTCAATCAAAAGACGGCCCCAGTAATCCCGGCGCTAAAGAACCAATGTAAATAATTAGGAAATGTATATAACTTAATACACAGTGCTGCAAAATCTAAATGTCAGTTGCTATTCTGACACAAGAAGAAAACACAACCCAGAAAAAATTGGAGTAGATTGCGCTACTGTGACTAGACAATAGTACTTGATTGATAATTAATAACACCATAGCCTCTCTGAATCAAAAACAGACAACATTTATTAAACATACAATATAAATTGAAAAGATAAAAATAGATAAAATGTATCTCTTAAATAAGAGATACAGCTCAGCAGCCTTTATTTTGCCACCGTTATCCTTGAAGCACGGAGAGACGGGAGCTCCCACTACACCGGAGTGTTAAAGACTAGAGGCACAGCATTGGAGGATACCGCTCTACGTATTGTGTGCCAGCAACGGGAGTTATCTGGGTCTGTGGCGCAGGACGGTGCCGGTCCCAGTACAGCCGCCAATTTGCTGCCTAAATCAACTGGCGACTCACGGCTCCGGCAACGCTGAGAGCTGCGTGCCGCCCATCGCCTGCTGCTCAACGGGGAAGCGATTCGGGACTGCAGCACAGCACGGACATATACCTCACTCCAGCCGCCACTTTACCTTTACCACACAAGCCCGGTATATTACAATTACCAACTGGTTGTTACATCAAGCCTGTGCAGACTGCTCCCACTACGTGTTTATGAGAAACGGTGAGCTTTTGACCTGCTAATTGAACTTACAATAAGTTTTATCCCGCATTGAATAAAAGATCTACCAGTGGATATTATTTATGTGGCTACATGAGTTGTTGTAATAATTGTATATTTGAATTATACTCTTATTTAAGAGATACATTTTATCTATTTTTATCTTTTCAATTTATATTGTATGTTTAATAAATGTTGTCTGTTTTTGATTCAGAGAGGCTATGGTGTTATTAATTATCAATCAAGCACATGTTACTATTGTCTAGTCACAGTAGCGCAATCTACTCCAATTTTTTCTGGGTTGTGTTTTCTTTTTGTGTCAGAATAGCAACTGACATTTAGAATTTTGCAGCACTGTGTATTAAGTTATATACATTTCCTAATTATTTACATTGGTTCTTTAGCGCCGGGATTACTGGGGCCGTCTTTTGATTGACCCCAGGTGATAGATATCACACAGATATCGCAGCAGATGTACATCCAGATGGGCCAGCGATATTCCTGTGATGCAAATCCGTAGGAAGGCAAGAAAGCTATTCAATATCCTGACGACGTATTTCAGCTGATACAGAACCTGGTTCACTACGGATCGTAATTCTGCTTATACGCACGCACTGCAGTTGCTAATATCAGCGGTGCTATTTGAATATTTGCATTCACATTGCAATTGCAGCCAGACATAAGGACGCACACTTCCCCTTACTCACATCCGTATACTAGGGCAACATAGCGAAACAATCGTTAACATCAAGTAACATCGGACCCATATGCACACTTGTACAAGCCCCGACCTTACTCAGAAATTGCTAACAGCCACTCATCCTATCAGTGCTTATGGCCATGCAGTGGATAATTTATGCACGCCCCTGCAACGCACTGGCATGCCTACGTTCGCTTGACCACCCCCCAGTCACCACCCACAAATGGCACTTCTTGTCAATCATTCTGCTCTGGGTTTGTGTAGCCTCTGCAATCGCAGTTCCCATCGCAATTGCTAGTTCGCGCACTGCAATGCATGCGCAAAACGCAACAATCGACCGATTACGTGCGTATTAGCAATTCCGTTCCTTGCTGAATCAGGCCAACAGTCTTTACCTTATGATGTTCAGCCTGATAACTAAATAACGTCTCAACTATAACAGTCAACTGGGAAATAGTGAAATTCAAACAAGTTTTTTTTAATTCAGGAGAGGAGGGTGCTTGGAGTAGCAATGTTGTGCGGGTTATAAATCTAGGTGGCTGATTCTTGAAGGCGTGAAATACAAAAGCTCTGCCTTCCATATTGGCGATTGCTTTACCAACTCCTCCAAAAGCGTTCATAATATACAGCAGTCATGTATTGACAAGACAATAGAATTTTTACATTTGTTAATCAACCTTCATTGATCCATATGTTGTTTATCATAATTTGCTAGTTGTCTTTATTGCTGTTATACTTCAATTTATTTTACTCTTTTGATTCTGGACGAAATCAGATGATGGCAGCTGTGTTGATATGTAATAGGTGTGTATATCAAGTTGCTATGCCTAATATATTGGAGCTCCTACATGGTTTAAAGGTGTGGGTTGTAGTTGTTCTACTATTTAATATATAGAAATAAACCTCAAATGTTATTTATGTAGGGATTATTGTTTATGCCCAGTGATATTGCATTTCCTATAGGGCTATTCGTGGATCATTTGTATGTCTTTCATAGTGATTTTGCTTTTTGCTATGTTGATATTCTGCTTGGAGACACAGTATCCGAAAATTGTCTTCTATATTCATGGCTTTGTTAGATGTATGGACTTTTCCATTAGAATCTTGGTAGGCAAAGGTTCACGATTGCATTTGGTGGCTTTGATAATGCTTGAGTTTTCTTGTATGTTTATTTTTACTGTATACTGCCCTACAGGTGTAATACATCTAATCTACAAAAACATATATGGAGTCGTGTATAATTTTATACAATTAATGCACAAAAATTATGACTGGTCTAACTTTCTTCCTTATCTTACAGCATCTTGAAAGCCATGAAGTCTGCCACAGACAGCTGTGACCTTGTTCCGGTTAGTAATTTGCCTAATATTAAATATAAAGATTATATATACACACCGACTGATATTTTTAAGAGATCTTTAAAAAATGTTCTATTTACTAACTACAGGAGACGTCCGAGGCAGACTTATCCATCAAAAAAGAAGCATTTTACCCATTGCAAAACTATCTGGTAGAAAAGCAGAGCATTGTGCCCAGCTGTGGTATGTTATCAGCTCCTGTTCTGCTCGTGTATACACATCTGCACTGTTCCTAGTGTCACTGATACAAATCTGCCCTTATCACGTAATGAACTGGCTCTTTCACTTGTTTATCAGTCAATTTGTCCATCTGTATTTAGGGCCAAATGGCAGTGATAATATGGTTGGTTATAGGGCGGCCACACAAATCTTCATAGTGCCTGATGTTCCCTGCTGCTAAAGACCTCACACATGCTCTAATTGGGGTCATGGACTGATTCCGTTGTGATCAATCAAATTAACTTTGTTACTCCGGAATTTGATCATTTAGAACAATCATATAATAAAGGCATGATCCTATTCACTTTTTCACATATCTATGGTGTAACTTGCTGGAATTTGCGTTAATATGCACTAATAAAGACAATTGTAAATGGTGTGATGGGGGTCCGCATCCATGTACAGAGTATGTGGAAATCCCTGCACTGTGTATTTATGTGAACAACATAATTGGGATGTGTAAAGATTTGCAGCAATATTCCTGTAAGAAAACCAATGTGACTTAGGTCTAGTTTCTTCACTACTGATTGTAAAATGAATGTAGGTTTCTTCTTAATTTAAACTGTAAAGATATTGCTTAGTCAATAAAGATTGTCCTAAATTGGCTACTATTATTGCATTTTGTGTAATTGCTGCATATAGCAGTATTTGTGTATATACTATATTCTTATTTTCACTCTGTCATCATTTCTAGAGGAGGATCATCCTCATGGTGCCATGGAAAATCCTGTAGCAGCCGAGAGGTCGTACTCCGCTTCTCCTCTGACCAGGGGAAGAGCCTCAACCCTCAGTTCTCCCCAATCTGTTATGGGGTCCCCACTAGCAAACAGGGCTCAGAGGACGTTTAGCTTCTCTTCCGCTTACTCCAACAATATTGAACAATTAGCAGGAGAAACACTTCTCAAGAACCGGGTTAATTCACCATTGCTCAAGACAGAAACCAACTCAGTGCTATCATTCCCATCCACATTTTATACAATAAAGGCCAATATATTTCCCAGCAATCACCAGTCCACTGGGAATCAGGATTCCAGTCCACTCAGTGATCAGTCTGAAGTTACCAATTCCAGCTCAGTGGATGATGAACATCTTGATACATCAGAAATTGCCTTTCAAGTTAAGGAGCAGCTTCTAAAACACAACATTGGGCAAAGGGTATTTGGGCACTATGTTCTAGGGCTCTCCCAGGGCTCAGTAAGTGAGATTTTGGCCCGCCCCAAGCCTTGGCGAAAACTTACAGTGAAAGGAAAGGAGCCCTTCATTAAGATGAAGCAATTTCTCTCCGATGAGCAGAATGTTCTGGCCCTAAGGACTATTCAGGTGCGGCAAAGAGGTAAGTGCGCTCACTGAGAAACAACTCTCCAGTCACACTTATGGATCCAGAATAGAGCAAGTTTCTCACGTAATGGGGTCACATGTCACAAACATGCACAAGCCCTCTTATTATCCCAGCCTACTAGAACTATAAAAATATAATGAAAAGAACCCATAATTTAGACCTTTACCAGCCAGTTTCATTTATGAGAGACCACTCTGGTTTTATAAATTTGTGGTAATGGAGATAATACTCACAGGAGGTAAGTCTTACTTTACATAAAGTAGAGGCTCTTGTTCAAAATCAACTACAGATTTAGGGCAAAATTTACTAAGCGGCGGTTTGACGGCGGTTTCTATTCTATTCTAAACCCCGGCGGTTTGGTGGCGGGTTCTATACTGTTCTAAACCCCGGGGGTTTGGTGGTGGTTTTGCAGTGGTTTCTAAATGACAGCCCTGTTCTATTCTATTTTAAAATGTGTTTTGACTGTGGTTTGACGGCGGTTTTGCTATCTGCAGATTTACTAAGGTCAAAACCGCTGCAATACTACCATCAATACACATTTTAGAATAGAATAGAACAGGGCTGTCATTTAGAAACCACTGCAAAACCGCCACCAAACCCCCGGGGTTTAGAATAGAATAGAAACCGCCACCAAACCGCCGGGGTTTAGAACAGAATAGAACCCGCCGTAAACCGCCACTTAGTATATTTTGCCCACAATCTTTATATAATTTAGAGTTTATGCTAACCAGGCTGGGGGTTGAAGCAGTAACTTTGCCATCTTAAAAAAAAAAAGAAAATGTAGCATAATGTTGAAAGTTCAAATGTAGAACTGTAATCACTCTGTGCTGTTACTCAGGAAGCATTACACCAAGAATCCGAACTCCAGAAACCGGTTCAGACGATGCTATCAAAAATATCCTAGAGCAAGCGAAAAAGGAGATTCAGTCTCAGAAAGGAGGTGAGTTCTAGAATCATCAAAACGAAGTCATGTGCACTGAAATCTAATGGAAACCCCCGTTATAAATCATGTGACAAAAAAACTCAAAATAAAAATAAATTTACTAGGTACTTAAAAGAAATCAAAATGCACAATGTAATGTAAGAGATAAAAACGGCAGTGTCCACTATATATAAGTGGCTAATATATAAATAGAGATATATTTTAGCAATTATATTTATATATTACTGACTTTTATAATGATGGTCGTTTGATCAGCGCTGATTTTTAGAATTGTACTGTGCTTGTTTCTTTTATATTGTTCTGTTTAGGGGACTTACAGTAGTTGCTCCCTCTCGGCAAGCTGCACCTAGCATGTCTTTTCTGTGTGGCAGATTTGTTGCCATTTTAATTTTATATATATATTTGAGACAGTGTCAGTCTGTGTGCCCCCTGTTTTCAACACAAACACTTTGATACACTAATGAAAATTGTACTGTGTGCTTATATAGGGCAGAGGTGAAGACAGAAGTGGCGTAGAGAGGGTGGCGTATCGGAGGAGCTTGGGGCTCATTCACATGTGCATAAAAAAGAGAATTTAGCCTGAATGTATGTTTTGTAAATGCATAGTAAATATGTGTGAATGTACTCACAGGCATATTACAGTTATTTGCACATTTAAAAAAAAATCCAGAATGATAATTGCAAAATCCTTCTTTTTCAATTACCAAAAGTATCCTTTGCATTGCGAATGTTTTACAATAAGCATATTTGTAATATATGTTTTCTATGCGTGTGCGAAAGAGTTTGATTCAGATCAGCAGCTTAAAGAACTTTGTCTATCAATCACCACTAAAATATAATGCTACAGTTTATTCTCATCATGCTGTGCTGTAGTTGTACAGACTTTGGGCCGGTTTCAATTAGCCGTGATAAGCCCCAAAATGGCATTAAACGTTTTGTTTTACCAAAAAGTTTTCGGGGAAAAGTCACCGGGCATTTCAGATTCTGGGGCTTTTTGCATGGCGAAAATGGCATGTCCATTTTTGACTCTACGCCAGTTTTTTTTCGGCACCCTGGAACCGGTGAAAACTTTTTCAAAATCCCTATTTTGGGGTAAAAATGGCAGGACTTGCTTCAGAACCCCCTTAATGACTAATTAGGCAAAAATACATTTTTAAATAGATTAATTTAGCCAATAATGACGTGTCAGCTTTGGGGTGAAAAAGAGGTGCTGGAAAATGGGTTTAAAGTAGTGGGATAGGTATTTGGGGGATGGGAAAGGTGTTATAAACATTGCAGGAGGCGGTGACAAGTGTATTTTTAACATTTAAAAAAAAAAAAAAAGCCCTAAAATGACACACAAATATGCTTACATCCATTTTAATGTACCCCTAATTTAACTACAGCATTTATTTTGGCCAAAAAAATATTACTTTAAAAAAACTTCCATTATAGCCACTAACACACTTCTAGACCATTTCCCCATGGTGTACAGGCAGATTTCCCCTGTTTTCTGAAGTCATCCCCGAAAAAGTTTTTGGGATAATTAGTTTTGGCCACTTTTTACGCAATAAACGGAGCGCACATACATACGAGATAGGGTTTTGTTCAGGAGACAGGTCAGATAAGTTTTCACACGAAAACATATTGTATTACCACATCTAATTGAATTCCCCCCTTTATATCACACTACCTGAAACTGCCACAGTTACATTTGGATTTATCCACCTTTCAGGAGCAAAGGGTTGCAACATAGTTACATTCTAATTGCTTAAAGTGCAGATCTATTATTCAGAATTAATTACACAGCTTGGGGCTGATGTAGCTACAATTTTAACTATACTGATTAAGAATTGAACTAATAGATGCTATGCTAATGGCATTCGCTTTTGTTTTGCATGTATTCAGTACATTGTAAAATGAAACCTTTGATGCTGTTCCTGAATCCGATTGAGCATGCATTTCACTTGATGAAGACAAAACTGAAGGGAAAATTCCTTAGAACAAGCAGGAACTGAAGACATTTGCAGTAGAGGCCTGGCAGAGCATCACCAGGGATGAAATCCAGCGTCTGGTGTTGTCTATGCGTTCCAGACTTCAGGCTGTTATTGCCTGCAAAGGATTTGCAACAAAGTATTAAAAAGTGAAAGTTAGATTTAGGATTATTTAGTTTGTCCCATTACTTTTGGCCCCTTAAAAAGTGGGAGGCACATATAGAAACCGTTGTAATTCCTACACCGTTCACCTGATTTGGATGTAATTACCCTCAAATTAAATCTGAAAGTCTGCAGTTAAATCACAACTTGTTTGTTTAATTTCAAAGCCATTGTGGTGGTGAATAGAGGACAAAATATGAAAATTCTGTGAATGTCCCAATATTTATGGACCTGACTGTACATGAATGAAAACTGATGGATTTAAACAATGCATCTGTAGCTTTCCATGGGTTGCAAACTGTGTTCCATTGTTATATCTCTTTTCATATTTAATGCAGGTGACACAAAGACCTCAACTGCTCCTTTATCATCATCTTCCAGCACTAACAATAATTCTGAAGATGCAATAAAGAGTATTTTGGAACAGGCAAGGAGGGAGATGCAGGCACAGCACCAGGCATTGCTGGAAATAGAATCGGGCAGTAGCCACAGGTCCATTCCTACACCCCCAAATGAGAGGCCCATTCTCACCCCCTCCATGCACAAAGCACCTCAGATCTACATTAAACAGGAGGAGGGCCACCTTCTAACCAGCACAAGCTCTACACAGACGCCACTGAGTGTTCTGTCCCCGGCAGCGTTTGTACAAAGCATCATACGCAAAGTAAAGTCGGAAATAGGCGATGCTGGTTCATACTTTGACCAGCATTGGGCATCAGAAAAAAATATAATGAACCGTCCATTTACTTCTGTGTCTCCATCACTGTCTTCTTCATCATCAAGTTATTCCAGCATGGTAAATGGTCGACCCTGGAAGAGAGGCGATAATGGGGAGACTTCCCACAATGAGGAAGAAGTATCGAATGGAGAAGAAGCACATAAGATTATGGAAGTGAAGATCGAGACTGGAAGTCTAGATAATCAGAACATCAATCAGCTTTCATACTACCCTACCTACGTCCCAAGAAGCCTCAAGCCCACCGTTCCTCCCCTTACCCCAGAGCAGTATGAGATGTACATGTACAGAGAAGTGGATACCCTGGACCTGACCAGACAAGTTAAAGAAAAGTTAGCAAAAAATGGCATCTGCCAGAGAATCTTTGGAGAAAAGGTACTAGTATGGCCCAGTTGTGCATTACCTCAGGTGGGGTATGGATCATGTGAGTGGTTACCAATGGGTAGTGCCACATAAGCTGAACAAAGCTGGATAGAGAAAATATAAGCTGTTACCTAAGGCTAGTGTCACATGAGCCGGATAAGGATAAGAAATATAGCTTGTATTGCCAGAATCGTAGGAAATCTCTGAAGTTTTCTGCTTTCCTTTAAGAAGAAAAACCTGATATTATTCAGTCCATGTGATACTAGGCAGGGTTGCTTATATCTAGTTCTTAGGGAGAACCATGCTTTCCAGCTCTTCTGATTACAATTTTGAATCTTAAATTATAAGTCACATATATGTATCTAATAGAACACGTTACTTATCCATAAATCTGTGATTTTGAATTGAGAGCTGAAAAAAATGTATAGCTAACCCCGAGGACAAGAGTTGAGCATCTCTGACAAATGAATTATGTGGCTGAGCACAGCTATATGATGTCTCGCTATGTTCAGGCTCTGTGCCCAGGAACTTAGTATCTGCAATCTATTGTGTAGTTTCTGCTGACACTCATATTGTATGTGTACACTATAAATGTTTTGCTATTTCTTAGCAAAGTCATTAAACTAAAATTGCATGGACAGTAATTGTTCCTGAAAGTACATTGCAACAGTGGCAGTTCATTAAAGGCTTATTTGAAGTAATTCTGTAGCAAAATAAAAAGATTAACTATTTTGAAGTATAGGCAGTTAGTGATTAACAATCTACCATCACTGAGAGCGGTACTATATACCTTTATTATTATTATTATTTCTTATAATTCTCTATTTATTATCCTTTATATACCAAAAATATTATACACAGTGCACACAAACGCATGTCCACACACAGGGATGCGTTCGGCATACCGGGGGTCAGGATGCCAACTCTTACATTACCGGCGCTGGAATACCGACGCTAGCATCCCAACTGCCTGGATGCCGAAGGTAAGTAGCGGGGTGGGGGAGAGGTTTAGGTGTTAGGGTTAGGCACTAGGGGGAGGGTTAGGGTTAGGCACTAAGGAGGGAGGATTAGGTTTAGGGTGCGGGGAGGGGGAGGTTAGGTTCAGGCACTATGGGGGGAGGTTAGGGTTAGGCACCAAAGAGGGAGGGTTAGGGTAGGGATAGGGGGAGGGTTAGCATACCTACCAACAAGTGTCAGTATGTTAACCCTGTCAGGATCCCGGAGTCGGAATTCTGACCGACAGGATCCCAACTGTATATTACGGCCAATTCAATAAAAAGCAAATTAGCTTTTGTATTTTTCTGAGATAACATACTAACATAAAAAAAAATAAAAAATGTGCAGGTAGTAGAATTGTCTGAATAGAACCCGAGACCATAGAGCTGTGGGGAAGCAATGCTATACATTGTGCCACTATACGTCTCCTTAATTCATCCTGACCACTGTCCCCTCAACATCCTGAAAATCACTACTAATCTGCAGAAGGCACCCTGAGCCGGCCACCCCCAGCACTTGTGATGTAATGACATAAGAGGGGACCTGATAGGAAGCTGGAAGTCCTAAGGACGCGCGGGTGCTGGTTTCCTTGTCATGGCCCTGTTGTACAATTGCTCACATTACTGGTGGAATGAACACATTGTAATAATGAGCTGTGAGCTGCAGCAAGTATTGGATAAAGACTGGATACTTCCTATTTGCTATTCAAGAGGGTATTTATACATGTGAGGAGGGGCTCAAACATTGAAATAACAGTGCAAAGGCAATGATCTCAGAGAGGGGGTCCTGGATCCCCTCCCCAAATCATACTGCATTGACTAGCTAGACTGGATTTTCTCATGAATATAGGTGACCTATCAATTCAACCAATCACTAATTGAATTTTACTGCTACCTGCTTAAGATTTGGAATTCAAAGATTGTCCCACATATATATATCTGTAACCAAATTATTAGGTGTCCAATTAGACACACAACATGTCACATATTTCCTGAAGCATAGTAGCCTAGACCCAGTACTGGAAGGCCTGCAAACGTTCCTATAGGAAATGTGGGTACTCCTAAGTCTCTCTGGGGTGGACACTCTATCATTGCCATTTCAAGCGCTATCCTCCATCCCTTAGTTATCAACCACAAATAGTTTTTTTTTACCTTGGACCAGAAAAGAGAACAGCCTCCCATTCACACCTGGACCCCTGCTTAGAACCACTTAATGATTTATTATTTTGTTTCTTTAAATTATTTTCTTGTGTTGTATTGTACTTATTCTATAATGAGGAATATTATGGCATCTGTGTCTGTTCATTATTACTCTTATTTTGCTTACTTCTTCAATATACTGTAGATGTGTTCTAAAAAGTAATTACAGTCAAGTTTTACCATTGCGGGTTATGTTTTTCTGTGTTTCACAAAAGTTTTCTTAATAAAGAATATGCACAGATCTTGTAAACAGGGATAATGGTTAATATCAAGGAACTTGTTATGGTAAAAGCATGCATGCATACATACTTTGCACATTAAAGTATTAGCTTGAAACACTATGGGGCCTATATATCAAGCCATTTTTTTACAGTTTCTGCAAAATTTTATGTATCGATCCTATGTACTAATGGCACAGAAATCTCCAGCTCACAGTCCCCATTATTATCAATGGGGACTAAGATCTGCCGCCTATGTACTAAACTCCAAAAAGCAAAGTTTTTCAGAGTTTAGCAACAGTAGTAATGATAGACCCATTATTTCTTCATGAAGACACAAAAAAGGAATTGCATAATATGCACCAGCATACTGTTTGTCAACGGGGGCTCCCAGTGCAGGAGAGAGATCTTCAATCTCTCTCTCGCAGCTCCCGGCCAGCCCTGGAAGCTGACACTGTGCACATGCGCAGTGCCAGCTTTCCCCTGGGAAGTCTTTCCCTTCTCCAAAATGCCGGGGATATAACTTGCGGGGACATCGATATATATATATATATATATATGTATATATACAATGGAATGTTAATAATTGCGGCAGTGCCGCGATTATTAATACATAGGCCCCTATATTACACAATTAATTCAACAGTTTTATTTAGTAATACTGAAGTGACTTTTTTAATTATATCTGCTGGTTTGTCGAGTAAAACCTGAAAGAGAAAACATCAGTCCTTTGTTTTAATGTTTTATCGCTGTTTGCTGTGCCCTCATTCTCAATCATGCCTATATTCAGGTGCTTGGATTATCGCAAGGCAGTGTGAGTGACATGTTGTCCAGACCCAAACCGTGGAGTAAGTTAACCCAGAAAGGACGTGAACCATTCATTCGCATGCAACTATGGTTGACAGATCAACTTGGCCAAGGAATTAACCAGCAACCATCCCTGTCACAAGGTATGTATATTATGTGTGTATTGGGAGTTATATATTACTTGTGCATTGGTATTTATAGATTATATCAAGAGAAGAGTAGATGTGTTTTATAACTCTATATAGAAAGATTTGGTGAGCGTACAGTATGTACAAAAGGAAAGTACCAGCTAAGGCCTGAGAGAGACTCAAAATAAAGACGGTGAGACTTTCATCCCAAAGATTACATGCCAGAATATTGAGCAAAATATCGGTTAGTTTTACTTGTGCAGTGTTTTATTATACATTATTAAAAACATTTGAATAAAGGGTTTTGCCAAATAGAAATATCTAAAGATAAAATAAAAAGCCAGTGGCTTCTTTTAGCCTCTAGCGACAGTGCAGATAAACTGTGGCTTATTCTGTCTCTGATTATAAATGGCTAATGAAATAAATGGACAGAATTTGTCGGTTAGATAAGTTAAAGTACATTTCTCAATCATTTGTGTTGGAGCAATTTCAATCAAGAGGAGTCAAATTTGTAGGTTTAAAGCTAGAAATATTTTGCTTTATTTTCTGTGAACAAGGAAATTCTGCACAAACTCGAACTGTTTCATAAAGATTGTAATTATTTATCTATATGGTCTATGCTTGGGGCATAGATCATATAGGTGAATACCTAGGGCGCAATTGCCCGCTGGGCCCACCTCAAATATTTTAAAAGGCACCAACTAAAATCTTGCCTAGGGCACCGCATTGGTCAGGGCCGACTCAGAGGTGGCCTGAAAGTGACAATAAGGCTACCAAGGGATTCCAGAATACACAATAGACCTTAACGTTGGTAGCAAAAGCATACAGAAATGAAGACAACATCTTAATGATGTGGGCTTTTTATTTTAAAGGCACAGCAAGTCCCTCTGAGACACATCCATCACCATCTCCACCACCAAGCCCATCAGATCCAGAAAAGAGTCCTGCAGAGCCACTTATATTAAGCCTAGAAAGCAGCAAAGAGAATCAGCAGCCAGAGAGCAGATCTGGTTCCTCATTGAGCGGCAGAACCTTCCCAAGTCCTCATCAAGCAGCGACAGCAGGTATTCAGGAGATTGTGGCCATGTCTCCGGAGCTAGACACCTACTCTATCACCAAGAAGGTTAAGGAAGTGCTGACAGACAATAACTTAGGTAACTGTGCACACGTCTTTATACCATTGGGACCTATTTTGATTTTGTTCAGGATGCTTTCATTGAAAATGGTGAAAACAGACATTTTGAAACAATTTTATTTTCCCTTACCTTTTTGGTCAACATTTGTGAGATAACTGGCCCCACAGTTATTGACTTTGCCTCAAAAAATGCAATACAAAGCACATGTGAAATGCTATGTGCTATTCGAGTTGTGGTTCACTTGTAATATATATGCATCTCATATGCATTTGCAGCATGGAGCTTTTACCATTCATTTAATAATCTATTCATTTCAATACAGTTTCCAGTGTGCACTGAAATTTATATATTGGTATATTGAAATGTATGGGAGATGTTCTGCTAGTGGATAAATATATATTTGTTTTTAAAAGTGTGTCTTTTTGCCCCTAAAATCCATTACCAGCGCTATACAACTTGGGCTGGTTCCCACCATAACAGGAGAGTAGTACGAGCATGGGGTTCACCTGCTAAAGTGGAAAATAGCACAAGGCTAGACAGACCTGGCCAGACACACTGTAACAGAGAAACCCCTGTCATGGTGTGATCCAGCACAAGTCTGGTCAGAGAAGGCCTGTAGCATTTACGCCAAGGGAACATGTCCTTAATACAAAGGTTCCCAAACGCGTTTCTCAAGGCACCTCAATAGTTCAGGTTTTTAGAGATTTGACCACAGGTGCTTAAATCAAATTGACTGAGGTTCTAATTAAGTCACCTGTGGTCAAGCATGGTTATCCTTAAAGCTTGGACTATCAGGGGTATATTTACTCAAGTGCGGGTTTTTAGAAGTGGAGATGTTGCCCAAAGCAACCAATAAAATTCTACTTAACATTTAACTAGCACCTTCTAGAAGATAATAGCTAGAATCTGATTGGTTGCTATGGGCAACATCTCCACTTCTAGAAACCCGCACTTTAGTAAATATACCCCTTATTGTGTCTTGAGGACTGAGTTTGGGAACTTCTGCCTTAGTATTTAATCCTATAAGGAGAGCATATGCACATTGTACCCAATGGGAAGGGGATGTATTTATGCGGCCGCGGTCACAATCCAGACACCGGAATGCTGGCTAGGGATTTATGACAGGCGTCGAGGTACCAACGCCTGTCATAATCCCGATGCCGAAAGACAGAACGACGTGGGCCCGAACGAGGTATGTACGTGCGCCCGTCCTCTTAGCTGCGTGGGGGGGGGGTTAGGTTTAGGGTACCCCGGGGGGACTTAGGGTTAGGCATCCCCCGGGGAGGGTTAGGCTAGGAGAAGGGGGGCTTAGGGTTAGGCACCCCCGGGGGGGTGGTAAGGGTTAGGCAACCCCCCGGGGAGGTTTAGGGTGCGGAGAGGGGGGGCTAGGTTTAGGCACTTATGGGACGAGGTAAGGGTTAGGCACTAGGGGTGGAGGTTAGGGTTAGACACCCCTAAAGGAGGGTTAGGGGGGGAGGGGAGGGTTAGCTGTACTCGCCTCCACTGTCGGGATTCCTCCACTGGCAATACAATCCCATTCTGTGGGAAGTATGCTCTATATGTAATTTGAAAGGGAAAGACCAACCACGTGTTATTTTAATCCAATGGAAAATTTAGTTAATTTGAATTCCAACTTGAACGCTATGCCCAGTTTGCTTCTTTTAATGCAAATAGTAATCCATGTAATATTTACTTGTAATCCACTGAAAAGAGAGATAAATAGAAAAGAAAAACAAGTGGTAACCTCCATTTCATTAGTCCAGCAGAAGCCATAACCTTTAGCCAGTCCTTATGTCATGCTTCCATGATCTTCACCGCAAGTCTCTCATCTAGGCATAGGGTGCCAGTCCCTCTTCTGGCTCCCCAATTGTCTCCTCTTATACACTAGAGGAGCAACTGGGGAACATGAATGGGGTAAGAAGTACCACAGTCCATATTCTGGCAATGGCAGGACAAGTTTAAAACTTTAGGGTTAATGTATGAAGCAGTGAAAAGAGTGGAGCAGTGGACCAATGGAGAAGTTGCCCATAGCAACCAATCAGCTCTGAAGTATCATTTATCAAGTACAGTCTATAAAATAGGTAGGAGCTGATTGGTTGCTATGGGCAACTTCTCCACTGGTCCACTTCTCCACTCTTTTCACTGCTTTATACATAAACCCCTTTGGCCACTTGTTAAATTTTTTCTGCACGTAGCAACCAGTGTAATCCCTGATTTCCTATAACACAAGCACATCTTCACTGTACTGGTTATTTTGAAGTTAACTTAATGCAATAATTTGCATTTCATTACATATAGGTGAGGATTCAGTTGACTGTGAAATTCCTATGCTGCTAATTGACGCGGGTTATCTGTAAATGTTATAAATTATTCATTGTCCGGAATATCTTGTACTTCTTCAACCATTTAAATAACATATATGATACCTATGATATTATTTTCACAATATTGCTCATTACTACTTAACTGTGCTTATTGTTAGAACTGAGCCATACAGGCTTATCAGTGGCGTAAGTTCATCCCAGATGCCCGGAGGCAAGTTATCATTTAGTGCCCCCCTATCCCCCATATTTACAGCCCTAAGTGGGGTGAATATATAATGGGTGATGGAGGAGGTGCCCCTTCAGTGCTGGCGCCCGGCGGCAGGCGCCTCCATTGTCTCCCATACTTCTGCCCCTGAGGCTTATTATGCAAAGTAATTTATTCCTCTGCTAATGATCTATGTAATAGGAAAAGTAAATTATCTGCATTGTGACGTGGCTGCTTACCCAATGAATGGCTTTAAAATATTCTTGTTTTTAATCATTTTAGACTTGAAGAGAAAGTACATATAGTAATTGAGAAAGATCATTTTGCTTCCTGCCATTCATTTTAAAAAAATATTTAAACGTGTATAGTCCTTATGAATGACTCCGGGTATACATGCTCCTGACGTACACCATGTATCGGAGAAGGGCAGAAGAGTTACACAAACTGTTTGAATAATCTACATCTTTTAATCTACATCTTTTTTTAGGGCAGAGATTGTTTGGAGAAAGCATACTGGGCCTTACTCAGGGCTCTGTGTCGGACCTCCTGTCCAGGCCCAAGCCGTGGCATAAGCTAAGTCTGAAGGGCAGGGAGCCATTTGTCCGCATGCAGCTCTGGTTGAGTGATCCGCACAACATTGAAAAACTCAGAGACATGAAGAAAATGGAAAAGAAAGGTGAGTTACAGCAGAGAAGTCATTCTATAGAGAGGCCACACGTTGTTCCACAATAAAAGCTGCCTTGTGTCTGTAGGTTTGCAGTCACCATATGGACAGGTCAGGCACTTGCAGTGGGAGGAGCAATATAAATGGTTTTGCATTTATCTTATTTTTTTTTATTTTCCTGTTTCTGAAACCTGCTCGTTACCAAACACCTATTTCAGGAGAATGACAATTTAGGGTGGAGTCACTCACAAAGCCATGGACAGTGGCCCTGATTCAGACCCGGTTGCGAGCGCTGAGCGCTCGCAACCTGGTCGATGCTTGGCCACTGGGCATGCGCACGACGGAGCCGGCTCCGTCGTGCACATGTGCGAGACCCGGTTAGTGACGGGTGCTCCGTCGCTCCGGGTCTCGCACCAAAGGGGGCGAGCTGTCGATGGTGATTGACAGCTCGCCCCGTTTGGTAGGCGTGGCCGGGGGGTGGCTTCACAAACGGAGGCGTTCCCAAGCGAATGCCTGCTGTTTGTGGGCGGCCCTACTGACAACACCAGTGATGTCAGTGGGAGAGCTCCCGGCTCTGTTAGAGCCAGAAGCTCTCTGGGGCTTGCGGCCACGAGACCCTACCACAAGGGTCTCATCGCAAGCCTGATGGTCGCGATGGTCTTGACCATCGCGTCCATCAACCTGGCCGCTCGCTATATCTGTGGGTGGCCACCCACAGCTATGCGAGCGGCCAGGAGGCCGCTCCAAAAAAAAAAAAAAAACGCCCTGATTCAGAGCGTCCGTCTCTGAATCAGGCTCTGTATTCACTACAAAAATGGCCCTGCTTGTAATATTAACAAATGTATATACACTGTTACGGACATCATTGAGGAACATGATTAATATTCATGATAAATTCATCATACCAGGAGAATTGATGGGAGGCAGTCACATGAGCTCAACTCAACAAATGTCTGTCTCTGCTGTACAGTATGTAGGCTGACGGGCTCTTTTAGAAATTTGACATTTATTTACTTAAAACGTAAAAAAATCACCTTACCCATCAGTCATAGACAGGATGCTATGTGACGCTGTAGAGAAGAGGGATGTGATTGTGCGGACAATAACTTGTAAAGTTTGCTATGAATTATCGAGATTATTTTCAAGATTTTAAGGCCGTGATTTATTCATTTATTTTTAATTCAGTGTAGAAACAAACAAATGTAAAATTAATGATGCATACACGCCACACACAGCCCCTGTGATTGTGGGTATAGTTGACTGTGTCTAGGCAGTTAAATGCTTAAATATAGGCCTGCCAAATGTAATTACTTTTCAAAACAGTAAAGAAAAATATTAAAGGGGGTATTTATCAAAGCATGGAGAGATAAAGCATTAACCAACAGGGCCGGATTATTGGGAGGGCAACAGGGGGCCCCCACACATGAGCCCACCCGGAGATGGGGGGACTAGGGGCACAGGTGTACCGCTGGCTGCGCTGCTGCATGATCAGCAGGTCTCAGGCAGGTACCGGTACAGGGATAGTCCGGAGAGCCACTTAGTAAATTTATTGCACCAGCGGTGGTTGGTGCAATAAAGTGTCTTTTGTTTAATCAGTGCAGTGAATGTGACATCATGACATCACGCAGCGCTGCACCCACTGAAAGAGAGCAGACAGCAGAGGAGCCGCGGCGGGCAGTTGGAAAACATAGAAGGTAAGTGCGGGGGCTGGCCGCTGGGAAGACACTGTGGGGTTGGGGAAACACTGGGCAGGAGAGACAATTGGGGTCTGTGAGGGGGGTAACAGGAGAAGCGCTGTGGCCATATTGGTGGGGACAAGATAAGGGACCAATTTATTGGAGGGGGCCCCCACGCCTTAATCCAGCCCTGTTAACCAATCTGCTCCTAACTGTCATTTTTCAAACATAGCCTTAGGTGCCAGAATGGGAGAAGCAAGGGGGCGGCTCACTCCTCCCTCAACATTTGAGAGAGGAGCCAATGTACTGGGTCGCAGGGTGCCAGACTGTTGGAGCCGGAGATAGCACAGTACACACAGAGGTGCTGCTGTATGCACTGTCCAGAGCTACCACCACACAGCATGCCGGCTGCCCTACAGCCTGTACAAGCCATAGGGGGGGACCAGGGGGGGGGCGGACTACTGCTCCTCCTGCTGAATGGCATAATGGAAGAGATGATGGCGAGGGGAAGGGAGCAGGGTGTTACAGACATTACACGCTGCTGCTGCTGCAGTTTCCTTGTACTATAATACCACTCTTCATTCGGCTCCTCAGCAGCAGCAGGGGCCAGAGCCGGGTGTTACATACATGCTGCTGCAGTCTCCTTGTACTATAATACCACTCATCATTCGGCTCCTCAGCAGCAGCAGGGGCCAGAGCCGGGTGTTACATACATGCTGCTGCAGTCTCCAGTTCTACTACACACCCCATAATTAATCTCTGAGCAGCAGGGGGCATTGACTGAGATGTGACTTCTGTAACTGACCCTGAGAAGATGACTTTAAGCGGGGGTGCCAAAATTAAATTATATCTTGGCCAGCCAACTTAAAAATGTTGTGGGGCCCCAGAACCCAGCTTGTAATGTACGGTAGTTTTTGTTGATTGGTTAGGGCTTTACCTCTCCACTTTATCTCTCTCTATGCTTGATAAATACCCCCCTAAAGCTGCAAAAGACTGTACAGAAACATGGATGCTGACAAAACAATCCTATTTTATGTTTAGCCTACCTGAAACGTCGTTATGGGCTTATAAGTGTCGGTTCGGACAGTGAATCATCCAACACTAGAATGGAGTGTGCAAGTCCTGGTCTCCAAGCACAGGACTATAACCTCATGCAGATGAAAAAGCCTCGGGTGGTTCTCGCATTGGAAGAGAAGGAAGCCTTGAAAAAAGCCTATCAAATGGAACCATACCCTTCCCAGCAAACCATTGAGCTGCTCTCTTTCCAACTGAACCTTAAGACAAACACAGTTATTAACTGGTTCCATAACTACAGGTGAGACCATGTATTTGGACAGCAGAAACAAGCAGGAACTCGGTTGAACCTCTCATTAACGTAATGACGTAATGGTCTGGGCCAAAATGTATTTTCCATGAGATACTGTACATTTAAATTTAAAGTCCCTTTTGAGTGCCTTCTTTTCTAATTACTATATATTTATATATATATATATATATATATATATATATATATATATATATATATATATATAAAATTTGTTGTTCTTGAAACTATTTTTCCAGAAAAATAACCTTGTATATATTATTCAGAGCACGACCAAGTAATTAGAATTTTCTCAATGGAATTAAATGCTCAACTTCTTTTCTACAGAAGACTGTATACATTTTTATATGGCTGAAAGTTTTAGACATCTTTGATATCAATAGAAAAATGTATGCAATAGAATCGAGTAGGTAACTGCTCTAGGAGAAGCCGCAAAAACCAGAAAAGCCTTATGATAAAAAGCATGTGATATAGTCACACCTCTCTTCTCCCAAAGTCAGATTTCTTTTTGAATTCTCCTGGTGTCTGAGAGCTTCAGGCTGCGTCTGACTTTGGTTAACATGTCTCAGGAGATTATACAACATGCAGACTGCTAAGGAATAGGGACTTAAATCCTTTACTATTTTACCTAACTTGCATAAAATTAGCTTTATTAAAAATAATAATATAATAAGTTGATACAATCTGTCTTAATGTTTTGTATTTATTTTTTTCAAAACAACTTTAAAGTAGCTCGAGCCATAAATTACTACTGATTACCGATGCCACAAATTATGTTTTGGGAGAATAAACCAGAAAATTTAAATGAAACAGAAAAAATGTTTGCATTGGATTACTTTAAATGTGGATGCATAAACTCCAACAAATACTTGGTGGGGGTACCAAATATAATTTTTATATTGCCTGAAATATTGCAATATTTTAAATAAATAGACACTGCTTATCTTACATTATTCCTTTATTATTACACCTCTCAGAACTATACACTAAACTAGAATTTCCAGACTCATATTTTCTGGATTATGAAAAAATTGTGTTAAGTATTAGCCCAGTCAATTAGATGAATTCACCTGAAAATAAGACCTGTTGGAGACTATTTAGGTTCCCAGTTGATAATCCTCACCCCAGCCAGCCACTACCTGAGCATTAGGGTGCGTATCCACTACCCGATTACACAGAGCAATTGAACGATAACGACATCATTATCGTTAAATCGCTCATTAATCGGACAGCAAAACATCGGCAATGACCAGTGATGCGCGTTCATGCTGGTCGTTGCCGGCATCGCTGATCGCAGGGACATGCTGGCCAAACTGACGATATCGTCGGGTTGACCATGTTCGGGGATGAGGGAAGGTGCCTACACTGAACGATATAACGTTCAGTGTGGGCACTGTGCAGTGTAGAGAACAATAACAATATCGTTCAGTCTTTTCACTGTTGGGTAGTGGATACCCGCCTTTAGTGTAGTTACAGACAAGCACTGAGCTGCTCAATGAGTAACATCCTATTGTATCCATATCATGTCATATTTTTAAACTATAGCTCCATAATACTTTATTACTCACTAGATAATCAGTATTGCAGTTTGTCTACAATAAGTTTTTCATTTAACCAGATCTCGCATCTCTATGAACTTCCAGGTCACGCATGCGCAGGGAGGTACTGGTGGAAGGTCAACACGACAATGACACCGACCAAGAGCCAAGTAGCTGTGATAGCTTTACATCTGGGGCAACTCCACACAGAGTACTAAATCCTCACAGCCCAGACTCTGAAGTAGGAGATAGGAAGCCAATAATTACTGATCTAAAACATCTGCTACACAGTAACGGTTACCCAAGGGAGGTGAGAACTTCAATGACAATTAAGAAAGAAAACATAGAGGAAGAAGTTGATTATGAGTCTTCAAATCATTGTGAGTCTTGCGGCTCCGGGATAGCATCAGGGTCATGCTGTGAATCTGAGCCATCCAGAGCTCTTCGGGAAAAGCAGGTTACTTCCTCTCGCTGTGATGGCTCCCAGAGACTACACTATTTACGAAAGAGCAATTCTTTTCATGAGAAGTCTCATCAGCCCATAGTCTATGACTGTGCTTCGCCTGTACTTACACATAAAGAGGGCATAGGCACAGACCGACCACAAGCTGACCCCATTAGCTTTAAGTCGGCAGTAGAATCTTCGCGTTGCAGCCTAGAAGTGTCTCTAAATTCCCCATCAGCTGCCTCCTCTCCAGGCCTCATGATGTCAGTCTCTCCCGTACCTTCTTGTTCTGCTCCCATCTCTCCGTCCTTGCCTAGCACCATGCCAAGTAAGGCTCTCTCTTCCAGCCCAGCCAGCGACACAGCCCCCTTGCATCCTTCCACAAAGCATAGCCCCAACAACCAGAAGAGAAACGAAAAGATGGCAAATCTAAATAACATTATACATCGGCTTGAGAGAGCTGCAAATAAAGAAGAGACTCTGGAATGGGAGTTTTGAAACTGCTTTTTATCGGTGCAACCTAAAGGACCATATTGTTACTACTAAACTCTGTGAATCCACATTATGGAACAGAGATATTGCAGAGAACCTATATCGGATATTTTATATAAACATATATATATATTTTGTTTTTGTTTTGTGAAGTAGACAATGCTAAATAAAAAGGCAGGACAAATATCATAAAAATCCCTTGGGATTTAAAGGAAAATAGTCTGAAAATCAAACACAAGACTTAGTTTTCATGGTTATTAAAAAAAAAAGAAACTCTTTTAGAAAAACAAATATTTATAAACATTTTAGATATTTTATATTTGGGATAAATTAACAGCCTAAGCTGCTTTGATAACGGAGATAGATCTAAAAACCACAGAGATGTATCCGCGATCACAATGACGTCTTGTAGCTTGCCACTGGATGAGATTAAAGCCATCAAGAATCACTGGGAGACTGACCAAATGGAGTATGGGATCAGCCGTTGCTTTTACTGCTGTCTACAAGAGAGCAATTCTTATTACCCTCTGAAGAGATGGATACAGTCTGTAAGACTCTAAACTGAATATGTATTGCCATGAGATGTGTGTAGGTCAGAGGATCCACTGTAAAATGTATTGTGCATTCCATTCCAGGTACTATGAATGTTGCAGAACAGAATCTAGGCATAGAAATGCTCACTTATACAAGAATCCTGTCATCCAGCCTTATGTATGGGAGAGGTGCAATCAGAGCTGTGGCATAAAAACCAGTGTGTGCTGAATTTGCAATGAGAATGATGTGTGTCCTGATGCCTCAATGTGTGATGCATATTTATTTTGTGTGTATTATGAATTATGTCAGAAATGCGGATAATATCAAAAATATCAACTTAACTATAGATTACGCAGGCATTAACCATGAACATCATGAGACAATGTGATGGTGATTTTCATCCCAAGAGATCTGCTCTGGGGTTAGAGGTTTGGTGGGCTGGATTTAGAAGATGACTTCTAGTGTAGCCACAGGCTGATGGTGTATGCTGGGACTTGTAGTTTTATAGCAGCTGGATAACCTCTGGCTGCATGGTTATGTCCTAATGAAGGGTTTAAAGGTTTTTAGGCATCAATTTGATGTGTGGAGCACAAGATTCTGATGAGGTGTTGTTACTTCTGCTCTTCTCATTGAATGAAGATCAACCTGTGTGTTCTAGGAGAAATGTGTTATGTTGGAAGGTATGTACTGTATATTCTGTATAGTTTTTGATGTTGCATTAGAAAAAGCTCAACCATTGTGCAATAACTTCCACACAAGTCACGTGCTGGACCTCATTTATGGAAGGCATGTGATGTCCCCTGGTTTTGCCCGTGTACCTGGATATCCACCCGTAGTTTGCAATTCACAGTGCACGCCTACCCTTTGTGCTGCTAGCTATGCGAAGGGGCACTTTAGTGGCACCCATTTCAATAAAATAAACGTATCAGTTTTCATTATATAAAATACTCCTAGGGGAAGCCACTTTTAGGGGGGGGGGGGGGTCAGAGCTGGTGGGTGCAAAAATGAAGGGTTTTTTTTAGAGTGGAAAAGACCAAACCCCCACAATCACCAACACAAGAAACCCCCAGTGTAAATGCACCCTCCCTGCCCCTTCATCTCACTCCAGTATTCTCATGCACCACAATGAGTGACATCAGTGCACTTAATCTGACAATTACTGTACTCCTGTACTCTGCAAGCTGCTGCTGCTGCTCCGCAAACATGGTCACTATGCTCCGCAGACTGCTCCACGGTGCAAAACTATGCGCACATGAAAACTGCTTTTGTACTGTGGTTCGGCCATTTTACACTTTGTAAATGGCCTCTAGAATGTATTACACAATACCAATTCTGTACACAGACATCATCATTTCACTGCTTTCACAAGTGTTACATAATCATATGGCCAGGATTTGTGATGCACCAAGTTTACCCGCCAGCACTTCAGCGATTTAGATGCATTTTAGTACAGTGTACTACTTACGTTATGTCACATTTTGTATTTGTTCTGTACATTTCTATGAATGTGGTGCTGGTGGGTCCCATACATTTCAGGGCAGAGCTGGGTTTTACATAAACTTGCTAGATGCACTGCCCTGGGCTAAATACATGGTGAGCGCAGTTTGGAAGGAGCTAAGAATAGTTATGAAAAATCTCAGGTGTCTATCGAATGCCCAATGTCCATATAGCCTTACTGTGGATTTACAGGCTCACTTGGAGTTAGATGTACGACGAAGGGACATATACGCCTGTATCAAGTTTTTCGCAAATCCTCATCTTGTTACATATGCCAGGGATAGTAAGGTCATGGATGTAATTGCCACTCAGTTAGGATATCTCTATCAGAAGCAGCAGTGGCAAACGCAGGATTTTTAGAGGGGGTTTTCCAAATGCTTGATTTTAGAGTGAGTGTGGGCAGTCCATGAATAATTAGCACTTAACCATCTTTAATATGTGTCATACAAAGTGTAATGTGCATCATAATTCCAGCATATCCAAGACCAGCGATCCCAGTAAGCCATTAAATGTGGCAGTAGGGCCATCCTGCCTGAGCTAAATGTTTTTATTTCAGATGGGGGCTCCATTCCAGAGCATTGGAGCAAGTCTGAGAGTCTGGGGGTGCAGCAGAAGAACCTAGCACTACCCTGGGCATATATGTACATATTGGTCTTCTTATGCACTGAATAGTGTATTATGTTATATTAATAATTTACCCTATTGATGGTCTATAGCATTGCACCCCTAACTGCATGTTTTCCAGATCTCCTAGTTGGTGCACAGGTGTATTTAATACTGGCTGACACATATTAAAAGATCAACAGGAGGTGCTATTTATTTAATTTGTGATTCTGAGAAGAACATACAGTAAAATTCTATTATTTTACAATTTCTATTGTGGTTATGGGCTGGGGAGGGGGGTTTCCAGGCAACCGGAGACCCCCCCTGCGTGTGCCTATGAGCAGTATGTCTTGCAGGCGCTGGAGGACTGATGCAAATATACAGGATGATCATGACCATGCTGACTGTCCACTTCTGATTGGCTACTTGCATATTGATTTCCAGCTGATAGATTAGCATTGTGGCTATGGGCCTGATTCCAATGTGGACGGTATTGCAGAGCAGCAGGGAAGCAGCTGTAAAATACTGTACAACTCAAATGCAAATGCAGCAGGAGGAATCTGTAGGGAATAGACACCTCCTGCATGCATCTGCGATCCTAGTGTGCGGCTGAAGACGCAGCCCTCAGCCAATCTTTGTAAGGCAAAGCTTAAGGTGCATACACACGGTCAGATATGTCAGATGAACGATTTGCAAACGATTGAACGATATTTGACTGTATTAAAATGGACGGAAATTGTCCAAAACTGACTGCAAACACATCAGATGTCAGATATCGTTATCTGACAAACGGGAACACTCATCGTTCATCGTTGCACACATGTCAGATTTTCTTTCAGATATGAACGATTGAATGATTTTTAAAATCGTTATCGTTCAGATCTGAAGAAAAATCTGACCGTGTGTATGCACCATTACTCAGACTTGTTGCAACTAACCAGCCGGGTCCAGGATGTCTGCATCCAACGACGCAGACCCTGGGCTCAGCACAGCTACAAAACTGGAGCAACACGCCCCCTTTTTGTACAACGGTCCAGGTCTCCGCCCCTCAAACACAGCAACTTGTCAATCATGCTGTGGCTAAAGGGGGACTGCGAGTGATCATGCAGGACTCAAAACATCAGGTTACAAATCCGAATCAGGCCCTATGTTAGATCAATGTCTTCAGTGCCGTCTATTCGCATTATTTAATTGCCATTCCATACAGATTGCTGCAGGAAAGGGATAAACAATGGAAATGACTGTAGTACTTAGTTTCTGATGTATTTTTTTTAATTATTAAGATAGGGTAAGTGCAATTTTCACTTTTATTAATGAAACATTATTCTCTCATGTATGTGAGCGCATTATTATGTTGCATACAAATACTGTAATGTATTAGAACATGTCTTGATTACATTTTTTAAATCATGTACAAATAGGGTAATGCAACTTTGGCATTGTGTATTAACACTCTTGCGCATCCAGTGCTTGCACCCTGAGTATACACACTGGTACACCGGACATAAATATGCTCTTTGTGATTTGTTTGTATTGCAAGATGTGTCCAAATGTACAGAACATAACAACGCTTTTACTTGTGTGCCAATGGTGCATGTATTTCCACCACTAGATTATTCCATGCACATATCTGCATACCAACTCTGACGTTCCTGTGCAAAAGTACCCCAAGTTTTATCTTCCTGCCATTCAGGGGGCGACTGCACAGATGATATCCAGGAATACGGGACATGAAATGTGATCTTAATATGTGCCACATACATTTCAGCATCACAATCATTTCTATGGAGCTCTCATGTCCATTCCTCCTTTATCACAACAGGAGCGAGTTAGAGTTTACGAATGCTGCGCAATTATTTTAGGAAAAGTGTGGCGTTCGGATACCGCAGTATGACAGCCTTTAGCATTTATATTGTCATTAATGTTACATGTATTTGAATTATTTTAAATGTGTTACTGTATTAATATAGCGATCGTACAGTAAGTGAGATTGAGGCATACACAGGTATTTATGTGAGATGAGAGTTCAGTAAGACATGCAATGAGTCTGATTATTGAACTATATTGTCCTCATATGACTAAATGATGAAAATTAGTTAAAGGAACATTGGGGTCTATGTACTAAGCCTTGGAGAGAGATAAAGTACCAACCAATCAGCTCCTAACTTTCATTTTTCAAACACAGCCTATTACATGACAGTTAGGAGCTGATTGGTTGGTCCTTTATCTCTCTCCAAGGCTTAGTACATAGACCCCATAGTCACTAAGGGGATATTCAGTTAGCCACAAGTTCCCGTCCCTCTGCTCGGGGGAGTTAACATTAGGGGCATTTTGTGTGATGTGACCATGATACCTATGCAATTCATTTAGAAATGGCTAGTTGTGGATGTTGCACGGTTTTCTGCAGTGTGTGACCTGTGTGAAGTACATGGAAGAGTGAGGAAATCATCCTGGTCCCCGAAAAAGCGTCAAATAAGAAAGCACAGGACACTGCAGAAGGCTGTTAGTGTCCATAAACATAGTATTGGAGGTAATTACATGGTGTGAAATGGCTGTCTCTTGGAACTTTTATAAATGATGGAAAAATGATAGCCGACAATGTATATTTCAGCAAGTAAGTGTCTAGCGCATTGTGGGGTAAATTAAAGTGTCTCTATAGTGATGTATAAGTGTATATACAAATTTGTTAAACAAAAAAAATTTTACTCGCAGCTGCAAGTTCAAAAATCCCATTCCCATCCTACAACACCTCAACATTCATGTCCCACATCATGTAATCCATTTTTCTGCCTTTTAGAGAAAATTACATGTTATTATTGGCCATATTTTAAAAACCGGTAAATATATTGTTATTCATTGGCCAGACCAAATACACAATAATCGGACTGTATGCTGGCGCCGTGCTCACTGCATGGAGCCACCCCCCCCTTCACGAGTCCACACTGCCTTGACCCCAGCCCACCCTGCACTGGAGGCATGCACTGCTGACACAGCCTCCCCCTCTCCTACCTGGAGCCCGCCAAACAGTAAGTGAGATGCCTGGTGGGAGAGGGTGAGGCCACACGATGTGCTGCTGCTTATCTCCTGCTCCTGTGTTAGTCCATCCGCCACCACACAAAAACATACAAACAAATTTGAATATATGACAACAATATTGTACTACTAATATCCTGTAATACTCTACAATAAAAACTCCTGTGTCTATGCCACTGGCACTGCATACTAATTTTGCATCACTCTTCCTTTCCAAACCAAAAAACAAATGCATGTCACATTCTGAGCACATAAATTATGTATCTATGTATGTCCTTTGTAGCACAATACACTTGATGGCTAGTGTGCAAATCTGATACTTTTCAGATGCTTACTATGCATTATAAAAAAAACAACTAAATTGCCCCTTAAAACTGGTACAGCATTCTGATTACTTGTGGACCCCTACGGTTTTGCTTCCTCTGCCTTAAGGTTCCCATCCACTTGCCGATTACACTGTACGATTGCACGATTACGACATTGTAATCGTGCAGTCGCTCGGTAATTGGCCGCAAATCGTGCATCTAAATGTCGGAAACGACCAGTGATGCACGCTCCCGCTGGTCGTTTCCAACATCAATCATCGGGCAAACATGCAGGCCAATCTGCCAATAACGACAGATTGACCATGTTCGGGGATGATTGATGTGCCTACACTGACCAATTAATTGTTCAGTGTAGGCACTGCACCCCCCTAGGGGAACGACGGTACGATTACGATGTCGTAATCGTACCATCTTTCCCTGATCTACTAGTGGATGGCACATTGAACAGAGGTCCAAAAGGTCTTTGCAGGTCCCACCTTGTAAATGACTAAAGCTGGCCATACACCAGACCAACTTTCCTCCAACCATCCAACTAGTTGGTTGGAATGAAAATCCGGTAACGTATGGGAGTAAATGACAATCAGCCATTTGCTCCTAAACACCAGAAGACACGAAAAAGGTCATGAAGGCAAGTTGGTTAAATCTATTTAACAAAATTTGTCTCATTTTCCTGTGTTTAGCAGCAAGTGGCTGATTGTCATTTGTTCCCTTGCATTACTGGATTTTCATTCCAACCAACCAACTAGTTGGATAATTGGCCGCTATTATTATTATTTATTTATATGGCGCCACAAGTGTTCCACAGCGCCTTACAGTGTATGAAAACAAATAGGTGACAAAAGACTCATAGTACAATACAATACAGGACAAGGACATGGATAATATTAATTGCCACATTAGCGACCATAACACCCACATAAGCAGCAGAGCTTAAGCAACCAAGTGTTAGGTGCTCTAGTGGATGAAAGTAGATGAAAGTAAAGAAGGGTGAAGCACAAGAGTGTAGACGGCCCTGCTCGCAAGAGCTTACATTCTAAAAGGGTAGGGCAGACAAACAGGTGTGACACAGATGGGGTAGACGGGGAGGATATACTCACGGCCAGGTCACCAAGTTCCAGCTGATGAGAGTATCCAGATAAGACTCCGTAATAGGCACAATATCCAGATCGTACTTTGTTACTATTGCAGTTAATTCTGAAAATTTTATCAGCTCAGCTCCTATCATTTCAATACATAGCTTTAAGAGTTTTGTTAGTGCATCTCATAGTCCAAACCTAGTTCATTAAACACATAAAACTGTAATAAATTTAGTTTACATAATCTGGTCTCAAATGTTGGTCAAAGTTTGTTCAACTGTTTGATTAACTGTTATGCATATCACACTTAATACTTTCCAGCCACACTTTGTATCTTTCCACATTCAGCTGACCCAAAGGCCACAGATGACCCTTCTAATTCTAAAGAAATAGTTTGTCTGATTATGGCCTCTATTGGTCAGCTGATCAAAGCAGATAAATTGTACTCTGTCAAGTAAACAATTGCTCAATAAACTATACTACCCTCAAGAATATTCACAGAGCAAGTAAGACCAATTACAAGCACATTATGACATCCCATACATTTAAATACACAGATTATTTTGCATGAGGGTGAATGCAGATTTGAGTGTAATAATCATGCAGGAAGGAAATCGCATACCTTTGGATTAACTGTTATGCATATCACAAGTAATACTTGCCACACTTTGTATCTTTCCACATTCAGCTATAGAGTTGGATGAATCCAGCATCTGGGAAATTATAAATAGGAGGTATATGAAGTAATAGCAGCAGCCCTTTCAGTATACACCCACGACTGGCTAGCAGACTGACTATAAGGGGTAAATTTACTAAAAATCGAGGTTGGTCGAGATTGCACTCTCGGGTGAGTTTAGGCATGTTTTTCATCTCACAAATTTACTAAAGACAAACTCGGGTGAGTTTGGGTGAGATCGCAAACTCGAATCAACTCACCATCGGCCAAACTCAGAAGTTCTTTTCATTAAAAAGATGCATCTTGCAAATTTACTAAGAATCAAGATTACAATCTCGGGTGAGATTAGAGCAAACTCGCAGAGAAATTGAAGTTTCAAACACTCCACCTCTTGAGCTGCGAGTTTGCCAGAAACATACACAGAACAGTGTGTTTTGTGAATGTTTCTGTGTGTACTTAATGTAAGGTAAAAGTCAGCTGTAATTTCTCACGGGGCGCAAGCCAATCAGCGGCCGTTTTACATGTAAAGCGGCTGCTCATTGGCTGCTTTCACGTGGATCCCAGCCAATGAACGGCAGCTACATGTAAAGCTGCCGCTGATTGGCTGCTCCCACGTGGGACCCAGCCAATGAGCAGCCGCTGCATGTAAAGCAGTCGCTGATTGCCTTCATGCCCCGTGAGAAATTACAGCTGACTTCAGTAAGCTGTCATGTTGCGGGGTGTAAGTGTATGCAACAGGCGTGCCAGTCCGTTTGTTTGCCGTTACAGGGGCGTGCATAAATTAGCCACTGCGACAGCATACGCACTTGTGTACTCACTGTGTACGACAAGGTTAGCAATTTCTGAGTAAGGTCAGACCTGTTGTAATTGTGCTTGAGGGGCTGATGTTGTTCGATGTTCCGGATGTATACGCAGGACTGCTAAGTATTATGGATGTGCAAAAGCGGTAGTGGGCGTCTCTATGTTGGCTTTGAGTATCTCTGTAATAGATTTGTGATTTTGCAGTCATTACTATATTTTCACAACAGACCTGCGTGCGTAATCATAGCTGCGATCGCAATAGCGATCCGTAGTGAACCGGGCCCTTAGTGAATTAAGAATGTGCATTCTCAGTTGTATCACTGGTTCCTAGTGCACTGATAAGTGTGCATTCTCAGTTGTGTCACTGGTTCCTAGTGCACTGATAAGTGTGCATTCTCAGTGATGTCACTGGTTGCTAGTGCACTGATAAGTGTGCATTCTCAATTGTGTCACTGGTTCCTAGTGCACTGATACTTTAAGTGTGCATTCTCAGTTGTGTCACTGGTTCCTAGTGCACTGATAAGTGTGCATTATCAGCTGTGTCACTGGTTGTTAGTGCACTGATAAGTGTGCATTCTCAGTTGTGTCACTGGTTCCTAGTGCACTGATAAGTGCATTCTCAGTTGTGTCACTGGTTCCTAGTGCACTGATAAGCGTGCAGTCTCAGTGATGTCACTGGTTGCTAGTGCACTGATAAGTGTGCATTCTCAGTTGTGTCACTGGTTCCTAGTGCACTGATAAGTGTGCATTCTCAGTGATGTCACTGGTTGCTAGTGCACTGATAAGTGTGCATTCTCAGTTGTGCCACTGGTTCCTAGTGCACTGATACTTTAAGTGTGCATTCTCAGTTGTGTCACTGGTTCCTAGTGCACTGATAAGTGTGCATTATCAGCTGTGTCACTGGTTTCTAGTGCACTGATAAGTGTGCATTCTCAGTTGTGTCACTCGTTCCTAGTGCACTAAGTGTGCATTATCAGCTGTGTCACTGGTTCCTAGTGCACTGATAAGTGTGCATTCTCAGTGATGTCACTGGTTGCTAGTGCACTGATAAGTGTGCATTATCAGCTGTGTCACTGGTTCCTAGTGCACTGATAAGTGCATTCTCAGTGATGTCACTGGTTCCTAGTGCACTGATAAGTGTGCATTATCAGCTGTGTCACTGGTTCCTAGTGCACTGATAAGCGTGCATTCTCAGTGATGTCACTGGTTGCTAGTGCACTGATAAGTGTGCATTCTCAGTTGTGTCATTGGTTCCTAGTGCATTGATAAGTGTGCATTATGAGCTGTGTCACTGGTTCCTAGTGCACTGATAAGTGTGCATTCTCAGTGATGTCACTGGTTGCTAGTGCACTAATAAGTGTGCATTCTCAGTTGTGTCACTGGTTCCTAGTGCACTGATAAGTGTGCATTATCAGCTGTGTCACTGGTTCCTAGTGCACTGATAAGTGTGCATTCTCAGTTGTGTCACTGGTTCCTAGTGCACTGACAAATGTGCATTTTCAGTGATGTCATTGGTTGCTAGTGCACTCATAAGTGTGCATTCTCCGTTGTGTCACTGGTTCCTAGTGCACTGATAAGTGTGCATTCTCAGTTGTATCACTGGTTCCTAGTGCACTGATAACTGTGCATTCTCAGTGATGTCATTGGTTGCTAGTGCACTGATAAGTGTGCATTCTCAGTGAAATCATAATGGTGCAGTGATATCACTGGTTTGTAGTACACTGTATTCTTAAATAATTATTGTGGTTGTAAGCTGGCCACATGTACAGTAACCCATTAGACCAGGTCAGACAGATCTGGTGGCTTGGCATAAGAGTTGATCGTAAGGGTCCCCGTACAGTCTGCTGAGCTGAAGACCCTGCACAAACATTGATAATGGCAATAATCAAACAGATTTTTAAGCCTTCCAAATGAAACTTCTGTGTGATTAGGACCAGGCTCTATGATCAGTGGTTGGAGTTTGGGGTACTGCATGTTAGGCTTTTAACCAATTTGGAGAAATATTACTAAGCATGTGTGACTGGATTAGGACTACAGTCCATTACTTGCTGTTCAACTTTTCACATTGTTTTAGGTTACCTTTAAATGTGCGTTTGCTAGTCTAGTGATACATTTTAAACCAAGCTATCGGAGTATTACATTACACTAGTCGTCTTTACACCGTGCAGGCAGTCTGCACCAGGATGTGTTGACAACACCTCAGTTTGTTTAATAGATGGATCTGGATGCCATTGCAATTTGTGCGCATGCCGCCGCTTAAGCAAAGTTAACAGAACACATTAACCATGGCTGGAGCTTTCACATATGTTCTGAGTACAGGAGATGACTTTACAGTTACTTATATAGCAACAGCATATTCTATTGTACTCTGGAGTCTGCATCGGTGGTAACATCGCTGCATAAATTGACTGGAAAATGGCTGCCGCTGTCATTTTCCTGGCATTTTGCCAGGCGCAGTAGGGAAATCACTGGGAAAATGGCTGCCGTGCCATTCAACCTGTGACCTGCGCATGTACAGTAGACTCTGGGCTAGAACTAGAGTCTGCTGTGCTCAGTGCGCTGCTGGACGACGGGTAGAGAGGAGGGGGCCCTGGACAGAGACTGCACACAGGCCCCCTCCTCTCTTAATATGCTGCTGTTTCCATGTAAAATGATCCCCTTTGTCCGTCAGTGACCTGTATGATACTATAGCTTATAGATCTTAGGGGAGATGTTCATTTAAAATCCAGTTAACTGCTATTTTATTTTACATTGGTACCCTCATTTTCTTACTGTGAGAATAGAGACAGGCTGGTACAACAGAATGGGACGTCATGTACCTTTTACTACATCAACACAGGCTTCCGAATTGTGACCGCAACATTACATAGAATTTGACAGTAGATAGAATTTGACAGCAGGTAAGAACCACTTGGCCCGTCTAATCTGCCCCTTTAGGAATGTATTAGCAAAACAAAAAATGTTTACTTTAAACAATTTACCATATTATTTAATAGTCATATGTGTTTTATTTTATATATTACATTTTTTGCTATATTTTCCCTCAGGCTAAACAAAGCTGGTGACAAAGCAGAAACCACTTTAGGACTATTACACATACAGTACACACTGCTGCAACAAAGTATATACAAGGATGCTGTCTGGTAAATTCGGAGGAAACGTTAATGGTGTAAGGAGTAGGAATCTTATGAGAAAGATATTTAAAACATTGCGTTTATAGTAAACACCACTAGATGGCAGAACTCACCCTTCATCTTTTTGTGCCTGCTCTTTCCACATTCTGTTCAAGAAAGCTGACGTGACTTGCGCTAATGGAGACTAGTGGTGGGGTCACAGGGCCTGATTCAGAGCCGCTCGTAAGCGGCCGCTCGTTCGCTCCGAGCGATGTTCGCACATCTGCGCATGCGTATGGGTCGTAATGTGCATGCGCCAACCAGTCATTGCGGTCGGAAATCGAGCACTCGCAAAATAGCGAGTTCCTGCTAATTTGAGTGATAGGATGAGACATTTGTGGGTGGTAACAGTGGAAGGTGCTTGAAAACGGGGAGTGGAGATCCGAACGCAGGTGTGCCAAACGGTCAAAATGGGCGTTTTAAGGGTGTGCATAATTAACAAAGCAGCGTCATCGACCACGTCACTTGGTTGTTTCTTAGCCTGAACTGTTCACATGATTGCGGTAGGATAAACCTACCACAAGCACTGCGAGCAGTTCAGATGCCTTTAGACGTACTCGATTAATCAAATAAATAGCGGAGATGACGTAGGATGCGAGCAGCCAGGGGGCGTCTTTACAAAATAGCGAGCGCATGTTTCGTTCGCTCGCTCAGACATAGAGGCGTCAACAGACCGCAAAGAGCGAGCGCTCAATTTAAATAGCCGGCCCCTTTTTCTGAACGAGCGAGCGCAAATAGCGTCCGGCTCTGAATCAGGCCCACAGTTTGCAGTCAGAAGAATAAGGAGCTGTGGCACCTGTGCGAATCTAAGAAACAAAAGGATATTCTGCCGCAGGACGGTCGCCAGTAACAAGGGAAAAAAAAGTTTGCAGATTGTTGTTCACTAACAGAGAGCTTGATGAACCCCAAAAAATAAAATATACATAATGTAACCTGTGTGGTAATTGATGACTACATATTATTATACAGTAATATGCTTATTGCACTCACCTTATTCAGATCACAATCACACAACAAATTACCAGAAAGGTCATTAGTTACTGGGGACCGTCTCCTGCACCTGGGTGGTCTGGAAAATATACTTATTGGGGAATAGGTGAGACTCGTATGCTTCAAGACCATTGACTGTATGAGAGACATTCGTTAATATTCACAAAATGGTGCTAGGTTTGTCATTCAGTTTTGTCACTGTGTTAATGACTTACTATGGTGTTAGTAGCTCCAGATTATTGTACAAATAATGTGGGCATCCATTACTTTACATTATCATTCCGAGCTCTGATCTACTTGTAGCGGACCTACCAGACCACATTTATATGGATAATGAATGGAAGATGGTGAATGGAAACATCAAAGGAGCATATACTATTTAGAAGAAACCACATACACAAAAACCCAAACAAAGCTGTACTTACCTTCTGTGGCTCCCTGTATGTTTCCATTCACCAGCTTCTATTCATGTACATTGCTGATGAATATGCTTTACATTACATACATCACTGTGCTGGCCCAATTTTAGCTCTCATACACACCAGAGACCTCCATGTCCATTACCATAATCGAATCACTAATAGGAGAGAGGGTTAAGTTATCTTTAGAAAGCTGATTTTTTATAAACCAATAGAAAAAAAGATCAACTTGGTGCCTGAAGGTGACGTTTAATGTTGTGTTTACACAATTTGGCATTAAATCTGCTGTTAATACAAGTCACTCCCAGTTTCATCTCTCACTGTAAAGTACTTACAAATTATTATTTTAAATCACATTTCCATCAACAGTAATATTATTAACGTGTATATTTAACCTATTGCCAAGGTTTTTCATTTGTCCCAGGTGTGTAATTGAGTTGCATATAGTTACAGGTAAGAGTTGTAATCAATGCAACACAAAAATAAACAATGTTTTAGATCCTTCTGCCAATCTGACTTTACATGTGTAGGACATGGAGCAATTGTAGCCCAAAAAGCATCTCTGATGTAAGTTTATGTGTCTCAAGTACATTACATTCTAGTGTTTAGCGTGTAAGGTGGGTGGGGATGTACTGTATAGGATTCTGACTAAATTAAGCACTTAGGATAGTATGATTTTACAAGGATCCTGTTGTACTAAAACAAGTGGACATGTAATATTACTGTAGGATCATGTACTGTATAGTTTGTATAATAAACTAAAAACAAAAAAGTACTTTGTTTAAAAAAAAAAAACTGCAAACACCATGTTAAAGACACTAAATATAGAACTTGATACTTGTTTGTGTCCTGTTTGTTCATTTCAACCGTTGTGTCTTGTGTAAGAGAGTGAGGATGCGGTCAATATCCCCATCACTGGGATCCTGGGCATCAGAATGCCGACTATGAAATCCCAATGCTGGCATCTCGAAGGTCAGTTGTGGGGAGGGTTAGGGTTAGGCACTAGGGGAGGGTTAGGTTTTTTAGGGTGCAGGGAGGTTAGGGTTAGGATACCAACCAACAATGTGTCGGTATTCTAACCCTGATGGGATGCCGGCATCCCGTACCCAAACCAGAGAATTTTATACTAGGAGTAATACTTGCAGCTGTAGTTGAGTAACAAACCCCATACCTGGCTACTGTCCCAAATTCCTGGGAGTCCTCCTGCACTCCTCCCAGATTCTGGGCCTGATTCAGACCCGGACGCTATGTGCAGACTAAAAAAGGGGCCGGATATTTAAATTGAGCGCTCACTCTTTGCGGTTTGTTGACGCCTCTATGTCTGAGTGAGCGTCCGAAAAATGCGCTCGCTATTTTGTGAAGACGCCCCTTTGCCGTTCGCATCACACGTCATTATTAGATTAATCGGGAACATCGAAAGGCATCTGAACTGCTCGCAGTGCTTGTGGTCGGATTTTCTTACCGCTATCACTGCGAGCAGTTCAGGCTAAAAGACAACCAAGTGACGTGGTCGATGACGCTCCTTTACTAATTATGCACTCCCATTAAACGCCCTTTTGACCGTTAGGCACGCCTGCGTTCGGCTCTCCACTCCCCCGTTTTCAAGCACCTTCCCGTTACCACCCACAAACGGTACATTCTGTCAATCAAATTAGCAGCCCCTCGCTGTTTTACGAGCGCACGATTTCCGATCGCAATGGCTGTTTTGCGCATACGCAGTTGTGTGAACATCGCTCAGAGCGAACGAGCAGCCGCTTACGAGCGGCTCTGAATCAGGCCCTCTGTCCACTCTCCCAATGAAGTAGACGGTTCTAGAGGGGAGTTTTTAAAAGTAGACATTAATCAATAACAACTAACTGTGCACAGGTTTCCTTATCTCCTATTGTTTACAAAACAAATCTAATAGCACTTATTGCTAAAATCATTGATGGTCTTACAAATATGACAATCTAGGCAAATTGGTAGGTGTAAGGCTGCTCCCATGGTCTATCAGTATTTCTGTCTGTTATTTTTCTGCTCTGAAAGTAATGTTAGCACCTAATGGCAAATATGTCTCCAACTGAACAATTATCTCATACTTCATTACTTTTGGTGAATCTTTCCCCTGCATGAAATACATAAATGAAACAGCAGCAACGGAATTATCCCATATTCATTGAGTGGATAAAGCACAGATAATGCAGAATATCTTACTGCATTGTCAGGTATAACCATGGTGTAAGCCTCAAAGCACGCCTTACTTTTAGCAGCTATGTAAGTATTTCATGAAGCAGGAGCTTCTTTAGGGATATACTTTTGATGCATAGATCTCTTATGAAACTATATTAGGAACTTTGTTATACACAACACATCTGATAATGTTTCATGTCTGGTCCAAACATGTTGCACTTGGTCATCAGTTACCATACTTTTTAAAAGCCTTATATGACCAGGAGCAGGGGGATCTCCAGGAGAGACATTGTATACAATTCAGGGATATTAAACATGCAGCCCTCCAGCTGCTGTGGAACTACACATCCCAGCATGCCCTTCCACAGTTTCAGCATGCACTAATAGCAACAATCTGGTAGGGCATGCTGGAATGTGTAGTGCTGAAGAGCTGCATGTTGAATATATTATTACATATCGGGAGGGAACTTTCTACATACAGTAGGTATCATATGTGGTCTATAACAAGAGATGAAGTCCAGCAATGCAGTCTTCTATACACCTACTCAGGCTGAATACAAGAACTGAATGAGGACAGGACAGTTATACAGTAATTATGCCCAGAACTAGTCATCCAAATGGCAAAGGGGCACATCTGCATTATTTTACTTCTGCCCTTTCTTCTGAATACAGTAGAGAACAGTACATAAGACACCATCCCCTATACACCCAGACCATGCACCCTATTTGGCCACTCGGAGAATTAGAGGTTCTTGCATTGTATCACATTTCGTCTACAGCGTGAAAAAAAAAAACACTTGTGTGAATGAGGCCTAATTCTTCTCTCTGGGCCGTTGCATTTGGATGCATATTTCTTCTGCTGCTCTGACTTGCTCTAACATGACTTGTAATGTGCCGATCTTAGCATTTTAGCAGCTGCGTCGGTGACATCAACTTCCTATCATGCAAGACGATCCAGTACATGGAAAAACCACACACTTCTTTCCCACAGGATTTGTTTTTAGTAACGTTCAGCAGGAATAAAAGTCTTTTTTCCCCCAATAAATTCTGTGCATATTTGCAGCATTATTACAGCTGAAGCAGAGCACTAAGACGGGCTATTTATAGTCTCAGAGGGCGGCTGTTTTCCAAACAAGAAACCATAGCTTTCCACAATGTAACATAAAGTGGATTGGGTAAGCCTTCCCTTCACACCAGTACATCAAAATGTTGCCTGTAGCATTACAAATCAGCATGGTCACACTGCAAGGACATTTTATCACTTCAGAACTCCATTATTTCCAGATCAGAGAAACGAGAAACACAATGTACTAAAACTCATGTCTGAAACTCTTCCCAGGCCAATAGGATGGAGGGGTCCTTCACATGATCAGTCATTTTAAAACACACGCTGATCATTGTGCTACGATGTTGCTGATTGGATACCTGAGGAGCGTTATCATCTTTCTTGTCAGAATAATTTATGCAGGTTTTATACTTACTGGCAGAATATTGGTCATTTTATTAACTTTAATACAAAAAAGGAATTGCCTGTTTCCCTTCTTCTGTGTGTGCTCAAAGTAAGGGTCTATGTACTAATAATCATGGACCAGCCATGATTAATGTCTATCCATACCGCTGGGAATATTTACATATTTAGGGGCATATGTATTAAGCTGGTTTTTTTTTTACATAATATTATGCCGAAACTGCAGTTTCAGATGGTGTAAACTACTGTAAGCCTATGGAGGCTCCAGGGGCCGGAGAGAGATCTTTCTATCTCTCTCCCGCAGTCTCCTGCCGACTCTGGAAGCTGACACTGTGTATGGACCCCGACGTCGTTCAATCATCGGCAACTGTATATGCCACAGGTTCTCAAACGTGCTCCACAACAGTTCAGGTTTTAGAGATATCCATGGTTGAGAACAGATTACTTTATTAGAACCTCAGTCACTTTGAATTAACCACCTGTGACAACCATGGATATTTCTAAAACCTGAACTGTTGGGGAGCTTTGAGGACTGTGGGCCTGATTCTGACCAGCTTGCGAGCACTCGCAAGCGGGTCGATGGTGCCCAAGTGCACATGCGCACGACGGAGGCGGCTCCGTCGTGCGCATGCGCGAGACCCGAATAACGACGGCCAAGCCGTCGTTAAGGGTCTCGCAACAAAGGGGGTGTGCTGTCGATGGTGATTGACAGCACACCCCCTTTGGTGGGCGTGCCAGGGGCGTGGCTGCCCAGACGGAGGCGTTCCCATGGGAACGCCTACCGTCTGGGTCCGGCCCCACTGACATCACTAGTGATGTCAGTGGGAGTGCTTTTGGCTCTGATAGAGCCAAAAGCACTCCTGGGCTTGCAGCAGCGAGACCCTACCGCAAGGGTCTCGTCGCAAGCCCGATGGTCACGATGGTCTTGACCATCGCAACCATCATTGTGGCCGCTCGCTATAGCTGTGGGAAGCAGGGACGGCCCTGATTCAGAGCGAGCGCTCTGTCAGAGTGTCCGGCTCTGAATCAGGGCCTGTGTTTGGGAACCTCTGGTGTATGCACTTGCCGATGCCGGCACCCCCGCCGCTAGCGATATCGAGCTGGATACATATCGTTTAGTGTGTACCCAGCATAAGATTTGTATAATACATACATACACTCACACAAACTCTATACTTATAAAAGTTTATTCCACAGAAGGAATGTACAATATATACTGTCACATTTGTCATAGTTAACTTGTGGAATGTAAATGTTTAAACATCTAAAAGTAACATGAGTGAAAGCTGAATGAACAGTCGTACAGTACCATAAATGGAAGTAGATAGTAAAGTGTGCATTACCCAGGCCCTGGATACCTATATATTATATTAAAGAAAGTATCTGTAGACATCCGGTGTAAAAACATACAATCAACTGTAAGCAGCGGACAAGTCTTTATTCGTCTCTGTCGAAGAGCATGGCTTCAACTAAACTAGTCCCTGAAACAGGATGCATGTGTGTATATATGTATCTGTAAAATATGGAGCTGCCGTCCAATGTGGACGGAAATGAGCACAAACATAGGGCACAGTAGTAAATAACTTTGAGAGGCCTTGCTCTAAATTAACAATTTAAAATACTTATTTGTTTCACTTAAGAGGTCTCCAATGTTTTTCAATTAAAAGTTGGAGGAGTTTTGGTATCAAACAATAGAAAAAGCAAACAGCATATATAGTGCAGTATACACAAATTGGTAATTTAATAAAGTGTAAGAAATACTGTGTTTTTTAATCCACATTTTAATGAGGCATAAATACATACAAAGGAGCCGGGCACCACCTTATGTAACATTTTATTATTTACTAGCTGGAGTACCCGGTGTTGCCCGGGATTTTAAGAATGTTTGTTTACACATCATCCTTCAACAAACCTCTCCTTAGACAGGCCTCACGGAAAATGTGACAAACTTCCCCATCCACAGTCCTAAGGTCTTCGAAGGATGTGACGGTGTAAAGCAAACTTCGGAGATAGAAGCATTCAAAATTTGTCGGATGTACAGTGTAAACACGGCCAAGAGCTTCTGTTGCTCTGGTACCAGGACGACTGTGTACTTCCTGGTTGCTGGATCGCACTATGAAATGCACAGCAACTACATCCAGTTCCTTGTGCAGCTGTTTCCGGCATTCAGGGTCTCCGCAGTGTATAAGATTCATCCAATCTGTTTTACCCTTCAGGGGCTGACAAAGGAATTAACCGGAAGTAGCCTCTGTGCGTTCCATAGTACGGTCCAGCAACCAAGGAGGTAGACAAAAAGGTTTGGTCGCCACTGTTGACACCATCTAGTTGTATAAGCTGATGCATGAGCAAGTATAAATAAAAATTTGTCATCTTTATGGGCTTGATTGTAAATCAGATGGATCTCTCCTCATGGATGCAGATATCAAGTTTTACCATATTTTTACCATATTCAGACTCATAATAAGCCTTGCTTAATATCAATAGTGGTTATAATTTCTAGAGATGTGCGCCAACCCTTGTGTTTTGGTTTTGGATCTGAATCTGGTTTTGTTTTTTTTCCTTGGTGTTTTGTTTTTTTGTTTTGGATGTGGATTTTTTTCTTAAAATATCATAAAAACAGCTAAAATCACATAAAATGGGCCTGTTTTTGTTCCTACAGTATTATTAACCTCAATAACATTTATTTCCAGTCATTTCCAATCAATTTTGATCACCTCCCAATATTATTTTTTTTCATCTAGTTAAGGCCAAAAGGTTGCATCCAGCTAGCTGGCTGACTAAAGCTAAGTGACACAGTGGGCGGCACTAACATGTGGCAGTTCAGCTTCCACTTTCCAACACAGATACAGTGTGTTATACAGTGTGAGTTGGATACACCAATAGTGCGCTTACTGTGACAGCAGTGTCGGCAGAGCAGGATTGCTGACGGTGTCCTCAGTACATGGAATGGCAGTGCTGCGGTGCTGGCAGTGTCCTCAGTGAAGGGTACCGGCGATGTCGGCAGTGCGGGGGTGCCAGCAGTGTTCTCAGTGCAGGTTTGCTGACTGTGTCGGAAGTGCAAGGGTGTTCTTAATGCAGGGTGTCGGCAGAGCGGGGGTGCCAGCGGTGTCCTCAGTGCATGTGTGCTGACAGTGTCGGCAGTGCAGGGGTGCTGGTGGTGTGGGGGTTGCTAACGGTGTCCTCAGTACGTGGGGCAGCATTGCAGGGGTGCCAGCAGTGGTGGTGTCGGGGGATGCTGCCAGTGAAGGTGCCGGTGGTGTCAGCAGCGGGGGGTGCCGGTGGTGTCAGGCAGCGAGGGATGGCGGGCGCCATCTTCTTGTGATATCTGTGTGCATATTAAATGGGCTTAACGCTGATTGGCTGAGAGACATGACAGACGGCTCTCTCAGGCAATCAGCGTTAAGCCCGCTCAATACAAAACCTCGCGACCCGACAGCGGCATCGCAAGGTTTTGCCTCGGGTGAGGGATCCGGGGCAGGCAGGGCGATCCCCAGATTCCCGCTCATCACTAATAAATTCATACAGCATTTAAAAGATACTGTAAACTCCATGCGAGAGCCATAGTAAATGATGTTCAGAGACTTATATTATATGCTACAGAATAAAATTCCATAATTCCTTAGTATGTAGCAAAATGCATGTTATAAAATCAAATAATGAAATTAAACAAAAATAAAATTTTAATATTTTTATTATTGACCTTGCAGATGGCCCAAGAAGAATGGTGTCCAAATCTGCATCTAACAATAAACCAAACAGGACAATGCTTTTAATCTTCTTTGGTGTTTTAGGTGTAGAACCATGAGAGATCTGGGCTTGTAAACTGTGGGCTAAATCCTTTTCTAATTCCGTACCTGACTTGTACAGGGCGAATGCTATGCAAAAATTGTGGTTTTTGATTAATTAAAAATTAACAGTAATTAATTTTGATTTCACATTTTTTTAGTTGCCTCCGCCGTGTTTTAATACGCTCGTATGTAAAATTTCACAATCTTGGCTTGTAAATTGTGGATTTGTATAGAAAGACAGACGGACAAATTTTCACTTTTATATAGTACATTATTTATTTCAGAGGTTCCCAAACTCGGTCCTCAATGAATCCTAACAGTCCAGGTTTTAAGGATATCCATGCTTGACCACAGGTTACTTAATTAGTACCTCAGTCAATTTGATTTAACCACCTGTGCTCAACCATGGATCTCTCTAATGGCCCCTGTCCCATACACAAATATGGGGGCAGAATTCATCAAGCTCCAAAAATACAATATTTTCGGAGCTTGGCTGCGGGAGCATTCGCCATCTTCAAATGACATTTTTTGCAGCTTGCAACCCACTCCCTCCATATTGAAAGGAGTCCTGGGTTGTGAAGAGGGATCCTATCGGATCCCTCCGTCCCTGTCCATCTTCTGCCAGACACCGCAGCTTTTGTGCATGTGTGTGACCTGTAGGTTACGAATACACACCAGCTCCGAAAGGAGCAGTGAAGCGCTTTGGAGAGACAGCTGATTTTTGGATCCTTTTGGACCACGGTAATTAACATAATGAATAGACCCCTTAATGTTAAATACTCTTATTTGGTTTATCCTCTCACTGCTCCCAACAGTTGAGGACTGCTAAACATGGAAGGCAGGATCTGAGTAAAATCTGGGTTCCACGGGCAGTCGTCACAAATAGAGTCAGACTGAAATGAGAACTGTTACAGCAGCAAAAAACTAATCTGAAAATGTTATTTGTACTTATGCGCTATTCGCCAGACCCTCGATGGCTGTGACCAGTGGTGGGCTGGGCCGGGGGGCAGGGTGCCATGTGCCCCCCGGGCCGCAGCGCCATGCAGGCCACGGGCATTCTGTGTCTGTGTGACACAGCTGCACTGCGCATGTAGCGCTGACCGGACGGAGTTCGGTCAGCGCTACACAGTTACAAACACACAGCCACCGCCTCCGGCAGCTGTGTGTTTGTTTTGAGTGGCAGCCAATGAGAGTCTGTCAGACTCTCACTGACTGCTGCTGCGCCCACTGCAGGAGCTGCTCCATCTTCCGGCTCCTGCAGTGGGTAATGGGAGAGATGTCATTACGCCTTATGACGTCTCTCCCATAATGCAGAGCGGCCCGGGAGGACAGGCGGATGGCGCGGCAGCGGGAGCGGGGATTCAGGTAAGTCTTTTTTTATTATTTATTATGTGTGTGTGTTTGTGTACTGTGGAAGGGGGGGGGCACTACATGGGGGAGAGCACTACTGGAGGCACTACAAGGGGGGGACTACTACTGGAGACACTACAAGGGGGGGACTACTACTGGGGGCACTACAAGGGGGATTACTATTGGGGGCACAACAAGGGGGGCTACTACTAGGGGCATTACAAAGGGGGGACTACTACTGGGGGCACTACAAGGGGGAGAGCACTACTGGGGGCACTACAAGAGGGGGCTGCTACTGGGGGAACTACAAGGGGGAGACTACTACTGGGGGCATTACAAAGGGGGGACTACTACTGGGGGCACTACAAGGGGAGAGCACTACTGGGGGCACTACAAGGGGGAGAGCACTACTGGGGGCACTACAAGGGGGAACTACTACTGGGGGCACTGCATAGGGGGTACCACTACTGGGAGCACTATATACTGGGCTTACTACTGGGGGTACAAGGGGCACCGCACAGGGGGTCTACTACTGGGGACACTATATAAGAAGCTTACCACTGGGGGCACAAGGGGCACTGCACAGGGGGGACCACTACTGGGGGCACTGTATAAGGGGCACTGCATAGGAGGATCACTACTGGTGGCCTGTATAAGGGGGTCCTCTCCTGGGGCACAGGGAGCACTGCATATGGGCTACAGGGGGCTGCCCCATATCTTTATTTTTACCTTACATTAATTCCATATGGACCCGTCTCCTCGCTGGAACACTTGAGGGGGGGAGCGCTTAAGCACGCACGTGCTCCGAACACCCTGGCTACACGCTACTCCTCTGCCAGGGCCACCTGCATGCATTTGCCCCCCAGGCTAAAAGTTGCCAGCCAGCCCCTGGCTGTGACGATAATACACTGCACCCCTCTCACAGCTTAGCTTGTTTTGAGAATGTGATAATACTCTTCCCCCATAAACGTCACTTTTGTAAGCGCACAGGGTCGGTGGTAGGAGGACAGAAGGGTGCGGAGTGAAACAGTTACAGCCATCTTCAGGACCCATGCAGAGCCAACCAATAGAGGAGTGGTTCTCAAACTCGGTCCTCAGGGGCCCACACAGTTCACTTTTTCCAGGTCACCCTGCAGGAGCACAGGTGCATCCATTACTTACTGACACATTTTAAAAGATCCACAGGTGGAGCTAATTATTTCACTTGTGATTCTGTGAGACCTAGAAAACGTGCACTGTTGGGGGTCCTGAGGACTGAGTTTGAGAACCTGTGCAATAGAGCCTCCATAAGTACTATTTAGTTTTTCATATTTACTGATTGAACATAATCGAAAGCTACATTTTCCATTTTGGGTACAGTTATCTTTTAACACAGAAAAACAAAACAGAAATCTATAGCCAATGGCGCTGAATTATGGAACACTGGAATCTCTTGATTGAATTAATAAGTGTTTCCACAGCTGTTTATGGTTGCAAGCCAAAAGGAAACGCAAAAAAAGATAAACAACAGCGCTGTGTAACACCTAAAGCCTTATGCTGCCCATCCACTAGGCGATTAAACCTAGCGATGGAGCGATAATGACTGTCGTTATCAATCCATCGCTTGGTAATCGCCCGCAAATCTGTCAGTAAAAGGTTAAAAACGACCAGCGAAGCGCGCGCCCGCTGGTTGTTTTTAACATCAATCATCGCCCGAACATGACGGCCAACCTGACGACCGCCGTCAGGTTGCCATGTTCGGGGATGATAGATCTCTATACACTGAACGTCTGAACGTTCAGTGTATGCACTTCACCCCACGGGAGACGATGGCGTCAAATCGTGCTGTCATCCCCGCATCGTGTAATGGATGGGCAGCTTAAATCAGCTTTTGATTTATTGATGTTATATGTTCTTAGACATATTTTATATGTGTATTTATATTGGCCAATGATGTCTGTTCTATATTATTAAATTTGTATATTTATTACACACAAGTTATACATTTTATTATTTATTTTTAATTCTTATTTCTGGCACAGTCGCTACACATTTGTTTGTTACAAAATTTTCATTTGTTACTGATTTAGGGCCTGATTCAGAGCCGCTCGCTATTTGCGGTCGTTCGTTCTAAAACAAGGGGTTGCTATTCAAATGAACCGTTCGCTAATTGTGGTCTGTTCACGCCTCTAAGTCTGAACGAGCGAGCAAAACTTGCGGTTGTAATTTTGAAAAATACGCCCCCTGGCCGCTCGCATCCTACGTCATGTTCGCTATTTATTAGATTACTCGAGCACATCGAACAGCGTATGAACTGCTCGCTATTCTTGTGGCTGGTTTTTTCAACCGCTATTTTGCGAGCAGTTCGGGGTAAAAAAAAAACCAAGTGACGTGGTCAATGACGCTGCTGTATTAATTATGCACTCCCTTAAAACGCCCGTTTTGACCTTTAAGCACGCCTGCGATCTAATTCCACACCCCCGTTTTCAAGCACCTTCCCCTGTTACCACCCACATATGCCTCCTTCTGTCACTCAAAATAGCAGGCATTCGCTATATAGCGAACAAACGATTTTCGGCCGCACTGACTGGTTCGCGCATGCATATTACAATCCGTACGCCTGCGCAGATGTGCGAACATTGCTCAGAACGAACGAGCGGCCGCTTACGAGCAGCTCAGAATCAGGCCCTTAGGCTTTAGGTGCTACACAACGCTGTTGTTTATCTTTTAAGGCTGCTAGTACTGATAAATCTGTTGCTGAACTATAATTCTCCACATGCTCTTCCACAAGCTAGGACCCACAGTGCCCCCCAACAGAAGCCCTACACATGCTAGAGAAATAGCTACTCTAACTTGGTTCTAATGCAATGTGACCAAAGAACGTAGGAGATATAGAATACATAGACCATTTGCCCACAATAGACCCAAGCGGGGCCTCAAACAGACAAGTACAATGGGCTCATGCTACTATCCTGATATCACCACAAAGTATATTACTTTGCTATAATGTATAAAGCATTAGTATCACTTTACCTGCATTAACAGTTCTTGCCATGCCAGGATTGTTGAGAAAGTAACCTTATTTACATATGGAACTACAGCTTTAGGCTGTAGGGAAAGCAGCTTCTCCTTCAAAATAATTGTATTCACTGAGCACCTTTTGAGATGTTCCCAGCTAAACCTCACCAGGAATCATGTGACAGATATGAAACTAGTACGCTATAGTATCACTATAGTGTTCATCATTCTATATAGTTGAAAGTTTGTATTTTTAATTGCATTAAAGCTTTAAAAACAGACTTTCTACAACTGCCTCCTTTTTATATAATCAAAAGTTTTGCAAATATGATAGCAACCAGCTGACAGTATTACAAGTGGTGACCTAGGTGTTACAGGGCTGCAGCCGCCCAGTAAAATTCGCCACCTCAGTGAGTCAGTGCAGTCCCAGAGGTGGGAGGTGTTTTCTTGGAATAGACGTTTTATCTGAATCCTGTAGTTGAAAGTCGCTGCCACTATTTGAGGATGGCACATCGCTGCGGCTTTTGTAATTTTTATTACTCCATGTTTGCCAAACTGGTTTACTACACGGTGATGTACCAGGTTCCAATCCATCCATCCATCCATCGATGTACCCGCTTTTCTCGTAGTCTGTAGTTACTATATGTAGCTTGTTCTTTTTAGATTTCAAAAGGCCTCTTTTGTATTGTTCACACTGTGATAATCTATTCCACATTATTTGATGTGTGTTGTCCTTTAGGATCTCCTTAAGTTGTTGAGCTAAAGTATCTATTTTGGACCTGGTAAGACTAAGGGCCTGATTCCGAGCCACTCGTAAGCGGCCTCTCGTTCGCTCTGAGCGATGTTTGCCCAACTGCGCATGCGTACGGATCGTTATACGCATGCGCGAACCAGTCAGTGTGGCCGAAAATCGTTTGTTCGCTATATAGCGAATGTCTGCTATTTTGAGTGACAGAATGAGGCGTATGTGGGTGGTAACAGGGGAAGGTGCTTGAAAACGGGGAGTGGAGATCCGATCGCAGGCGTGCTTAAAGGTCAAAACGGGCGTTTTATGGGTGTGCATAATTAAAACAGCAGCGTCATTGACCACGTCACTGGGTTATTTTTTAGCCAGAACTGCTCGCAAAATTGTGGTAGCAAAAACCAACCACAAGAATAGCGAGCAGCTCATACCCTGGTCGATGTACTCGATTAATCTAATAAATAGCAGACATGACGTAGGATGCGAGCGGCCAGGGGGCGTAGTTTCCCAAAAAACGACCGCAAGTTTTGTTCGCTCGTTCAGACCTAGAGGCGTGAACAGACCGCAAACAGCGAACGGTTCATTTGAATAGCCACCCCTATTTTCTGGACGAGCGAACGCTAATTGCGTCCGGCTCTGAATCAGGCCCTAAGCTCCTTGCCAGACTCCTCAATAACTAAAACCATTAAGTCCAGACTACATTTATTGAGGATTGCAATCCATCTTCGGTAAAACGCATTATTCCAGCCGATGGTAGGATAATTTTTTTACTCAAAACCCTCTAGGGATCATCTTTGATCTATAATAATCAGATGTGTAGGAGGTAATCTGTTTACTTTTTTCTCCATTTTAACATTGTATTATATACATCCGCCGCTGTAGTTGTTTGTTGTGATGTTCCATCCTTTGTATTGAATAGGAAAGCTGTGATCTCTACCAGTGTGAAACGTAAAGTCTCTCCCTTAGGCAACTCTATGTTAATAAAGGATGAATTCTTGTTGCTGCTTGATGGTTCCATCTTCCCAAGATAAAGTGCAAAGACAAAGTGCAAAGACAAAGTGCAAAGACAAAGTGCAAAGACAAAGTGCAAAGACAAAGTGCAAAGACAAAGTGCCTGTGCAGGATGTGTGCAAAAGTCTTTTGATGCACTCTGTGATAAAGGATGGTCGCAAGGTGCCTCCACACTTAGGATTGTAAGCAGCCCAAATATATATTTGTATGTTTAGGGGCACTCAGTACTGAAGAACTAATGGCCGGAGTGCCTTCCTAATAATAGTATAATAGAATATGTCCCATATCTCAGTAAATGGACTTTTATAAGAGTTTAAATCAAGTGCAGCTTATTCCATGCCAATGTTTGTAGACCTAAAAGGCACAAAGTGCTTACCTTATATACCAGAGTGAAATAAGACAAAACACATGTACAGGACGCTGTCCGGGTACCGGGGTCTGTGACATCACATGGTCTTTCCTGCATGCAGTAAGGCATGCTGGAGTGGTACCTATTGTAGCCAAATAAAGCTATATGGCTATTGGATCAAACAATGTCAGTGAAGCCCTGTGTATAGGCTGACGTACAATATCTGTGCTAATGACAGCTGCCCGGCACCCTGCAGAAAAAATTTAAGTAAACAATGTAAGAGTATGCATACAGAAATACAACAATCAAAATGCTGCAACTTGCAAAATAGTAATGATGGTGAAAGGGTCCATATAAATTAGTAGTAAATGAAGAACCATACATTTTTGCACAACGTACGATGGTTTAAGTAATGGGGTGATGTCACTGTTGATGAGGATGTCTTTTAGGTTGCAACATCTTGTAACTAATCAAAGGAGACATATTTTTAAATATATTGGGTCGCGGTCTGCACTCATAATAGGCCAAAGTGCTTTTGCAGCCCTAGGGACCACGGGCTCGCCAGGGTAAATTCTGTCAAAGTCATAAACGTCAAAAGTACATATACAAATGAGTACACAAGAAAACAGTTATTAACAGTACAAACAATGCAGGACAGATACATGATTAATACATTCCTGCATAACACTTAGATAAGCAGCATGGTGTCGGCAACCAAGGGTGGGGTACTGTTGTATATTAAAGTATAATTAAGTGAAGGAGAAGCACATGAGGGAAGAGGGCCCTGCTTACATTCTAAGGGGAGGGGGCAGACAGACAGGGGTGACAGAGATTGCCTGGATACAAGGGTGACACTAATATAACATTTAGGGAAAGGTTAGTTTAAACTTAAGAGGAAAAGACAATGAGTTGATCAAAATTGCACCAAGCCTCAAGATTTGGGGGCCACAACCAAGGTACATTAGAGGGGTCATCTTGCTGCGTCGTTCAGTATGGCATAGTTGGAGTGGATAAGCAGACTGCATGAGGAGGTCAGGAGGGATGTGAGCAGCATTGGGGATCCAGGTACAGGCACAATCCATAGGCATGTTGGAAGTGTGGTGGTAGATAAAAACAGTCCTTACTAGCAGGAATAGTTGATTTGTTAATTTCTCCTTCTGTTCTCCTCCTGTTTAACTCCTGAATAACTTCGGCTTCAATTTAAAAATTCTAGTTACACTTTAAACTAAGCGCTCTTGCAAACGCAGCCTTGGCTTTAACAGCCTTAGATATAAGTAATAAGTATGGCTGAAACCAGGTGTCCACACTGATTCTACCCCTCCCCTAACACCCTCCTCAAACAGCAAAGGGTCAGCAAGCAAATAAACAAATGGTGAGAGGACAATCCACAGATACAGATACAGAGTCATTTCCTGCCTTGGTACAGATTTTAAAACTATATGAAATACTCTATAGTTAAATTACCTAGCAATTTTAAAGGCTGTGTAATAGAAACACCAAGCAGCAAGATATGTTGGGTACAGTAGTTTATATATATTGTATTTATTTGCTGTCATCAGCAAAACAAGTTTGACAGACGAAATTACGTTGCACAAAAACACGCTAAAAAACAGTGAATAGCAATCCATGGTAAAGGTTATCAGACAGTTACATGAAATAATGATGTTAAATTAACTGTGAAATACATTCATAGCATTCAGCATGCGCACAGCAGATGGAAGAAAACTAACCCTCAAGCGACTCGTACGCGCCCGTAGTACTCTGAACTGCTTTAAAGACGGGAGCTTATCAAAAAATTCATGAAATGGATGGCTTGGATCCGATAGGATACTCTTGGTTCTCTTTAGAACCCTAAGCCCAGAAACATCATGAATAGTTGGCAACTGCACGCCAATGATTTTGCTGGCAGTCCTAACAACCCGTTCCAGTCACTCCTTTCACTCGCTGTGCAGTTGCCATACCAGATAATAATACCAAACACCAGAATGCTCTCAATTGAGCATCTGTAAAAGTTTAACATGGTTACTTTACTAACTCCTGAAGCCCTCAAACGTCTTAGGAAAAACAAGCGCTGTTGCGCCTTTTTAATTAGGGACAGTGTGTTTAAAGACCATGTCAAATTTGACGCAACCTGTATACCCAAAAATGTAAAAGACTCAACTGTATCAACATCCTGGTTGTTAATAGACACTGGAAATTTTTGCTCTAAACATCTCCTACGAAAATCAATTACCAGTTCTTTTGTCTTATCACCATTTAGGAGCAAGTGATTTTCACCACTCCAAGAAACCAATTCTTTGATCTCTTTCCTATAATGGCACTCATCATTCCTGCTGATTAAACCAACGCAATATCATCAGCAAATTTGATGATTTTCACAGAATCAGAAGTCGACACGCAGTCGTGGGTAAATAGCAAGTATAATAGGGGGCTGAGAACACAACCCTGGGGAACACCAGTCTTAATCAACACTTCCCCCGACACAGCACCTCCAGTTCTAACTACTTGTGGTCTGTCAGTTAAAAAATGTAAAACCCAATTACAAATAAACCCACTTAACCCCAAGTCAAACAACTTAGATGTTAGTGAGACGGGAATGACCGTGTTAAAAGCAGAACTAAAATCAACAAAGAGTATCCGAACATAAGAATCCCTCGCTTCCAAATGAGCTAAAATAAAGTGAAGTGCTGCAAGTACCGCATCATCAGTGCAACGATTTTTCCTATATGCAAACTGAAAAGGATCAAAATCTGCTGGGAAAGAAGATTGAATATGTCTTAATGAAATGCTTTGAAGGGCTGGTATTATCAATGAAGTTAGTGCAATTGGGCGATAATCATTAAGGCATTTTACTACCCCCTTTTTAGGAACTGGAACAATGTTTGCCTTCTTAAAACATCTTGGCACTACACAATTAAAAAGGGACAAATTAAATAAGACAGTTAATATCCAACCTAACTGGTCTGCACATCCCTTGAGGACTTTACCACTAATACTAATCCCATCCGGGCCGGCTGATTTACACAAATCAACCCGACAGACATTTAACCACATCATACTCCTCCAACATAAGAGGAGACTCCCCCACCCGGCGAATTTGGGGCGTAACAGAAAAACTATTCTCTTGATCAAACCTAGAGTAAAATAGGTTCAAATCTTCAGCTAATAGATTATTATCATTGCTAATCACATCCTTTTTTATTTTACAACCAGTAATATCCTGGATCTGCCACAGGCTTCTCGGATTCCTGTTTTCATAACTTCTAGCTTCAATCTTTGCGGAGTAACTAATTTTTGCCCTCCTAATACCTTTCTGCAACTCACTCCTGGAAGATTTCAACATTTCTAAATCACCAAATTTAAACGCTCTATCACGAGCCTTGAATAGACATCGAACGTCCCCGTTCAACCAAGGCTTTACATTGGGAAATATTTTAATACTTTTTGTTACTGTAACACTGTCCGTACAGCAACTGATGTAACCTAATACCAATGATGCTAGAAAGTCAATATCTATATCGCCACTTTCCCTACTCTCATCAATAAACAAATCCCAATTCGTAAATTCCAACATATCCTCTAATCTAATCAGTGCATCCTCTGCCCATATAGTTACCAGACGTCTGACCGGTCGCAATCTCCTAGCTAGTGAACTATAAACGGGTATAAGAAACAGGGACATATGATCGGATCTGCCAATATGGGGGCAAACAAATGTCGAAGCTGAATAATAGGCTGAGACAAGTTCAGTTTAAAATTTAATCGCGGCGACGCCATCTTGCGACTGGCCGCCTAAGCACCATTTTAGATAAACTCACATTTTAGTACATGTGGCGATAATACTATTAGCACCATGCGATTGCATTTGTCACCATTTCTCATACACACATTAATATGCACAATTGCGCTGTTAACTAGTAGCACATTAGCGAATGCATAGGACTTTGTATGAAACCGCTGTTTTATTAGCTTTATGCACACGCATCTGCCCCAAGTTAACTGTCGTCCTTATATCAAAGCCTGAATACCCACACATTAGATATTCACACATAAGGTTCAATAAGCTTTAAAGTGTATGATTTAAGTTGGTTCAGTTAGTTTAAATGCTGAGAAATAAAGGTATTTGATAACGAAGGTATTATACAAGCTAAACAAGTCGTGTTTGGTTTTGTACTGATGCATATTCTTTTTACAGTATTCCGGTGTTATCGGTGGGGAGGTCGCATCATGCAAACTCAAGTTATGGATCACAGAGCCTACAAGCAACAAAATGTATATTTCATGAACAACTGTTAGGATGTTGCAGGGGGCGTGAAGAGAAAGATCCCCAGCTGTTAGAGGCAGGGAGAGTCTATTTGAACCAGACTGTTAAATATGCTGTAACAGATGCTTCTCCCCTGGGAACCAATGACATCAGCAACAAACTTCCCTATTGTCCTGTTTATTCTGGGGGGGGTATAAATATGTGTGCTTGAACACTGGTTCTTAGTCTTCGTGCTGAATGCTGTATGACTAGGGGTCTCTTGCTGATGCCTATCTCCGGTTCTGGAAGCGCTGTGTATGTATACTGTACTTGGGTCTGTATAATTTCCTTTTGCGCCTAAATTGTGTCTAGATCAATTGCGTGTAACTGTCTGAACTTTTACCTGAATAACACTTGTGCTTTGGAACCACAGATTCCACGTCTAAGTCTTTATTTACGGTATGACTGCGTACGCAAATTAGCGTCATCCTTAGAAGGTATAGGCAGGATATTAGAAGGTATAGGAAGGTGTGTATAGAGGTTCTTATCCAGTATCGTTACAACAGTTTCATAAGCTGACTTGAGGTTTGTATACACCTGGTCCAAAGTATGCATGCCCCTGGTTGGAGCCGATACATTTTTATATAACTTAGGCAATCCTTTCCTCAGGTCAGCTTGGTTGAAATCACCTGCTATAATAAAAACTGCCTCAACATACACAGATTGTAGTTTTGCAATTTCCTCATAAAGAATTCCCAGAGCAATTGTCACATTAGCCTGAGGGGGAATATAAACGGCAATGATAATTGCCACCAAAACTTCTCTGGGCAAATAAAAGGGTCTACATTTGATAGACAAATATTCAATATCCACTGAGCAATGATTACCAATACAGACAGCATCAATACACCAGGTACGCAGGACATACAAACACAGCCCCCCGCCCCTGCTCTTCCCTGATGCAGGAGTTCTGTCTGCTCTAAATAAAATCCTGATTCCAAAAGAGACCGCAGTATCCGGTATTAAGTCATTCAACCAAGTCTCGGTAAAGATTAATACAGAACAGGACTCCAAATGCTTCATGTACGAAAGAACCACTTGTAATTCGTCCAGTATACTAGTCTGGGACTGAACATTTGCTAGAAATAAACTAGGCAAGGGGGGTTTGATAAAACATAAATTGAGCCTGGCTCTAATACCAGCTCGTTTACCCCTTTTTTGCCTCCTCTCCCTCCTCCGATGCCTCTTCCAACCTTGCCTGCATCTCCAGGGATAACCAAGTCTCCAGAAATGCCCCCCTCCAGAGCGCTGCCCACCCCCATGATTTCTACTTCCATTGCTGTGCTCATAGCCCTTCATCTCACCACTCCAGTCCAGCCAGCACTCACCACCCCAGCTGCAACAGACCCATCCAGGGCCGCCACGCCTGCAGGCACAGTAACTCCAGGGACAGCAGACACACAAGCTCCAGAAGCGGCAGCAATCCCAGCCACCCCCGCTTTACCCACAATGCCTGTGGCTGCGGGGTTACCCGGGGCTGCCCCTCCTTCAACAACCTGCACAGCCTCTGCACCGGACCCAACAGCTCCTGCAAGCGGCTCCACTCCACCAGCTCCGGAACCTGTCACTCCGCTCCAAGCTCCAGTCAGGCGGAGACAAAGCAGCACCTCACGAAGATATGCGATCCTACACCGGCCGCCATCACCGCACAGGACTCCAACCAACAGGAGCAACTACACCACATACGGAGTGCGCAACACACGAACACCCGGACCATGGAAATCACCATCACCGGTACCAACGGTAAGTGCAGCTGCAGCGTATACACGCGCCGCCATTCCTCCTCCTGTTATATATAAAACAAAACCTATCAACCTCCTGTCTGAGGCGTGTGCACATGAGATGGAGGGATGTTCTACAGCATTCTTGTCTTAGGAAAGATGGCCACTGTCTTTGTACTTATATCACATAGGAATGGCAGGTCTATGCTGATGCTTTCCAGTAAGTTTAAAATGACCTTGAGCATCATTATCAGTGTTTAAAAATGAATGATAAAGATAGAAAAAGAACTATATGAACAAGGCCTAGTGTTTGCTAGAAAGCATTGTGGCAAATGATGGTTAAATTTTATACTAAAAATATTGAACTACACTTAAAAAACCCAAAGTCATGGTGCCTACACATATAGCGATGTGCTCACAATCCCACCATGTGTACGATTTCCCCCTGAACTCTCCCCGGCAGTCGTGGGCACAATTTGGTCTGTAAAAGCTGCCAATGTGACACACAATCTATCGTGCCTCCTAAACTATTCCAGTGCATCGTGACTTGAGATTGTCAGATCTACCCTACAGCACGGCAGATCTGAAGATGCCACGTGCGACCTGCGGGGACATGCATCGCATAGTGATCTTGAGTGGGGACTCACGATTTGGGCATATTTTACACCATCTGTCATTCCGATGCGTCGGAATCGGCCAGATCGGGTAAAATATCGCCATGTGTGTAGGCACCTTTAGATTCCAGTCTCCATGCCAAAGGCAACAATTGTACATAAAAGTAAATTGGATAGCAGTACTGAATTTGCGTCAAACCCTGTGACTGTTCAAGTGTGTAGCAACTGTACATAAAAAAGAAAAACCCACACATAGATATATATAAGATATATAAAATAAGTGGAGAAAACGGAGCACTGGTATTAAAACAATATCACCATAAAGTGTATCATTTGGTGAAATTCAAGTAAATACATATAAATAAAAACAAGGAGTGTCATTATTTATAAGTAGCAGCTTAAAACCAGTGAGCTTAACGAGCTGTCAATGAGCTCGCCCCATTAAGGGGTGACAGCAAGTTATTAACAACATCTAACCCACAACGGCCACAATATATGTGTGATGTAATGTATGTATTCATTTTTAAATGTATTTGTTGAGGGTATCATTGTAGTGATTGTCATTGGGTGTACTCTGGTTGAGGGTATCATTGCAGTGATTGTCATTGGGTGTACTCTGGTTGAGGGTATCATTGCAGTGATTGTCATTGGGTGTACTCTGGTTGAGGGTATCATGGCAGTGATTGTCATTGGGTGTACTCTGGTTGAGGGTATCATGGCAGTGATTGTCATTGGGTGTACTCTGGTTGAGGGTATCATTGCAGTGATTGTCATTGGGTGTACTCTGGTTGAGGGTATCATTGCAGTGATTGTCATTGGGTGTACTCTGGTTGAGGGTATCTTTGCAGTGATTGTCATTGGGTGTACTCTGGTTGAGGGTATCATTGTAGGGATTGTCATTGGGTGTACTCTGGTCGAGGGTATCATTGTAGAAACTGAAAGTGGATCCCTTCTTCGTCTTCATCCCCTTAAACGGACATTAAAAACAGAAAATATCAAGGGAAACTTTGAACCTGCAAAATTGGAGTTTGGCACTGCCCAAGATCATAATAACCATAATAACTAACAATAATAATCATAATAAACAGTGGGGTTTTGGTTCATGAATTGATCAATGCATTTAAGCTTGTAGCCCCCGTCACGGGACCCCACTTTACTGCAAGTCCCTACTCTATTGCTCAGAATTATAACATGGACATAGCCATCACATTAGTGTTAAACTCAGGGTATGCTATCAAGGTTTAAAGCTCACAGCAACTTTGCTTTTAAATGTGAGACAGTTATCATGCACCCTTTTTAACTAGTTATCTAACTTGTGTCAGCTGTTTTCCTAGGTGCTTTGCAACAGGTGTGCTTGGTAACTGTCTCACATTTAAAAGCAATTCATGAACCAAAACCCCACTGTTTATGATGTTTATTATTATTATTAGTTATTATGGTGAGTGCAGAACCCCTGTGATTTCTATTTAAACAATGAGGTCACATACCATGTTGCACCCCAAAACTAGGAATGGTGAGTGCCATGGATTACTGCTTTATATAATATATATATATATATATATATATATATATATATATACACACACACACACATACACTATATATATATTATATATATTTTTTTTTTATTTTTTTTTTGAAGATTGGCGGCGCTCATGGATATGTTCAAAAAGCATCACAAAGATCTCCAGCAATAAATCAACATTTCGGTTTATACAACCTTCGTCAGGATTCTAAAAACAAATACAAAATCTTACCTTATATAACCGACATAACCACCCAGTGAATCTTCAAAACTGGCATGTACGGGAAGTGTATGCTGATGTCATCAATTGCGCCACAAACGCCGGAAGAATAGTAGAGGGGATCGCTCAAAAATCCTTTTACAAAGGGAAGCGAGGTGGATTCATTACCTGAACACTGTTAAACCGTATGGCCTTAATGATAGTTTTTCATTAACTTGTTTTTTATGAATGTCTCTTTGGTTTTGTATGCTTTACTGTGCGATACATTTTTTGTATCCCGTATAGAATAAGTACCTAATGTTCAAGTTTGTATTTGCAGCTTTATTACGGTCTGTTGCCATGGTGATGGTACACTTATTGTTGATTACTGGACACCGGGTAGCTGTCGTCACGTCCGTCGCTTGTGGCACAATTGATGACATCAGCATACACTTCCTGTACACACCAGTTTTGAAGATTCACTGGGTGGTTATGTCGGTTATATAATGTAAGATTTTGTATTTGTCTTTTGAATCCTGACGAAAGTTGTATAAACCGAAACGTTGATTTATTGCTGGAGGTCTTTCTGATGCTTTTTTGAACATATTATCCGTGAGTGCCGCCAATCTTCAATATATGTATTTTATCCTGTGGAAGGCACCTGGAAATTTGTATTTAATACAGCAATTGAGTGCCGAGCATCAAGGCTATTATATAATTATATACACAGTCCTATTTTTCAGCAGGAACTCAGTTCTTGAACCTCTCATTAACTATGACGTAATGCCCTGGGCCAAAATTATTTTCTATAAGATAAGTTTATTTAAAAGTCAGCCTTTTGAGAAAGCACAAGTGAAACACGTGTCTAGGCGTTCCCTGTGCCAGTCCTAAATGTTAATAATACCTGTTGTACCTATAATTTGAATGTTATGATAGAAATTGAAGCTCCACTGAATTGATAGTAATTCTAGTTGTAGCTTTTGTACGGCACTGCAGAGCCAGTGCAAATAGTGCAGCTTTTACTCTCAGAGCAGGAAATATACCAGGCTAGCTGAGAGGAGACACGTGGTCAGACTCAAAGCACTGATGTGTATATTAAGTGAGCCAGCTGAGAAAGATATGCAGCCACTGTAAGCAGCGCTGCCTTATGTGATAACTCTGCTGAATGAGAGAGATATACGGCCAGAATCAGCAGTGCCACTTTATATTATACTACATGTTCTCAAACTCGGTCCTCAGGACCCCCACACAGTGCATGTTTTCCAGGTCTCCTCACACTCACAAGCGAAATAATTAGCTTCACCTGTGGATCTTTCAAAATGTGCCAGTGAGTAACGATTACACCTGTGCACCTGCTGTGTGACCTGGCAAACGTGACCTGTGTGGGGTCCTTAGGACAGAGTTTGAGAACCACTGTATTATACTATTACCCCATGTGTATGAACCAAGCTATTAATTAGTGATGAATGGGAACAAGCACCTGTAAATTAAAATAAATTACAGAAATTACAGGCAAGTTGGATACTCTGTAATGAGCTGTTTGTTATCCACTATTAAACCAGACTCTTGAGATTGATACAGTGTTGCTGTTCTGGCATCAACGTTGTGTTGTGGAAACACAATTACAAACAGATAAATGGTCTATAATGTGTTACATCATAATATAACACCCTAATAAGGGGATTCATTTGGTTGATATATTAGATTTGTAAGCACACATGATTATAATTGGATCTTCTCAAATGAGACGTACACACCTGGGTTAAACTAATTGCTGATACTCTCTATTAAGCAGCCAATAATTTGAGAACATCTCAAACTGTCATTGAATTTAGGAACATAATAAATTTAACAGGTACACAAAGGGACACTATCAAGTGTATATGTGACAAATATATAGGACTGAGCACACATATTTTAATATGTTCTGTTATATGTAATATTGTATGTTTTGTATTTTGCTGTTTGTTCACCCAAGGGTGTATTTTAAGAATTATAATAAAAGTTATATTTTATTTTTTATTATAAGTAATAGTGCACTCATATAGGGATTCTTCCCTTCTCTCCTTTTTTGAAATAATGTATAATGTCCCTGAGTAGCACCCCTTACCTGATCATTGATGTATAATAGTAATAGGAATTTAAGGATTATTTGAGAATTCAAGATGTTTTGAATATCAGTCCTTGGTGCGACCTTTCTTCCATTCCCCCTTACCCTTATTTGTGTATTCATACTGTGCCTCCATCAGAACTTTAGCTGCATTTTTTTTTTTTTTAAAACAACCCCTTAATGAATTGCATATTTATATACTGATTTAATTGCCACAACGCAAGTGGACCCATGGACTTCAGCCCTTGTAGCTTGGGATGTCCTGGGCCCAAAGTCTCACTTATCTGACTCTATTTGGACACAGGGCCTGATTCAGAGCCGGACGCTCTGACCAGAGCGCTCGCTCTGAATCAGGGCCCTCCTACCTCAACTTGGAGCGGCCTCTTGGACGCTCGCATAGCTGTGGGTTACCACCCACAGCTTATGCGAGAGTCCATGATGATGGTCGCAATGGTCAAGACCATCGCAACCATCGGGCTTGCGATGAGACCCTGCGGTAGGGTCTCGCTGCCACAAGCCCTGGAGTGATTTTGGCTCTATCAGAGCCAAAATCACTCCCACTGACATCACTACTGATGTCAGTGGGGCCGGACCCAGACAGTAGGGAATCCATGGGATCCATGGGAACGCCTCCGTCTGGAAGCCACGCCCCCGGCATGCCCACCAAAGGGGGCGTGCTGTCAGTCACCATCGACAGCACGCCCCCTTTGGTGCGAGACCCTGAGCAACGGCTACCCCGCCGCTCGCCGGGTCGTGCGCATGCGCATTAGGGCACCATCGACCCGCTTGCGAGCGTCCTGCGCTCGCGAGCGGGTCTGAATTAGGCCCACAGTCTGCCAATCTAAGATATTCGTATTCCTCCTCACTTCAAGAGTCAAATTATTGTCCCTGCTTTTGGGAGTACAGAAAACGGGTACACTTCTGCAATAAACTATTGATATTTATTAATGTAATCACCGGGCTATGGCTCACAATCCACATGGTTCCTATGCTCTTTTGTAACTTTGATATTTGGACCCCTCATATCCCAGTGCAGACTGGCTCCAAATTATTTCCGCTTCTTACAGTGGCGAAGAAAGCTATTCTTAGAGAATGGATTTCACCTGTTCCTCCATCATTAACAGAAGTGAAATGCTCCCTGTAGAACTTCTTTATTTTGAGAAGAGCGCAATATTCCCAGACACAGAGAAAGGGATGGAAAAATTCTACAGTACACAGATTTTATGAAAGTTTTTGACCCTTCTACATGGCATTCATATAGAAGTTTGTCTAAATGATTAGTCACCTAACCCCCCCCCCCACCCCCAGACACACACACAATCTACGAGCTCTGGGCCTGAATCAGCACTGAATGGAATTGCAAAGCTGTACACAAGCAGCTTAGCAATTCTGTCCTTGGAGATATGGTAATCACGCCTCATGCATGCATTACTTATCCAAACTGCGTAGTCCAACACAGCATCGGATAATCTGCGGGAATATTGGTCGGCTAAGTGAACCATGGGGTCATGCAAGCTGGCCGCCGCCGATGAGAGAAAGAGGCCAGTCAACGGTGATCCTGGCCTCTTCCTTACCCCCAATGGCGGCGACATGCCTCCGTTTCGGGAACATCACTGACAGCCTGCTGCCGATCTGTGTGCGTTCACGCAGGACCTGTACTGCACATACGCAGTACAGGTCAGGCCCCTGCACAGATTCCCGACCATTGGGAATCTGCGTTCACCAGCGGGCATTGCTGAATAAGGGCCTCTGTCTTTAATGAGTACTAGCTGAAGTACCCAGTGTTGCCTGGGTTTACATCTTCTAGTTTGTAAGTTTTATTATGCGATGTCATCCAAATCCATCCAGTGGAAGGCCCAGAACAGGCTCCCTGGGTCAAAGTTCTGCCAGGCGCACTCTGCCATGAGGTCCAACCGGACCCAAACCACTCCAGTAGGCATCCTAGACCAACTGCCACCTCTCTGTGAAGTTTTCATCCAAATCCATCCAGTGACGGGCTCAGAGCAGGATCCCCGGGTCAAAGTTTGGCCCAGCATACACCAACGGGAGGTCCGACTGGGATCCTAACGCCCCTAAAACCTGGCCAGGATCCAAATGGACCACCTCATGCTGGTTTTATACCAATCACTGCAGGGGTGTCTGAATGCATAACCGGACAACCAAACAGACAGACCAATGAATTTGATATATAAGATGTAAGGATATAGGTTAGCTGCCCACCTTATCCCTAATATAGACTTTTGGGGCCATTTTTCATATAATCTGTGAAGCGCATCAGCCGGGCTCCTTCTCCCCCTCCCCCACCTGACTTCTCATTCTCTATTTTATTCAGCATTGCAGAATCTCTCCTTAGTAGTACTCTTACATGGCTGTTATCTCATTGCTGTTATTGGGCTCTTGTGTGACTGTGCTGTTTTAAGAGATAATACTTTGATAATCTGTATAAAGACTACTGTTTTTATCCACTCATTGACCTACGTTGTACCACCTGATCTATGTAACACCATGTCTACACTTGTTATTTAGCTGAAACTTTAATAAAATAAATTAAAAACACAGCAATGGGATTTGTGATTCTGGCAGTAAACAGGATGGTTCCCTCGCTGAGGAAAATGAATAATCACTGTCATGTGATGGAGCCATTACTCAGAATTTTCCCATCCAGAGTTTATGACTGTTCATGGAGATGTTCAGCCCAATGGGCCTGGAGTTCCCTAATTTCTTCCCCAAGGAAATCATGAAGCTTTGAGAAGTTATAAATGTCCTCATCTACCTCATCAGAGGTGCATTCTTCCTGCACACCTAAGGCAGCCAGCACAGTGTTCTCTGGTTGCAAGGAGTGAGGATTGGCATATCTGCCTAACTCATCATCTAATTTCTCTGCTGTATCTCTACATTTTGGTCCATTTGTAATAGTGGAGCCGTTAGGCAAGTCATTTGAAATGCTGTTCCATAGAGCACAGCCATTGTCCTTTATCGGTATACCTTGGAACTTGGGATTTGTATCTGTAGAACCCAGAGTGCAGTTAGAAGAGGTTTGCCTTTTTTGTATTTCCATAAGTTGTTCCTGCAATTCCTTTACCACAAGTCTAATGTATTCAAAGTTTGCCCTGGAAAGAGCTTTGACCCAGGATTCCATAGTGCTATGGCTTTCAGCAGCCAGAACATAGGCGCGGGATTTGGCGTAACCAAACCGGATTGCAAAAGCAAACTCTTCAGTAGACTCGCATAGCTCCACTCGGCATCCTTCCAGGATGATCACTCCTAGCGGCTCTTTACTGTCCTCATTGTCATAATAAAAGAGCATGTTCCCCTTCAGCACAAACCAGCGCCTGTGATATGAAGCGTTGCGCTCACCCTTCTTACACAGGAAGCCACTTTTGTCCACTGGTGACTTGCAGGTGGCATAATACACCAAGTTCCTCTCATTTAGCTTCATGTCTTTTCTCATCTCTGACCCTTAAATTCACAAAATAAGATGTTAGTACACAGTAACAAACAACAAAGGTGACCGACACACATGTATTAGGGACAACATAATGATTTCACATTATTACATATTCAGGACTGGGGCAAAAGGATGGGGAACCAAATATGAAATCATGTATGTGTGAGATTTACCACTAGTAAAGGTATATGAGGTGATGGGGGAAGGGGGTGTTGGAAACTTGGTAGCTCTAAAAATAGACAACATTTTAGGTTTACTCTAATTTTTGATTCATTTTAGAAATTATTGTCTCACGTTTAACCCTGATTTCTACCTGCTGAATTAATATGATCAAAATATAAACGTTAAAGAAAATTATATGCAAAAGATGGAGCTGCTTCATATGAAAGCACATCCAGCCGTAATAGACTCAGGGGTCAGTGCAAGTACCTGCCAATAGTACTTAAGTAGATTAATTAAGAGATCTCTTGTAAGAGAGCAATTGTACACAGTTTCACTGACCATCTCTGGGGCGGGATGCACCGAACGGAAAATGCGGTAAAACCCCTGCACATGCGCAGATGGACTCCCGGGTCATAAACCCGGAAGTCCACTGTGCAGGAGAGATCGCGAAGGACAGCTCTTATCGGAATATCGGAAGAGCTGTCCTTTGCTGTACAGATCGCATATGATAGTGCATATAGCACAATAGCGATGTACAATAGCGATGTCCGGCGGTAAGAATTAGTGCATCCCGCCCCATGGTGTGAAATCTGCAGCCATCACCCGTTTATACATAGCTAGGGTATACGTTCAGGAAGCCTGCCGTCGCAATGCCGACAGCAGGCTTTCCGACTGTCTAATTCTGGCAAGGGTTAAATGACAGGCGTCGAAATCTCGACGCCTGTCATTTTACCTACGCCGGGAGACCGGTGCCCAGCATCCCGATTGAAGACACAGACAGCCGTGGGGGAAAGCGTTAGGTTTAGGGTTCCCGGGGGGGAATTAGGGTTAGGCACCCCCCCCAGGAGGTTAGGGTTAGGCTAGGGGGAGGGTTAGGGTTAGGCACGCCCCGTGGGACTTAGGTTTAAGCGTCGGGGAAGGGGAGGTTTGGGTTAGGCACAGGGGGGGAAGGATAGGGTTAGACACCCTAAAGGAGGGTTAGGGGGTAGAATTAGATTAGTTTATACTTACCATTAGAACGATCGGGATTTCCTCCTCTGCCGGGCTGCCCTTGCCGGGATTTGATCTACCGGCCATACGGCCAGCAGTAAATAATACCGAATGCATAGCTAGTGTGACAAGCCAGCGATTTTCTAACCATGACAGATTATGTGGTATTTGGCTGAAGAGTGCATCTGATAAACAAAGAAAGTTGCAAAAGTTTTTCTGTTTTGTATACATTTATGGCATTAATATTGCCTTGCCGCTGGTACCATGTATAATATGGGTAAAACCGAGCGCGGGCATATTTCTTTTCCGTTTTGTTTGAAAATTCTGGCAGCTTTCAATTAAGATCTAGTTTGGTGTGGCTCACAGCCAGTCCCTGTATAGATGTGTCCCTCTGTATCTGGAAGGTGAGTACATGTAATGTAATGGTGTGCTGGGCATACAGTATATGCTAGAGTAGGGACCAGCAGAAAAAGAAGGGGTCCCTTGATGCTGGGCTGCAGGCTTATATACAGTCAGGTGCATAAATATTGGGACATTGACAGAATTTTCATATTTTGGCCTCTACACACAATGGCTTTGAAATGAAACAAACAAGATGTGCTTTAACTGCAGACTTTCAGATTTAATTTGAGGGTAATTACATCCAAATCAGGTGAACGGTGTAGGAATTACAACGGTTTCTATATGTTCCTCCCACTTTTTAAGGGGCCAAAAGTAATGGGACTATCAACTCAAAAGCTATTTCATGGACAGGTGTGGGCTATTCCCTCATTATTTCATTATCAGTTAAGCAGGTAAAAGGTCTGCAGTTGATTCTAGGTGTGACATTTACATTTGGAATCGGTTGCTGTCGACTCTCAATATGAGATCCAAAGAGCTGTCACTATCAGTGAAGCAAGCCATCATTAGGCTGAAAAATCAAAACAAACCCATCAGAGAGATAGCAAAAACATTAGGTGTGGCCAAATCAACTGTTTGGAACATTCTTAAGAAGAATGAACGCACCGGAGAGCTCAGCAACACCAAAAGACCCGGAAGACCACGGAAAACAACTGTGGTGGATGACAGAAGAATTATTTCCCTGGTGAAGAAAAACCCCTTCACAACAGTTGGCCAAATCAAGAACACTCTTCAGGAGGTAGGTGTATATGTGTCAAAGTCAACAATCAAGAGAAGACTTCACAAGAGTGAATATAAAGGGTTCACCACAAGATGTAAACCATTGGTGAGCCACAAAAACAAGACGACCAGATTAGAGTTTGCCAAACAACATCTATAAAAGCCATTACAGTTCTGGAACAACATCCTATGGACAGATGAGACAAAGATCAACTTGTACAAGAGTGATGGGAAGAGAAGAGAGTATGAAGAAGGAAAGGAACTGCTCATGATCCAAAACATACCACCTCATCAGTGAAGCATGGTGGTGGTAGTGTCATGGCGTGGGCATGTATGGCTGCCAATGGAACTGGTTCCCTTGTATTTATTAATGATGTGACTGCTAACAAAAGCAGCAGAATGAATTCTGAAGTGGCAATATTATATTCTCATATTCAGTCAAATGCTTCAGTTTTCCCTTCAGTTTTGTCTTCATCAAGTGAAATGCATGCTCAATTGGATTCAGGTCAGGGGATTGACTTGGCCATTGCATAACATTCCACTTTTTATCCTTAAAAAACTCTGGTTGCTTTTGTAATATCCTACGGGTCATTGCCCATCTGCACTGTGAAGCGCCGTCCAATGAGTTCTGAAGCATTTGACTGAATATGAGCATATAATATTGCCCGAAACACTTCAGAATTAATTCTGCTGCTGTTGTCAGCAGTCACATCATCAATAAATACAAGGGAACCAGTTCCATTGGCAGCCATACATGCCCACGCCATGACACTACCACCACCATGCTTCACTGTTAAGGTGGTATGTTTTGGATCATGAGCAGTTCCTTTCCTTCTCCATACTCTTCTCTTCCCATCACTCTGGTACAAGTTGATCTTTGTCTCATCTGGCCATAGGATGTTGTTCCAGAACTGTAATGGCTTTTTAGATGTTGTTTGGCAAACTCTAATCTGGTCTTCCTGTTTTTGTGGCTCACCAATGGTTTACATCTTGTGGTGAATCCTCTATATTCACTCTTGTGAAGTCTTCTCTTGATTGCTGACTTTGACACATACACACCTACCTCCTGGAGAGTGTTCTTGATTTGGTCAACTGTTGTGAAGGGATTTTTCTTCACCAGGGAAATAATTCTACTGTCATCCACCACAGTTGTTTTCCGTGGTCCTCCGGGTCTTTTGGTGTAGCTGAGCTCTCCAGTGCGTTCTTTCTTTTTAAGAATGTTCCAAACAGTTGATTTGGCCACACCTAATGTTTTTGCTATCTCTCTGATGGGTTTGTTTTGATTTTTCAGCCTAATGATGGCTTGCTTCACTGATAGTGACAGCTCTTTGGATCTCATATTGAGAGTCGACAGCAACCGATTCCAAATGCAAATGTCACACCTAGAATCAACTGCAGACCTTTTACCTGCTTAACTGATAATGAAATAATGAGGGAATAGCCCACACCTGTCCATGAAATAGCTTTTGAGTTGATAGTCCCATTACTTTTGGCCCCTTAAAAAGTGGGAGGCACATATAGAAACCGTTGTAATTCCTACACCGTTCACCTGATTTGGATGTAATTACCCTCAAATTAAATCTGAAAGTCTGAAATTAAAGCACATCTTGTTTGTTACATTTCAAATGAAACATGTGGTGATGAATTGAGGCCACAATATGAAAATTCTGTCAATGTACCAAAATTTATGCACCTGACTGTGTGTGTGTGTAATATATATATATATATATATATATATATATATATATATATACATACACATACACACACACACACACACACTCGCACACACTGTATATAAAAAAAAAAAGATGTGATTGGGTGCAGCAGTGTACCTGGCACATCCCAAACACATGGACAGGAGCCTGGTTACTGAGGTATGTACAGTTTCTTTTTGTTCAGTCACCACTAATTGTAAAATGAAAGTAATGTAGGACAGGACCTGATCTAATATAGCCTACATAGAAATAAGGACAGTGAGTAAGCCATCCCATCTGCTCATACATCTGTGGTGCTACAGGAGGATATTTTTCAGAACGGTGACATTTAGTTTTATTTTCCCCAAACATACTCACAGCAGCCTCTGAGGAACCTGTATGGATTCCCACGCTGGCCGCCTGCTCAGTTATTAATCTCTCAGCTGCAGCGTTCACATGGGCTCTTTCTAATCCTGATACAGCAAAACAATACATCAGATTTCATTATACGCTGTGTGTGCGAGTTACTCTGTACAGCTTATTTTATAACATGGTGCAATATGTTACAAGTCACAAGAGCTGCAAATGACACCTGTAACCTGATTGGATGAGCTCAATGTGCTGAGCCATGCCATGACCTACAATGGGGTATTTGATTTTCTGTTTAATATATATCAATTTACTTTTATTCTTTATCTATCCTAATATTACAGCACAAACTCAAACAGACAATTGAGGTTTTACTACCAAAATGCATAACTCATATTCTGTCATTGTGTTGCCAGGCTTGTCCTCGGATGCCTCTACTCTACCAATACATGATATGTGTGGACTTTGCACCAGATATTTATTACTTATGCTTTATAGTTGCAAACTGTTCTTAAATTACTTAACAGACTTTGGATGTATTATTTACCGTATATACTCGAGTATAAGCCTAGTTTTTCAGCACATTTTTTGTGCTGAAAAAGTACCCCCTCGGCTTATACTCGAGTGAAGTGTAGCGCTGACCGGACGGAGTTCGGTCAGCGCTACACAGCACAAACACACAGCCGCCGGAGCCAGCAGCTGTGTGTTTGCTGTAATCAGCAGCTGCTGAGAGTCTGTCAGACTCTCATCGGCTGCTGCTGCTCCCACTGCGGGAGCCATCTTCCGGCTCCCGCAGTGGGTAATGGGAAAGACGTCATGAGTAATGATGTCTCTCCCATGCAAAGCGGCCGGAGGAGCTGTTAGCGGCGGGACCAGGAGCGGGGGTTTCAGGTAAGTGATTTTTTATTTTATTTTTATTACGTCTCCCTCTACTGGGGGGGTGGGGGGGGAGGGGGGGGTCTGGAGACTACTGGGGCCACTACCAGGGGGCGATTACTACAGAAGGCACTGCCAGGGGGAGATTACTACAGGGGGCACTAAAATGGGGGATTACCACTGGGGGTACTACCAGGGGGGGTATTACTATGGGGGGCACTAAAAGGGGGGGGGGATTACTACTGGAGGCACTGAAAGGGGGGGATTACCACTGGGGGCACAACCAGGGGGAATTACTACTGGGGGCACTACCAGCTGCTGCCATTTCCCACCCTAGGCTTATACTCGAGTCAATAAGTTTTCCCAGTTTTTTGTGGTAAAAGTAGGTACCTCGGCTTATATTCGGGTCGACTTATACTTGAGTATATACGGTATGTGGTAGTGTTCATTCTAACACCCTGCACCCGTCACAACCTGTGCAGTTCCTCTACCCTGTCTGGGGTGCTGCTCTCTGCTCTGGTGCTTCTAGCACACTCTGGTCTGTATCTCAGTAGTTTGTTGTATCAGCTGAGTGTGCTAGAAGCACCAAAGCAGAGAGCTGCACAACAGGTATGATAGAGGAACTGCACGGGTTGTGACAGGTGCAGGGTGCTAGAATGAACACTATGTATGTTTGACTCGGATGAGAGCACATTCTTGTTATCAATCTCCTTTTATTGCTCAGCAACAACCAGTAGCCAATCCAAACATCAGGATGCTCACCACAGCACAAATTATTTAAGGAGATGAGTATGGATCATGACCTGACCTCATGTGACTGCAGGAATAGATGCAACAGGGCCAGCATCATGGTATGGGATGGGGAATGGATGAAACCTTGGATAAACCTTCCTGTATGTGAAACAATGGTCATGATTCAGAGTTTATGCAATCCAATATTTACGCAACGTTCCGCTGTTTAATGATATGCGCAGGAGCTGTGCTGCACTTGTGCAAATCAGGTCCTGTGATGTCGGTTGCGTAGCCCAAAATGCTGAATTATTGGGGAGGGGTGGTGACTGGAAGGATTCCTGGGAACAGGTGTGGGGGGGTTGTCGACCACATTTGCTGGGTGAGCCAAAGCCAGTGGCTGCGTCCTTGGCTGTGTCCTGAGGGTTACTCAGATGTCCGATGGTCTTGCAGAGGATTCGATGCAGCCTCCCACCCTCATTCCCTGATGGTTTGTATTAGGGGTGAGCGGGTTCGGATTTCTGAAATCCGAACCCCCCCGAGCCCCCCCGATCCGAGTCCGATCCGAGTCAGGCTCGACTTTTCCCGCCTGACTCGGATCTGAAATCGAGGCAAAACGTCATCATCCCGCCTTCCGAGTCTCACGGGTTTTGGATCCTATATAAGGTACCCGCGTCGGCGCCATTTTCTCACTCGGCTGTGGACAGTGAAGAGGGAGGGTGGGAGTTAGGGCTGTGTAGTGTAGTGTAGTGTAGTGCTGCTGTTGTCCACTACTTCAAAGTCCATAGGGGCTGGCTGTGTTGTGCTGTGCTGCTGTTGTTAATAGGGGCTGTGTCCACTACTTCAAAGTCCATAGGGGCTGGCTGGACTGTGTTGTGCAGTCAGTTCTCCATAGGGGCTGTGTCCACTCCAAAGTCCTGTGCAGTGTCCCAGTCCTAAAGGGGTGCTGTAGTGTTGTCCAGGGGTTGCTCTGTCCATCAGGGGTGCTCCCCCCAAGTGATAAAAAAATAATATATTTTCTGTGTTTGTGAATTGTGTGCGCAGTAGCCGCACGTGCATCAACAAAGTAGTGCCAAGCGTGCGCCTGTGTCATAAGTAAAGGGCCGGCTGGCTTGACCGTTAAAGGGTGCTGTAACCCCCGAAAGTACACTCCAATCCAAACCAAAAAAAAATTATTTTCTGTGTTTGTGAATTGTGTGCGCAGTAGCCGCACGTGCACCAACAAAGTAGTGCCAAGCGTGCGCCTGTGTCATAAGTAAAGGGCCGGCTGGCTTGACCGTTAAAGGGTGCTGTAACCCCCAAAGTACACTCCAGTCCAAACCAAAAAAAAAATTATTTTCTGTGTTTTTGAATTGTGTGCGCAGTAGCCGCACGTGCATCAACAAAGTAGTGCCAAGCGTGCGCCTGTGTCATAAGTAAAGGGCCGGCTGGCTTGACCGTTAAAGGGTGCTGTAACCCCCGAAAGTACACTCCAATCCAAACCAAAAAAAAATTATTTTCTGTGTTTGTGAATTGTGTGCGCAGTAGCCGCACGTGCACCAACAAAGTAGTGCCAAGCGTGCGCCTGTGTCATAAGTAAAGGGCCGGCTGGCTTGACCGTTAAAGGGTGCTGTAACCCCCAAAGTACAATCCAGTCCAAACCAAAAAAAAAATTATTTTCTGTGTTTTTGAATTGTGTGCGCAGTAGCCGCACGTGCATCAACAAAGTAGTGCCAAGCGTGCGCCTGTGTCATAAGTAAAGGGCCGGCTGGCTTGACCGTTAAAGGGTGCTGTAACCCCCGAAAGTACACTCCAGTCCAAACCAAAAAAAAAATTATTTTCTGTGTTTGTGAATTGTGTGCGCAGTAGCCGCACGTGCATCAACAAAGTAGTGCCAAGCGTGCGCCTGTGTCATAAGTAAAGGGCCGGCTGGCTTGACCGTTAAAGGGTGCTGTAACCCCCGAAAGTACACTCCAGTCCAAACCAAAAAAAAAATTATTTTCTGTGTTTGTGAATTGTGTGCGCTGTAGCCGCACGTGCATCAACAAAGTAGTGCCAAGCGTGCGCCTGTGTCATAAGTAAATGGCCGGCTGGCTTGACCGTTAAAGGGTGCTGTAACCCCCAAAGTACACTCCAGTCCAAACCAAAAAAAAAATTATTTTCTGTGTTTTTGAATTGTGTGCGCAGTAGCCGCACGTGCATCAACAAAGTAGTGCCAAGCGTGCGCCTGTGTCATAAGTAAAGGGCCGGCTGGCTTGACCATTAAGGGTGCTGTAACCCCCGAAAGTACACTCCAGTCCAAACCAAAAAAAAAATTATTTTCTGTGTTTGTGAATTGTGTGCGCAGTAGCCGCACGTGCATCAACAAAGTAGTGCCAAGCGTGCGCCTGTGTCATAAGTAAAGGGCCGGCTGGCTTGACCGTTAAAGGGTGCTGTAACCCCCAAAGTACACTCCAGTCCAAACCAAAAAAAAAATTATTTTCTGTGTTTGTGAATTGTGTGCGCAGTAGCCGCACGTGCATCAACAAAGTAGTGCCAAGCGTGCGCCTGTGTCATAAGTAAAGGGCCGGCTGGCTTGACCGTTAAAGGGTGCTGTAACCCCCAAAGTACACTCCAGTCCACACCAAAAAAAAAAATATTTTCTGTGTTTGTGAATTGTGTGCGCAGTAGCTGCACGTGCATCAACAAAGTAGTGCCAAGTGTGCGCCTGTGTCATAAGTAAAGGGCCGGCTGGCTTGACCGTTAAGGGTGCTGTAACCCCCGAAAGTACACTCCAGTCCAAACCCAAAAAAAAATTATTTTCTGTGTTTGTGAATTGTGAGCGCTGTAGCCGCACGTGCATCAACAAAGTAGTGCCAAGCGTGCGCCTGTGTCATAAGTAAAGGGCCGGCTGGCTTGACCGTTAAAGGGTGCTGTAACCCCCGAAAGTACACTCCAGTCCAAACCAAAAAAAAAATTATTTTCTGTGTTTGTGAATTGTGTGCGCAGTAGCCGCACGTGCATCAACAAAGTAGTGCCAAGCGTGCGCCTGTGTCATAAGTAAAGGGCCGGCTGGCTTGACCGTTAAAGGGTGCTGTAACCCCCGAAAGTACACTCCAGTCCAAACCAAAAAAAAAATTATTTTCTGTGTTTGTGAATTGTGTGCGCTGTAGCCGCACGTGCATCAACAAAGTAGTGCCAAGCGTGCGCCTGTGTCATAAGTAAATGGCCGGCTGGCTTGACCGTTAAAGGGTGCTGTAACCCCCAAAGTACACTCCAGTCCAAACCAAAAAAAAAATTATTTTCTGTGTTTTTGAATTGTGTGCGCAGTAGCCGCACGTGCATCAACAAAGTAGTGCCAAGCGTGCGCCTGTGTCATAAGTAAAGGGCCGGCTGGCTTGACCATTAAGGGTGCTGTAACCCCCGAAAGTACACTCCAGTCCAAACCAAAAAAAAAATTATTTTCTGTGTTTGTGAATTGTGTGCGCAGTAGCCGCACGTGCATCAACAAAGTAGTGCCAAGCGTGCGCCTGTGTCATAAGTAAAGGGCCGGCTGGCTTGACCGTTAAAGGGTGCTGTAACCCCCAAAGTACACTCCAGTCCAAACCAAAAGAAAAATTTTTTTCTGTGTTTGTGAATTGTGTGCGCAGTAGCCGCACGTGCATCAACAAAGTAGTGCCAAGCGTGCGCCTGTGTCATAAGTAAAGGGCCGGCTGGCTTGACCGTTAAAGGGTGCTGTAACCCCCAAAGTACACTCCAGTCCAAACCAAAAAAAAAAATATTTTCTGTGTTTGTGAATTGTGTGCGCAGTAGCTGCACGTGCATCAACAAAGTAGTGCCAAGTGTGCGCCTGTGTCATAAGTAAAGGGCCGGCTGGCTTGACCGTTAAGGGTGCTGTAACCCCCGAAAGTACACTCCAGTCCAAACCCAAAAAAAAATTATTTTCTGTGTTTGTGAATTGTGAGCGCTGTAGCCGCACGTGCATCAACAAAGTAGTGCCAAGCGTGCGCCTGTGTCATAAGTAAAGGGCCGGCTGGCTTGACCGTTAATGGTGCTGTAACCCCCGAAAGTACACTCCAGTCCAAACCAAAAAAAAAAATTTTTTCTGTGTTTAGCCGCACGTATATATCAAATTGATATAACATAAATGGAGGACCAAACTTTCTCCGATAAAAATAAAATAGAGAAAGATCAAGAACCACTTCCTCCTAGTGCTGAAGCTGCTGCCACTAGTCATGACATAGACAACGTCGTCTGCCAAGGCCGATGCCCAATGTCATAGTAGAGGGCACATACAATCCCAAATGGCAAAGTTCAGGAAAATGACCTTGAAAAAGACATTTAAATCAGCTGAAGAGAAACGTAAACTTGCCAATATGCCATTTACGACACGGAGTGGCAAGGAATGGCTAAGGTCAATCCCTAGTATGTTCATGACTAGTGGTTCAGCTTCACATGATGATGGAAGCCCTCCTCCCACTAAAAAAATCAAAAGAGTTAAGCTGGCAAAAGCACAGCGAAGAACTGTGCTTTCTAAGAAGATATCACAAATCCCCAAGGAGAGTCCAAGTGTGGTGGTGGTTGCGATGCCTGACCTTCCCAGCACTGGACGGGAAGAGGTGGCTCTTTCCACCATTTGCACACCACCTGCAAGTGCTGAAAGGAGCACCCACAGTCCACTTGCTGATATGCAAATTGAAGATGTCACTGTTGAAGTACAACAGGATGAGGATACTGGTGTAGCTGGCGCTGAGGAGGAAGTTGGCGAGGAGGATTCTGATGGTGATGTGGTTTGTTTAAATCAGGCTCCGGGGGAGACAGTTGTTGTCCGTGGGATGAAAAAGCCCATCACGGTCATGCCTGGGCAGAAGACCAAACATTCCACCTCTTTGGTCTGGCAATATTTCTATCCAAATCCGGACAACAACTGTCTTGCCATATGTACCATATGTAAAGGTGAAAATAAGTAGGGGTAGGGACGTCAACCACCTAGGAACATCCTCCCTTATACGGCACCTGCAGCGCGTTCATAAAAAGTTACTGTCAAGTTCAGAAACTTTGGCTAAGACCGTAAGCAGTCCAGGGACACCTAAATCCCGTTGTCCTGTTGTATCCAAGCGCCTGCAAACCACACCGTCAACTCCCTCCTCGTCAATTTCCTCCTTAGTCAGGATCGGAAGTAGTCCTGCAGGCCATGTCACTGGCATGACTGACTCTCCTATCCGGGATTCCTCCGGAGGATCCTGCATTGCTACGCCTACTGCTGCCGCTGCTGCTGTGAGTCGTTCATCATCCCAGAGAGGAAGTAGGAACACCACTACTTTTACTAAACAATTGACCCTCCAACAGTCCTTAGCGAGGAGGATGAAGTACGACAGCAGTCATCCTGAAGCAAAACGTATAACTGAGGCCTTGACTGCTATGTTGGTGTTAGACGTGCGTCCGGTATCCGCCATTAGTGCAGTGGGATTTAGACAATTGATGGAGGTAGTGTGTCCCCGGTTCCAAATCCCGTCTAGATTCCACTTCACTAGGCAGGCAATACCGAGACTGTACAGAAACGTCAGAAAAAGTGTCCTCAGTGTCCTGAAAAATGCCATTGTACACAATGTCCACTTAACCACGGACATGTGGACAAGTGGAACAGGGCAGACTAAGGACTATATGACTGTGACAGCCCACTGGGTAGATGTATCACCTTACGCAGCAACAGCAGCAGCGTCACCAGTAGCAGCATCTCAGAAACGCCAGCTCGTTACAAGGCAGGCTACGCTGTGTATCACCGGTTTCAGTAAGAGGCACACCGCCGACAACCTCTTAGAGAAACTGAGCGAAATCATCGCCCAGTGGCTTACCCCACTTAGACTCTCCTGGGGATTTGTGATATCTGACAACGCCACCAATATTGTGCGGGCATTACATCTGGGCAAATTCCAGCACGTCCCATGTTTTGCTCACACAATAAACTTGGTGGTGCAGAATTTTCTGAAAAGCGACAGGGGCGTGCAGGAGACGCTTTGGGTGGCCCGAAAAATTTCTGGCCACTTTCGCCATTCAGCGACTGCGTGCCGAAGACTGGAGCGCCAGCAAACACTCTTGAACCTGCCCCGCCATCACCTGATGCAAGAGGTTGTGACGCGGTGGAACTCAACCCTCTATATGCTTCAGAGGATGGAGGAGCAGCAAAAGGCCATACAAGCCTATACATCCACCTATGACATAGGCAAAGGAGGGGGTATGCACCTGACTCAAGCGCAGTGGAGAATGATTTCCGTGTTGTGCAAGGTTCTCCAGCCCTTCGAACTTGCCACACGTGAAGTCAGTTCAGACACTGCCAGCTTGAGTCAGGTCATTCCCCTCATCAGGCTTTTGCAGAAGCAGCTGGAGAAAGTGAAGGAGGAGCTAAGACGGAGCGATTCCGCTCGGCATGTGGGACTTGTGAATGAAGCCCTTCATTCGCTTTGCCAGGATTCCAGGGTGGTCAATCTGTTGAAATCAGACCACTACATTTTGGCCACCGTGCTCGATCCTAGGTTTAAAGCCTATGTGGTGTCTCTCTTTCCGGCCGACACAAGCCTGCAGAGGTGCAAAGACCTGCTGGTGAACACACTGTCAGCTGAAGCGGAACGTGACACGTCAACGGCTCCTTCTTCATTTTCTCCCGCAACTGGGGCTGCCAGGAAAAAACTTAGGTATCCTAAGCAACCCGCTGGCGGTGATGCAGGGCAGGCAGGACCAAGTTTGGACATCTGGTCCGGACTGAAGGACCTGGCAACAATTTCTGACATGTCTACTGTCACTGCATATGATACTGTCACCATTGACAGAATGGTGGAGGATTACATCGGTGACAGCATCCAAGTAGGCATGTCAGACAGTCCATACCTGTACTGGCAGGAAAAAGAGGCAATTTGGAGGCCCCTGTACAAACTGGCTCTATTTTACCTGAGTTGCCCCCCCTCCAGTGTGTACTCCGAAAGAGTGTTTAGTGCAGCCGGGAACCTTGTCAGCGAAAGGCGTAGGAGGTTGCTTCCACAGAATGTGGAGAAGATGATGTTCATCAAAATGAATTATCAGCTCTTCCAGGGAGACCAGCCTCCAGAAGGTACAGAGGGACCTGTGGTGGTGGATTCAAGTGGGGACGAGTTAATACTTTGTGAGGATGAGGATGTACACACTGAAGAGGGTGAGGAATCGGTGGATGAGGAGGATGAGGATGACATCTTGCCTCCATAGAGCCAGTTTGTGCAGGGACACATTAATTGCCAGCTTGTTTTGTGGGAGCCCAAACGAACCAATCATTTCAGCCACAGTTGTGTGGCAGACCCTGGCGCTGAAATGATTGGTTTGTTAAAGTGTGCATGTCCTGTTTATACAACATAAGGGTGGGTGGGAGGGCCCAAGGACAATTCCATCTTGCACCTCTTTTTTTTCTTTGCATTATGTACAGTTTGGGGCCTAGTTTTTCAAACTGCCATCCTGTCTGCCGCTGCAGTTTCACGCCTAGATGGGTCACGTGTTTGTGCCGCCCACTCGTGTCGCTTAGCATAGTCATCCAGCTACCTCGGTGCAACCTTTTGGACATAAAAACACTATTGTGAGGTGTGAATTGTTCAGAATAGACTGGAAATGAGTGGAAATTAAGGTTATTGAGGTTAATAATAGCATAGGAGCAGAAAAACCTACAAATTCTGTGATTTTATTTGTTTTTATACTTTTGTTCAAAAAAATACAGATCCAAAATACAAAACCCAGAACCCAAAACACGGAAGGGTGGTTTTGGCAAAACCAATCCAGATCCAAAACACGAAGAAAGATCCAGATCCAAAACACAAAACACGAAAAGTGGCCGGTGCACACCCCTAGTTTGTATACAAGTCCGATAGTTAGAGATCTGCTCATGTTGCCTTTTTGGGGGTGAGGAATGGGTGGGGCCTGTTGTCTGGGAGAGGTGCGGCCGGGGTCTGCCTCTTCCTGGCCCTGGCTGAGCACGTCCGGTGGTCATTCATAGTAAACTTAGGCTTACTAAGATGACTGATTGTCCGATGCGGCACTCAGATCTGCGATGCTGTCGGAGGGCGTCTTTTGTCCTCAGATGCCTCCTGCTGCATTAGAATATTTTCTTATCATTGCTGCGTACAAAGATGCAACAGTGGTGAGAATCAGACCCCATGGTTAGCACAATAAAATGCACAACATCAGAATACACAAAGACAGTCATGCAAATACCTATATGGCAAAAGCATAGCAAAAACAGGTATAAAGAGCCATAAATACAAGGGAGGCATCTGCAAAAAGAAAACTCCCACACAAACAATTACAGAATCAGAAACAGTATGGCGGCGGTGACACCCACAAGACAGCAACATCAAAATAAACAATGGGATTGCCAAAGGGACCAGCTCTTGCAATTGACCACGCCTACCCAGGAGGAAAGAGTGGGGGCCTATGGGGCCATCCAAGTCCTTGCAATACACACTATAACTAGGGAAAAGAGAACAATAACATTTTGTAAATGATGATTTAGCACATCGGCAAGGCCCAGCCCAAAATCATTGCCCTGGAGAGGACAAAGGCATGCTCATCTCAGAATCAGACATCCCAATATACAAGACTGAAAGGAAGAAACCAAAAGGGCAAGACTAGAGCAAATGCCAGAAGCCAGCGTCAGATTCACCACATTTAGGACAGGAGGTATAAGCCAGCCTCCCAAGTTTCCCTAACCACAACTGCAAGCTAAGGTAAGTATGTCCCACACTCTGTAAGCTCCAGCAGCAGGTAACACGCTGGCAAAATGGCGGCCACTGGGCCAAGAGAAATACCAACCAGCTCAGCAAGATCCCGGAAGCAGAAAGAGAGGAGGAAGCAGCAGCTGCCCAGTTACACCGATTCGCCTGGGGAATACCCAGAGCAGTAGACACACAGACGCTGCAGGGGTAGACAGTAGGCCTACTTGGGGAGCACCGGAGAGAAGAGAGGATCCCACCACGCAGGCACAGCAGCAGATACTTCAGGAAAGACACTGGAGGCACCTCCCAGCACAGGAGACCCCAACAGGCCAGGTCAGTCAGAGAGACCACAGGTTGGCACAGGAGGTAAGTTTAGGACGAGTAGGCTGGAGAGTGTCCTACTCCATGGTGATCCAGTCCACACTCCAAGGTTCTTCATGATCTTTTTTTTAAGAATTTTTTTTCACTACCAAATAATAGGCTAGTTATTATTAATATTAGTTTGCCCCCAAATCCCTAGTCATTATATGTTAACAATCATGCTTAACCACTTACCTGGGATGGTCGTATCAGATGTGAACACGCCAAGCTGGGTTTTTCCTGACTTCTGGCAGCACTGGCCCTTCTGCTTCCTGCCCAGCTCCCCCCACCATCTCCAGACACAGTGAAAGGGCAATTGCCCAGCCGCAGGAAGACCATCCTTCTGCAGCCCAACAAAAGGCTCACAGTGCTCACAGCAGCCGCAGCCACTAGGCCAGTCACACTGACTCAGGTTGTGATCAGCGATCCTAACAGGATTGTCCACAGTCTGAGGCTGAGCTCCCTGCTACAGAAGCACCCCCCCCTAGTGTATCCCCACACTTCCTTCTCCCAAATAGCTGCAGCAGTGATGGGCAATCCTCAGGAACTCCCACCCCCTGCTGCTGGCTAGTTGCTCTTCTTGCAAAAAGTAATTTTGTACAACACAAGAAAAAAAAAAAAAAAAAAAAAACTGAAACATTTTTTTTTGCATTATAATGGCATGCATACATACATACATACTTTTTTTTTAAATATATATCCCCAAAATTGATGATTTTTTTTTTATTAGCAAATGACGTAAATTATAGCTATGTAAACTTGATTAAGTATAATTTTATAGACAAATCTGCATATTTGTTAAAAAAATAATAGATACTTAATCATGTTTAAATAGCTATTATTAACATAATTTGATTAAAAAAAAAATTTGAATGCATATTTGAAAACATATTAGCCAGTTAAGTTGTTAAGGGACAATTTCATGCATTTTTTTATTATTGAAATAAGCCCACCAAACCCCAACTGGCGGAACCATTTGGGTGATATACACTGGGTCACAGAGGTTATAAAGAAACTTGCATAGTCCAGCATACTGTAAGTGGAAATGGTACAGACGGAGGTTGTGAATGCAGCTTGTTAGTACACTACTGTATGCGACACTCTCCACATCCATAACACAAGTGCGGATTTCTCCTGAAACATGGATTTGCTGAGCATGGGGTTCACGTTTCTGACTCATATATTCCAAATATATTAAATGTTCTCCTTTGATACAGTAAAATTATTAAAAAGAACATGATTACTATAAACTGTATCATCGACAAAGCTAATTCACAGACATAATTTGTCTCCTGTCTAAAAACCAGTATAAAGCTGGGTACACATTTGACGATTTTTTAAACGATTTGACGTTTTCTGACAGATCGGAACGACCAATTGTTCAAATTATCCTTTGTGTACGCACTATGCGCGCTCCCGCGGTGTCGTCTGTAGCATCTTCAGATCTGCGTACATGCTGCTCAATCTGAAGATGTGACTGGCGACCCCATGCATTTGGATATGGCGGGGGAACAACATATTGTGCGGTCGCTCACCAAATCGTGTGGTGTGTACGATCCGCACGATATGTCGTCTGACGGCTGGGTACACAGGTCGTCTAGTGTGCACCCAGAGTGTGTAATTGTCCATCCCAGTGACTGAAGTATAATACCTGTTTGCACTTTCAGGGCAGATACAATGACAGATTACTAGGTAGCCAAATCCTGCAATGTGGCAATGTGAGAACAATAACGAATGACTAGCATATTGTTACTTATCATTATCATGTTATATAAAAATGTGTGCAGAGAGTAACAGGGTGACAAGTGAATGCAATTTTTAGATATAATCAGTACATTTACTGACAGTTTGCAATCCTGAAACAGTTTTCAAATACCTGTAAATACTGTATCTTAAATCATGGCACATTAGTCTACTCCAGTGTGGCAAAAAACTGACACAACCCTGTCCAGTACTCACTACACCCCCCCATGGATGTAACATCACTACATAAACAGACAACCTCCAGGAGAAATCCCATCTATAGCAGCCAGCAGGAAATGCATTGTGCAATCTCCAGGGCAGGAAATCACTATCAGTCATACATACAGAAACTTTTCTATTAATTCTGTACCAGCTGCTGTGTACTTGCTGTAGTAAGTAGGAATGGCAGATAGTATGTTACATACACAAAGTGACCAGGCTCCGGGACAATCATCTGCTGTCAGTCTCCAATGTACTATCAGCCAGAGAATAGCAGGTGAGCAGCTCTTCTCCATTGTCTGCCCCCTCTTCCCATTGTCCACATCTCACATTCGCTGCTTCTTCTCTCTGCACATTTCCACCACCACCCGGGACAGGAAATGGATCGTCCACAGAGATCCCTCCTCCCCACAGCAGCTGTCACCCCGCCCTGCAGCAGCGTGGATTGTGCCTGCGTGTCCTTCACAAACATAGAAGCTAGCTGCAGGCTGTCCTCTCACAGATGTTTCTCAAATGTATTACTGTAGGTTAGCCTCATTCTGAGGGGATTCTAAGGTGCTGGAGACTAGTTACATTTCTCAGGGAATCCTGGCTATATGGGTGTTTGCTAAAGGAAAGAAACTCTTATGAGGCTGAAGTTAGCCTCTTCTCCGGCCAGCTTCTTATTCGTGCTCAGTGGCGTAACCAAGGGGGTGCATGTGGGACACCATGTCCTTGGTGCCCTGGCAGAGCAATGTCCAGTGCTGGGATTAACTCTTGCAATCCTGCAGTCTGGAGATGTGTCCCCTTGCGGACCAGCAGCCAATAGAAAGTAGCCGCGGTGAGCCAATCACGCCTCGGTACGTCATGGCTGGCTCCGCCCGTAGCGTCTGATGTCAAACACGACTGGGCAGAGAAGTCAGTTCGGCGGCGGGTGAGGCAGAAGTCGCGTGAAGAGCTTCAGCGGCCCTGGAAGAGGCCAGAAGATGACGGGCTAGCGGCAGAAGAATGCGGCTGAGGACAGCTAGGATACAATATCTACCTAGAACACCAGGTTGTCGGGCACTAGGCCCGTGGGGTAATTAGGGGGGGGCGTTGTTTATTCCCTTGCCCTAAGCGCCAAACCCCCTAGTTACGACATTGTTTGTGCTACAGCCTCTTATTCAGAACATGTTATATCAAAACAATGAAATCAAGTAGGATCACAATTTGAACATTGTAAATATTGGATAGCGTATCCATTAGAGAAATGTCATAATTTGCCTGGCCTAATAAGGTTTTGGCCATGATCTAGGCTGGCATAGTGGGCGCAGGTATAAAATGTATTGAGATGAATAAGTAGCTGTAGTGTTGCAAGGGTTAAATATCCTTGGGCCAGAACTTTGACACGTGTGTAAATGTAATTCCTGATTTTACACTGTTAAAATTGTGATTCTACTTGATTTAATTAACGTGAATAAGAAGCTGGAGCACGAATAAAGGCCCCCATACATCAGAGATTGATTGCAGCAATCGTGCAATTTGCAATCGATTGTGTATAAAAATCTTTCCCTTTTTCAATCGATTGCAGAGATGCCACAATCGATTGAAAAAGGTAAAGATTTTTATACACAATCGATTGCAAATTGCACGATTGCTGCAATCGATCTCTGATGTATGGGGGCCTTTAGAAGTGAATGCTAACTTCAGCGTCATACAGAAATATATCTACTCTAACTTGGTTCTAATCCAATGTGGCCAAAGAAAGTAGGAGGTATAATCTACATAAAACATAGATCATTTGTCCACAATAGACCCAAGCTGGGCCCCTAACAGACAAGTACAATGTGCTGATGCTACTATCCTGATATCACCACAAAGGAATGCCAATTATATTACTGTACTTTGCTACAATGTATAATGCATTAGTATCACTTTACCTGCAATAAAAGTTCTTCCCATGCCAAGACCTTATTTCGTGGCGTTGCCATGGGGGTGCAGGCCACACCGGGGGTCACCCTCGGGGAGGTTTACACCAAAATGACGGCTCCTCTGTGACAGGAGCAGAGTGCTGCAGTGTGACATTCTCCTGCAGCACCTGGCTCCTGTCACAAAGAAGGAGCTGACCGTGTAGGAACAACTAGCCTCCGTGGGCAGCCCAGCATCATCGGGGATGCTGTGCCGTCCAAGGATGGATTTCCCGCAAAGCCATGCCCCCTTTATGGTAGGCCACTCCCCTTTTCAGGCGCACGCAGTTCTGCCGCGGCGAGGGGGATATGGAGTGCGCTTCGGGTGACTCCTCTGACCTATTAACATATGTAAATACAGCTGTAGGTAAAGCAGCTAATTCAACATCACTTGTAACCGTTTACCCTGAACACCTTCTGAGATGTTCCCAGCCAAACCTCACCAGGAATTGTGACATATATATGAAACTAGTGCGCTCACTATAGTGTATCATTCTACATAGTTGAAAGTTTGTATTTTTTGTTGCATTAAAGCTTTTAAACAGACTTTCTACAACCTACTTTTTATATAATTGAAAATTTAGCAAATATGATTGCAACCAGCTAACAGTATTACAAGCAGGGCAGATATTATCCAGGGGTTGCAGGGCTCCAGCCCCCCAGTAAAATCCGACAGCTCAGTGAATCAGTTTAGTCCGTGACAGGCAGTCCCAGGGGGGGTATGTAGTTAGCAGACTGGTGGACGGGATGCCGCCAGTTTAAATTCCGAAGGTGAAAGTCCAACAAGAAGGGAGGGTTAGGATACTTACTTGACCCCTGTCGGGATACCAACCATCTGCATGCCGCTGTCTGTATTTTGACAGGAGGCATCCCGACTGCCGGTATTACATACCGATTCGCCCAGGGGGAGGTGTTATCTATACATCTAGAATAAAGTTCCTGGTTTGTTCAGGCTAATCTCTTAAAGAACTGAACAGATTTTGATGGAGTTTTCACTAATCTATACAGCATTGGTCGAAGAAGGTTTAGGTGTATGAACCATTCATCTGTGACAAAAGGTAGTCGAGCAGTGACGATTATAGCGAAGCAAGTCACACAAAAAAATCTTGCACCAAGCTGCTGTCCAGAAGCTGGCTATGGTGCTGAAACATCTGAAACGGAAGCTTGGAATGAAGCAAGTCACAGAAAAAACTGTTGAGTGACTGCTGCAGGGCCGAGGGCTGCGCTCTGATTGGCTTCTTGATACAGTGAGAGCCAATCACAGATAACAATGTGTCCTGTTGCTTAACAGCAGCCTAGAGAGGGGAGGTCGTCAGGGACTGAACTGGGTCATATCTGAGGCAGACAGAGAATGAGTGTTATCCTCCAATGAACCCATGTAGATGCAGACACAGTAGTCAGGTAGAAACCAGGGGAGGCATAGCTATCAGACATTTGAGAAAAAAATAAAAATGAAAAAACCATCGGGACACCATCAAATGATTTCCATGCGATAATGGTAAATAACGTACCACCACCATCAAATGGTAAAAACACTACCATCGGAGCAACTACATCAGTGGTTAACATCAGATTCCAATGTCCATCCCTTTGTTGAACCTACAGGCAGACTCCCGCCACCACTCCTACCCTGATGTACTCCTTCTTCAGCGTGATGTTCCCACACTGCCACACACCCTCGGTGAACAGGAAGCACAACCCATGGAAGTCAGCTCTGTTCTCGGATAGGGGCACCACGGTGAGGAAGCTCATTAGGAAGCCTAGGAAATACAGGGTACATTGTGCAAAAAGGACATTGCGCATTACTATGTTCGGCAGCTGGGGAGGGGTGCTCATGGAGGCTGCAGAAATATGTACAGGTGCCCCAGCCCTGGGGACATGCTGCTGACAATGCTTACTGTAGCCGAAATACAAATCTCTCGTCCATGATTCTCCTCACTTTCCAGCACATCCCAGTGGCCGGGCCCCAGCCAGCTGCAGGGCAGCAGCAGCGGGGGTTGTGGTGACACTGGTGAGATGCAAGGGGCAGGAGTGAGAAGTAGGGAGTTGTGGTGAGATCCAGGGGACTGTGGTCACATAATGCAGGGGACTTTGGCGAGAAGAAATTGCTCCTGTGCGAAGCTGGGGTGTGTCGCTAGTGTATGTATGTATATATATATATATATATATATAAAATAAACCTTATCACCTCCCTCCTGCCCGAGGCATTAGATGCACATGAGATGAAGGAGGGAGGTTCTACATCATTCTAATTGTCTTAAGAAAGATGGCTGCTGTCTCTGTGCTTATATCACATGGGAATGGCAGGTCTATGCTGATGCTTTCCAATAAGTTTCAAATGGCCTAGATCACAGGTTCTCAAACTCGGTCCTCAGGACCCCCAAACAGTGCATGTTTGTCAGGTCTCACAGAATCGCAACTGAAACAATTAGCTCCACCTGTGAATATTTTAAATTGTGTCAGTGAGTAATGAATACAACTGTGCAGCTGCTGGGTGACCTGGAAAAAGTGAACTGTGTGGGGTCCTGAGGACCGAGTTTGAGAATCACTGGCCTAGATCATCATAAAAAAAGTATTTATAAAGGTAGAAAAAGGACAATATGGACAAGGCCTAGTGCAGGGGCATCTTTAGAGAAGAGATGGCCTTGTGTGCAACCCCCATCACAGGCCCCCTCCTCTCACGCCGGCAGCTGACTGACGCGGCTGTCCGGCCACCGCAGAATCAGTAGACTCTGGGCACTAGAGTGTGCCCAGAGTATACTGCGCATGACGCAGCCGCCATTTTCCCAGTGATTTCCTCACAGCGCATGCGCAAAATGCGGCAGCCATTTGAGCAGAGCTGAGAGACCAGATGCAGGACCTCGGAGAAGTAAGTTTTAGATAATATGGGTGTGTGGTGCGGGCCCCATACATCCATTATAGATACGTCCCTGGCCTAGTGTTTGCTAGAAAGCATCCCTATAAGCGCCATTGTGTATACTTTTATTTATTTTGTAGAAAGAATTGTGCAGATGGTTACATTTTGTACTAAGGAGCTCATTCAGACCCGGATGCAACGCAGCGTTCACTCGTTACTGGACGATTTTTGCTTTCTGCACATGTGTATAAGCCGCAGTGCACGTGCGCAAGCCAGTTTTAGCGATCAAGAATCAGGCGCTCAAAGTACACAAACTGAGCGCTACTTTGAGTGACAGATAGGGCTGTTTGTGGGTGGTGTGGGGAAGGTCTATGTAAACGTGGGTGTGGATGTGTGTGAACGCAGGCGAGCCTGTGTGTTCTAACGGCGTGGGCGTGCATAATTAGCATGGAGGCATCATTGTACATGTTACCTGGTTGTATTTCAGCCTGCAGTGATCGCAGTGCTTGCGGCAGGGTAGGGTCTACCTCAAGGGCTACGAGCAGCTCCGATGGCTCTCGATTTTACTGATATTACATACACTTACTGGAGATGACGTGTGCTGCGAAGGAAAAGGTGACATCTTTAGACCGGCGTGCGTTCACTCTGACGTCGCTCTCTAAGACATAGAGGGTGTCCTTAAGCCTCGACGTGCGATCACAGAATTTGCATACCCTGCGAAAGTGCGCTGCATTGCGTCCGGGTCTGAATCGCCCCCAAAATCTAGCAACCCTTCCCGGATTCACACGGGAGCAATTTTCAACTTACGGCGATAGTCTTGTTCAACCGTTTTTCCTCCTAATGTCAACACGAAAAGATTTAGTTTTGACGTGACAATCAAAAGGGCCACGTAAAGCTGTCCATGAGCAAAACAGTCTCCACTTAAGTCAACTCCAGCCACGTAAAGTGTCTGTCCCTATGCTTTATTTATTGTCATGCCGAAGCAGCCCCTCACCAGGAATTGGACTTGTTTGAAATTAAAGAATCATTTTTTATGTCAATAAAATAGGAAGCTTAAAAATAAAGGAAAAACTGACATTTTGTATTAGTAAACAGGGCTTACATCAGTTTTTCTGGAGAAACCGGATAATGTGTATCAATCTCTACATGGTGTACAATAAAGTCCATTGTGATATATCTTTAATGGTTTAGGCAGTGTAAGCCAAGAAAGCGCTCAGACATCCGTTTTTGCATTAAGTTTCACTAAAATCATCTCAGCTCGGCTCCCTTTTGTTATACATTAATGTTTCATGAACTTAAATGTTCCTCGACAAATGCGATATGGAATAGTGAAGTCTACATCAAAATCTGTCCAGTGGGTCTTGAGATTAGCCTGAACAAACAGACAGCAGACCATCCAACATGACCCATTACATCAGGTGCAAAATACTCTGCTCTTGGACTTCAATCTTAATTTATAATTGCCGTCACCTGTGGTGAAACACCTTTATTATCAATTAATTCGTTCAGCACAGGTGACTGCAATCATAAATTAAGAGGAAAGCCCAGGAGCAGAGCATTTTGGGCTTGATTCAGAGCAGCTTACACGATGTGTATGTAAATTGCGTAGGCAGTGCTATCGCACGTCATGTCCAGGAAGTGTATGCAACTATCGGTACATCGGATGCTATCACAGTGCTTGAGGTTAACCATACCCTGCCGCCAGCACTGCAGTGTAAAAACAAGCCAGGTGATGTGTACTATGATGCTGTCTTTTAATTATGCACACCTCTAAAGCGCCGTTGAGATGCTCAGGCACGCCTGTGTTTGCACCTCCACTCCCCCGTTTTTAATGGCCAGCCCGTTACCACCTACAAAGGACTTCCCCTGTCACTCACTCTGCTGGGCTGTCTATGCGCAGCAAGTGAATGCATTGTGATCTTTCGCATGCGCACAATGTATACACACTGCATACCATCGGCAGCAGCGAGAGTATGCATCTTAGCGAGCGGGTCTGAATGAGCTCCTCTGTACCTGATGGGACGGGTCATGTTTGAGGGTCTGAGACGGACGCCTACAAGGGACTTTGGCCCTGATTCAGACCCACTCGCAAGCGGCTGTCCGCTCGCAAGTGGGTTGATGGTCGGCACTGAGCATGCGCCAGACAAGATGAGCGAAGGAAAGTCCTTCGCTCGTTGTGTCTGATCAAAGGGGGCGTGCTGTCGATGTTGATTGACAGCACGCCCCCTTTGGTGGGCGTGCCGGGGGCGTGCCTCCCTGACGGGGGCACGCCCCCGGCACGCCCTCAGAAGCCGGCCCACTGACATCACTAGTGATGTCAGTGGGAGTGATTTTGGCTCTAATAGAGCCAAAATCACTCCGGGCCTTGCAGTTGAAAACCTCAACCGCAGGCTCCGGCTCGCAGTTTCGATGGTCACGACCATCGCGGCCATCAAACTGCATGCTCGTATAGGCTGTGGGTGGTGACCAGGGGGACGCTCCATAGTTATGGAGGACGGCCCTCATTCAGAGCGTGCGCTCTGCTCAGAGCGTACGGCTCTGAATGAGGGCCTTTATTTTATACTATGTATAGCAGGGGTTCCCAATTATGGTCCTCAAGGCACACTAATTCTGGCCATACATGGTAAGATTTTCTGTCCAACCATCCAACTAGTTGGTTGGTTGGAATGAAAATCTGGTAACGTATGGAATTAACTGATGATCAGCAATTTGCTCCTAAATGCCATAAAAGAGATTAAAATGGATGTTCAGACAAGTTTGTTAAATGTTTGCTCTAAACAATTTGTTCAAACAACAGTTTTTGTCCATTTTCCTGCTTGGGAGCAAATTGCTGATTGTCATTTGCTTTCATACGTTACCAGATTTTCATTCCAACCAACCAACTAGTTGGATGGTTGGACAGAAAATCTTACCGTGTATGGCCAGCATAACAGTTCAGGTTTCAAGGATAGCCATAATTGAGCACAGGTGTCTTAATTACTACTTCAGTTATTTTTTATTAGGTTGGGAAACACTGATGTATAGATATTAAACTACACTTAAAAAAACAAAATCAGTCTCCAATCTTCATGCCAGCTGATGGTTACAACACATTTAAAAAAAAATGCATGGCTCAAAATGCAACAATTGTACATTAAACTAATCTGGATAACAACACACACACACACACACTTGATGGGTCTGCTCCAGGTTTTGCAGCCCGCTGAGAACAGCAGCCAGGTAATCAGTGCATCTGAAGCTTGGCCTAAATATCTGCTAGGAACAGAGGGCCTGATTCAGCGAACATCATCCTGGCCGCTCGCATTAGCTGTGGGTGGCACCCTACAGCAATGCGAGCGGCCAGGAGGCCGCTCCATAAAAAAAAAAAAAAGACTCCCTGATTCAGAGCGAGCGCTCTGTCAGAGCATTCGGCTCTGAATCAGGGCCAGAGGCCCTGATTCAGAGAGCGCTCGCTCTGAATCAGGGCATTTTTTTTTTGTTGGAGCCGACCTGGCTGCTCGCTAAGCTGTGGGTGACCACCCACTACTTTTGCGAGCGGCCAGGTGATGGTCTCGACCATCGGGTTTGCGACGAGACACTTGTGCCGCAAGACCCAGTGAGCTTCCGGCTCTGATAGAGCCGGAAGCTCTCTACTGACATGCCCCCAAACGGCAGGTATTCCTTCGGGAATGCACAGCCACCCCCCCTCCCCGCCTACAAAATGGGGAGAGCTGACAATCAATATCGACAGCCGCCCCATCTTGTAGTGAGCCCAGGAGCGACGTAGCTGCTGTCGCTCGCTGGGGCTCACGCATGCGCACACCGGGGCCGGCTCTGGCGCACGCATGCGCAGTGGGGGACCATTGACCTGCTTGCGAGTGCTGTGCGCTCGTGAGCGGGTCTGAATCAGGCCCAGAGTACATGGCTCCTGATGCTGAACAAGTTGGCCAGGTGATAGGCTGGGGGTGGTGGTGTCAGGAATGTGACCACCAGGTCCCGATGCAAAGCCCACTCAGCTACGTTACATACCTCCGGTCTCTGGTTCACGGATGCTGAACGTGGGTCCCTTCATCTCAGATCTTCTCTTCTGTGTTGACTAACGTTTTTGGTGCAGTAATGTGTCATCCTCCAATACTGTCAACGGGGACTCCAGTTCATGGGCGTGGCCATCTTGCTTCAGTCATGTGATTCTGGATCTTCCAGCCAGATCAGGTTCTCAGGTCAGCTGGGAATCAGTCGCAAATCAGCGACAGACACTGCCTATATAAACTCTTCGTGGACGTTCATTCAGTGCCTGTACAACGTCTATTCAAGTCTAAGTATTTGGCTCCTGATACTCTCGTGTATTTGGATTTCCCACGCCTTTCCTGAATAGCGCTTGTCTAACGACGCATCTCGGAGTACTTCTCCAGGAGGTACGATGCATCTTTGTGTACTTTATCCACGCATCTAATGTCAAGCCAGAATTACCGCACAGTCTATCTAGATTTTCCACAGTGGAGCTCATTCAGACCTGCTCGCAAGATGTGGCTGCTCGCTGGCAAAAAGGGGGCGGATATTTAAATTAAATGCTGGCACTCCATGTCTTAGCGAGCTATGGCACTGTGTGCTCGCAAGTGTATAAAGACGCCCCCTTTCCCCTTGCAACACACGTCATCTCCTTGATTTGTTTGATTATTCAGTAACATCGAGAGCCATTGGAGCTGCTCGCAGCCCTTGAGGTAGCCTTACCCCGCCGCAAGCACTGCGATCAGTGCTGGCTGAAATACAGTACAAGTCAAAAGCTTGGACACACCTTCTCATTCAATGTTTTGTATATTTAAATTATTTTCAACATAGTAGATTAATACTGAAGACATTAAAACTATGAAAGAACACATATCTCATGAAGCTGATTGAGAGAATGCCAAGAGTGTGCAAAGCTGTCATCAAAGCAAAAGGGGGCTACTTTGAGGAATCTAAAATATAAAACATACTTTGATTTGTTTAACACTTTTTTGTTTACAACACAATTCCATATGTGTTTTTTCATAGTTTTGATGTCTTCAGTATTAATCTACTATGTTGGAAATAATTTAAAATATACAAAAACCATTGAATGAGAAGGTGTGTCCAAACTTTTGACTGGTACTGTACATGCAGGTGATGTGTACAATGATGCTACTTTGCTAATTATGCACGCCCTTTAAACGGCGTATTGTTGGCCTGACACGCCTGCATTCACAACACCACTCCCCCATTTACAAGCACCTTCCCCTGTTACCACCCACAAACGGCACTGTCACTCAAAGTAGTGGGCAGTCTGTGTGCTACGAGCGCACAATTCCCCATCACTGAGACTGGCTTGCGCACGCGCACTGCGAATTATACGCATGCGCACTCAGCAACAATCGCCCGGCAGCGAGCGATCGCTCCTTAGCGACCGGGTCTCTGGTCCGGTATCTTTTGACCTAGGATTCCCTTCTCGTCTAGCTGGGTCTACCCCAGTGTATCTGACTCAGGATTCCTTCACTCGTCTAACTGAGGATATTCAGTGTCATCAGACTAGTGTTCGGCTTGTTGCAGTATTCGTACATTGGTACCAGTCATTCTACTCCAATTACAGTACCACCTTCTAGGATTTGTATGCTAAAATTACCTCCCCGTTCTGGACATTTTGGCATCAGCCATCTCTACGTTCTGGACTTTTGTTCTACCTCGACTACTCGCCATTCTAATCAGTGCTGTGATACTAATAAAGCTTCGTAACCTTTATTATCAAGTCTTTGCTATTTTTGTATTCTGCTATGAGGAAGAGCTATTTGAAACCTCCTCGGTTTCTGTCGCCAGTGTCCCAGCCAGCAGAGCCTGGTGCATCACAGGAGGCCAATTCCCCTAGAGTACTAACAGGTGGTTAGTGTTAGGATGCTGGGACCAGGAGAGTCCATTAATCTGATGTGATTAAACTGTAACTGAAGATAATAATAATAATTTTATTTATATAGCGCTTTTCTCCTAAAGGACTCAAAGTGCTTTACATTTGCAGTACAAAATACAAAATAAACTTAAACAAGAGACATTAGTGAAATGCTTGGGTGAAGAGGTATGTCTTGAGTCTATTTTTGAAGGATTCTAGAGTGGAGGCCTCTCGAACTGTGCGGGGAAGTGAGTTTCATAAGGTTGGAGCCCCAAAACTGACAGCTCGACCCCCAGACGATTTCCGGGAGATTCTAGATACTAATAATAGTCCTTCATCAACGGATTGCAGTAATCGAGTGGGACGGTAAGGAATCAGAAACTGCTTTAGGTACCTTGGGCCATAGTCATGTAGGGCTTTGTAAGTTAGTAATCCAATCTTGAAAACAATTCGCCATCTGACAGGCAGCCAGTGAAGGGAGTAGAGAGTGGGTGTTATGTGGCTGGAACGGGGCTGGTTGGTTAATAGCCTGGCAGCTGTGTTTTGTACCAGCTGCAAGCGGTGCAATTCTTTTGCTGGGAGTCCAAGGTAGAGGGTGTTGCAGTAGTCTACGCGTGATGACATAAATGCATATATGACTTTAGGCAGATCTTCTGAGGGAATTAAGTGCTTGATTCTGGCAATGTTCCTCAGATGAAAGAATGAGGATTTGATTGTGGCTGATACCTGATGTTTAAGTGTCAAGCCACTATCCAGGACAACACCAAGATTCCGCACATGTTCAGTGTTTTGTAATTCTGATCCCCCAAGCGTAAATCCTGTTGGTTGGCTATGCTGTAGCCCTGACTTGTGACCTATCATAAGGACCTCTGGGCCTGATTCAGAGCCGGACGCTATTTGCGCTCGCTCGGTCAGAAAAAGGGGCCGGCTATTTAAATTGAGCGCTCGCTCTTTGCGGTCTGTTGACGCCTCTATGTCTGAGCCAGCGAATGAAACATGCGCTCGCTATTTTGTAAAGACGCCCCCTGGCCGCTCGCATCCTACGTCATCTCCGCTATTTATTTGATTAATCGAGTACATCGAAAGGCATCTGAACTGCTCTCAGTGCTTGTGGTAGGTTTATCCTACCGCAATAATGCGAACAGTTCAGGTTAAGAAACAACCAAGTGACGTGGTCGATGACGTGGCTTGGTTAATTATGCACACCCTTAAAACGCCTGTTTTGACCGTTTGGCATGCCTGCGTTCGGATCACCACTCCCCGTTTTCAAGCACCTTCCCCTGTTACCACCCACAAACGCCTCATCCTGTCACTCAAATTAGCAGGCACTCGCTATTTTGCGAGCGCTCGATTTCCGACCGCAATGACTGGTTGGCGCATGCGCATTACAACCCATACGCATGCGCAGTTGTGCGAACATCGCTTGGAGCGAACGAGCGGCCGCTTACGAGAGGCTCTGAATCAGGCCCTCTGATTTATCAGGGTTCAGTCGCAGCCAACTGGCACTCATCCACTCCTGAAGCTCAGCTAGGCAGCCATTTAGCGTTGTTAAGATGTTAACTCACTGCTCTGTTTGCTGTTGTGAAAAGCCTGACACTTTGCTGTGCAGTAGCTGTTGAAAAGATTGTGAATAAAAACCTACTGCTTTGACCATACCTGTTGGAGGTGGTTCTTCTTCCAAGTTGTCACATTAAGTGGCCCATACAGGGATAACTTACCAGATACAACCTGCGAGGTGAGGACCCGCCAATGATTGTACAGCTGCTGTGGTGGCAGGCTGATTTCCAGCACTCAGTAGGGTGATTTTTGTTGTTGTTTTTCTTCCCCTCTCCTGCATATATACCAGCAGGGAGAGAGTTAAAAGACATTGACTTCACTGGGCTAAAATCCTACTATATGCCTTGTTAATATGGTATCAGGTAGGGCAGCCCAGGAAAGTTTGAAGTATGTGTAAAGTGTAATTTTTTGTGTGTGTTTGTTCTAAACAGATACAGTGGCACCCTGACATAACTATTGCAGTACTGTGTATTAAGTATTTTTACTGACCCTGGCAAAACAGAAGGTAAGCAGAGTTTTCTTTTTGACTTACCTTATTTCTTCCGTATGGTATGTTAGCATTCGCTAACAGGTGTTTGTGATAAGGGAGGTTAAGTTTAAATTTGCCATTAAACCCTAAAGAAGTATGGAGGAAGTCCCCCAGAATATTACTAATTTGGCTACAGGCCAGCAAGCTCAAATACAAAAGTTACAATCCTAAATGCAGGCTCAGCTAGAAAGTAATATGATGATGCATGCTGAGTTTGTCCTACTAAGGAAAACAGGACAGGATGCAAGGGTGTTGCAGAAAATGAGAGGGTCTGTCTGATTACTTATTGAGACATATTAAGTCTGAGGCATATTTGTACACTTTTGAGAGAAAGGCGAAGTGCCAAGGTTGGCAGCCGGGGGATTGGGTGCATAAATTGGCGCCATGCCTAACAGGGGCAGCTCAAAAAGCTTATGCTGAACTACCTGAGCAACATGGCTCTTCATATTCCCCCCCTAAAGGCGGCTATACTGGCTAGAATAGGGGTGATAAGACCTGGCAAAGCTTAACAATTCCAGGACTGGCAGTTTTCTCTTTCAGAGAAACCCTGAATCCAATTGGCGGAGTTTGCCAGGTTAGTTAAAGCATGGGTAACACCTAAAGAGAATACAGTTGACCAAAGTGTGGAAATAGTGGCTATAGACCACTGTATATGGGTGAAGGACTGAGAGGTACAGAGGTGGGCTCTTCAGGCTGACCCCCAGACTTTTGAGGATTTAACCATGGTCATTGAGCTGTACCTCACACTGGGAAAGATGACAAAAATGCCTGGTGGAAATTGTAGTGAAGAATCCAGTGGTAATTTGTTACGAATGAGCCAGGACATGACCATCACAACTACACAAGTCGGTAAGAATCCATGGAGTGTGCGACAGGCCAGGAGGATGTCGGCTCAGAGTGGTAGTGCAAATTGCAGGCCGTAAAGTTTGGGCTCATTTGGAAATAGGTAATGAACGATCTATCGTGTCCAAGGAATTTGTTCCAGAAAAAGCGGACCAAGTTCTACCACCTGTGAATGTGCTATGTGTACATGAAGTTACAGAAGAATATTGCCGCGTCCAATTTCCACTGACAATAAATGAACATTCTGAAGAGGGAGTTACCAAGGTAGCTCCTCAGCTCGGCGCAATAATATAATTAATTAATAAAGCTTCGTAGAGCGAACAGCCAGCCAAATAATTCAAGGATCATTCGCAGTCCTCTGCAGCCACCATCCAGCACAATGTTAATTTAGCAGCCGCTGATCATTCGGAAGCATTCCTTGATGTAAATGTGTACTCATCGGTCATCAATCAATGTCTGGGGAGGCACCCATGGAGATGGGTCTGACTGCTGGGAGCATGTCTCATCCCCTACTCACTGTTAAGGTGCCTACACACTAGACGACTCGCAAATGATGCAATGTTTTTCCCTTGAACTCTCTGTCACTCCTAGACATACAATATGGTGCATAAAACTGTACAATCTGACCAACGATGTAACGATATATCGTGCGTCGTTAACAATTTCAAAATTGTTAGATAGTGCACGATATATTGTTTGCTTACCAAAACACCTGACTACCATCTTAAAGATTTATGCTAAATTGAAATAATGGGCAGGACTAACTAGAGGGTATATAAAGCAGGCACCATTTTAGCTCTGTGCACGTTTGCTCTGTGACTAGTGAGGCATGGTGTATACCTGCTGAACGCTGTACATTGCTATTGTGCTCTGCTTTGTTTTGCCTGGCTTAACAAAGTGTGTCTATTCTGCATTCTATCTTGCATTCTGTGGTGATGGATCCCTATCGGTATAGAGTTCTGCTAGCCTATGCTGGGGCTAAGGTGGTGAAGGAGAGGACCCAGCAAAGGAGGAGAGCATGCTGCACGAAGGAGTGGCTGCTGCAGAGGGATACTTGCTCTCAGATGTTGTTGCTGATGGAGATTCGGGAGAACAATCCAGATGACTGGAGGTTACCCTGAGGTTCCTGGCTACAGGAAGGTCCCTGGTTGACCAGAAGTTTAAGTCCCTCATCTCCCCTCAAGCGGCGTCATCATTCCTGAGACCTGCAAAGCTATTGTGAAAGTGCTGCAGGACCAGTTTTGCAAGGTAAGAAAACACACAAAACTTAGGAGCTCATTCAGACCCACTCGCAAGCTGAGGCCGCTCGCTGGAAAAAAGGGTCCAGAAATTTAAATGAAGTGCTCGCACTGCGTCGCGTAAGGACGCCCACTATGTTTTAGCGAGCTATGGCAAAGTGCGCTCGCAAGTGTCTAAAGATGCCCCCTTGCCACTCGCAACACACGTTATCGCCGGGAAATGTAGGATTAATCGGGACCATCGGAGCTGCTCGCAGCCCTTGAGGTTGCCTTAACCCGCCGCAAGCACAGCGATCAGTGCTGGCTGAAATACATGCAGGTGACGTGTACAATGACGCTACTTTGCTAATTATGCATGCCCTTTAAACAGCATTTTGGCGGCCTGACACGCCTGCGTTCGAACATCCACTCCCCCGTTCACAAGCACCTTCCCCTGATACCACCCACAAACGGCACTATCTGTCACTCAAAGCAGCGACCTGATAGTGGCTTACGAACAACCAAAATCAGATCACAATGATTGGCGCGAATTATACGCATGCGCAGATGGGCGAAAATCGCTCAGAATGAGCGAGCGCAACTTAGCGACCGGGTCTGAATCAGGTCCTTAATTCTTGTGAAAGAAAAAAGTTATTATTTTTTTTTAAATGTAGAAAACATTTACAAGTGTAAACACACTAAAAACTGTATAAAATTTGCTGCCAACATGGCTGCATGTAATACAACTACGACAAGGCAAAATATTTTCAATTAAAATGCGTATAAAAACAAGTTTTATCAGTCCCAATTGTTGTGGTGCTCTATGATATATGGTGGGTCTGACGCTGATTTGAATAGGTCAAGAAACACGTGCAAATTGTGGTCCCAGACCCAGCAATCTGCCCTTACGTCATGTGTTTAATGACTAGGGCCCTCATTCAGAGCCGTACGCTCTGAATGAGGGCCGGGCTCCATTTTCATGGAGCGTCCTCCTGGACGCTCGTATAGCTGTGGGTCACCACCCACAGGCTATACGAGCGTGCATTGTGATGGTCGCGATGGTCGAGACCATCGCGACCATCGAATTTGCGAGCCGGAGCCTGCGGTTGAGGTTTTCAACCGCAAGCTCCGGAGTGATTTTGGCTCTATCAGAGCCAAAATCACTCCCACTGACATCACTAGTGATGTCAGTGGGCCGGCTTCTGATGGGAGGCGTTCCCGTGGGAACGCCCCCGTCAGGGAGGCACGCCCCTGGCACGCCCACCAAAGGGGGCGTGCTGTCAATCAACATTGACAGCACGCCCCCTTTGATCGGACACAACGAGCGAAGGACTCTCCTTCGCTCGTCGCGTCTGGCGCATGCGCACGACAGAGCTCCCTCCGTCGTGCGCATGCTCAGTCCATAACATCGACCCACTTGCGAGCGGACAGCCGCTCGCGAGTGGGTCTGAATCAGGCCCTATGTTCAATCTGCGTCAGAAGCACCATATACCATAGAGTAGCTATTGGAAAAAGTTAAAACTTGTTGATAACTGTGCAACAACAGTAATAAAACATTTTCTTATAAATTATCCATTTTTAGAGTATGTGTATAAAATGGTAAAAGGCAATTTTCAACAAGTTTTATCAGTCCCAATAGCTATGGTGCTCTATGATATATGGTGGGTCTGACGCTGATTTGAATATGTCTAGAAACACAAGCCGTAATTACAAATTGAGATCCCCGCCTCAGCAATCTGCCCTTATGTCATGTTTTTAATGACCGTGTTCAATCTACGTAAGAAGCACCATATATCATAGAGTAGCTGTTGGGAAAGATAAAACTTGTTGATAATTGTGCAACAACAGTAATAAAACATTTTTTTAAATAAATTATAAAAATCAGGACTCTCCTCCCCAGACTCTAATAAGGCACTGTAAACTGCCTGGGATGAGGTGGACGGGTAAGTTGGTGGGGGAGTAGGGTGTTATGGAATGGGAGCCATCACAGTGGCGGGAGGGGCATGTGGGTAGGAATGAGCATCTGAAATATAAGTGTCAGGAGACAGGCGGCATTTTTTACTTTGGGTGATGAGGTCGTATGATAACCTTTCAAATTCGATCTGGATATCCAGATCCATTTGCCGCGTGGAGTTGCTTATATGGGTAGCCAGATGGTCAAAGTGGTCGGGTTTTTGTTTTTTTTTGAGGACCCCTGCCTGCCCCAAGAAGTCGTCTGACTGGGTGGTCTGTGGCTGGTTTCTTCACTGCCTACGCCTTCTTTTGGGTTGTGGTGGTGGTGGGCACGGTGGCAGTGAGGCTTACCCCTCACTTTCACCGATGGGTCCTTCAAACAAACACCATTCTACGAGAGGCTCACCTCCAAGACCCTTAACTTGGCGATTGAGGAGGAAACCAAACATGGCCTAAAGTTTGTGATTGTGGCTGACGAGGCGTTCGCACTACACGAACACATCATGAAGCCATACGCGCAAAGGAGCCTGACAAAGGACAAACGCATCTACAATTACAGGCTTTCCACTGCAAGTTGTATTGTGGAGAACGCCTTTGGATTCCTCAGAAACCTTTTTCGCATCTTCCACACCACCACAAACCTGCGCATGGACAAGAATGACTGGGTCGTCTTGGCGTGCTGTGTCCTGCACAACTTTCTCAGGTGCAGAACCACCCAACAAATGACATCAGGCACAGCTATGCCAGAAGACCCAGACCAGCCAGAGGAGATGGTTCAGTTATCATCTGTGGCAGCATCTGGACTGCAATACACAAGGACTGCTTGGGCAAAACAGGTGAGGGAGCAGAGGCAGTGCCATGGCAGGAGGACTGTCTCAGATAAAGTGGAGTGGACAATTGAGGACTTTAAAGCATGTGTTTCCTAAAAATCATTTAGCATGGTATGTATGCAGTGTGGGCCTGATTCAGCAAAGATCGCAACTGCGAATATGCACGCAATCGGCCGATTGTTACGTACACGTCGCAGTGCGCGTGCACGAATGCTCCACTGAGATCGGGACTGCGATGGCAGTGGCTACGCAAACCCATTGCAGAGTGTATGAAAGTAAGTACCGTTTGTGGGTGGTGACGGGGGAAGGTGGTCGGAGAGACGCAGGCGTGCCAGTGCGTTTGAATGCCGTTACAGGGGCATGCATAAATTAGCCACTGCGATGGCATATGCAGCTTGAGGTCTCAGAGCGTGCGATGAAGTGAGCAATTTCTGAGTAAGGTCAGAGCTTGTGCAAGTGTGTGTGAGGCTGCAATGGAACTTGATTGTACCGGTGGTTTCGCAGTCTTGCTAACCATTACGGATGTGTATAAAATAAAGTGAGCTTCATGTTGTGCTGCAGCGGCATAGCGATCACAATTAATTAGCATACTATCGCAGTTGAACTGCGTCCGTAATCGCTATTGCATTCGCAGTTGCAATCTGTAGTGAATCATGCCCTATGTCTCTTCGGCCACCTCCCCTCACTCTCGCTTGGCCATAAAGATGACAGACCCTTGCTGTGGATCTTGCTCCAGAACGGAGTAGGACAGACTGTAGTCAGGCCCGTCAAGAGCTGCGCCAGATCCCGGTAAAAAGGGGGCGTGACCTAATAGTGGGAGGCGTGGCCACACCCCTTAGGTTAAAAAAATTTTTTTGCAGCGGCACTGCGCGCTGGCGAAGGTGGGTGTAGTGAGCCCCCTAAGCCCGGCGCATAACCATTGGGGGGCGCGATCAGCTTGATCGCTCCCCCCACAGGCATAGTAGACTGCTGTGGCTGCTTCTTAGCAGCCGCTAGCAGTCTCCCAGTGCAGCCCAGCACACAACAGCATGTGCTGGGCTGCTGTGATGTAAGGGGGGGGGAGTGGTGCCGGACCCGGGCTCCTGCCAGGCCCCTCCAGCAAGCCCAGGTAATTTGTACCCGCTCCCCCCCCCTCTCGGCGCCCCTGACTGTAGTACCACAAGGTGGGGTGGTACACTACTGGGAGCATATCTCACCCCTACTCAGTGAGACCTCTTGGAGTCTTCAACCTTTTTAGTCTCCCTCACAAAGACTGTGCGAAGGTTTTGGATCTTCTTCCTCACCCAATTAACAGAAGGTGCACTATGGCACTGGATGCTGAATTGGGCCAACTCTTCCAGCACCAGCAACTTCTTGGTCATTCTTTAGAGCGATAGAGCTCCAGGAACCCTGTTATAAAGTCGCACTCCTTATCCAAAGACATTTCTATGAGAAAACAAATAAAAAAACATTAGTTAAAAGGACATTTTTTTTTAAATAGTGTTTTTAATGAAGAGTTAGTTTTTATAGTGTTTTTAATGTTGAGTTAAGTTATGGTGTTTTTAATGTTGAGTTAAGTTATGGTGTTTTTAATGTTGACCTCTAATTTTTTTTTTTTATAAAAAAGTTTAAACTGGTTTACTTCCGTATTTTTAATATGTACATAATTGCATTGTAATGTTTAGGTAATATAAAATATTAAAATACACATTTGGGGTCAGTAGTCAACAATATGCATTTGGTGGTCAGGAGTATATAAATATGGGTAGGCACACAATGATGGTCAGGGGTATAAATGTGTGGGCACACATTGGTGGTCAGGGCTATATACATATGTGTGGGCATACAGTGGTGGTCAGGGCTATATTCATATGTGTGGGCACACAGTGGTGACTAGGGTTTTATACATATTGGGGGCACACAGTGGTGGTCAGTGGATTATCACATGTTTTGTTACACAGTGGTGTCAGTGGTATATACAATAAGGGTGGGCACACACTGGTGGGCAGTGGATCACCACCTGTTTTGGTACACAGTGGTGGTCAGGGGTATATACAATAGGGGTGGGCACACATTGGTGGGCAGTGGATACACACATTGGTGGTCAGCAGCACTTTTGTATATACTTACCAACTTCAAAAGAAGAGGTGATTGGGGATGCCAGCTAGCTCCCCATCCTGCTCCTTCACACGCATGATGTTGCACAAAATGGAGACGGGGAGTGTCCAGCGATATGTCAGTTGAGTGATGCCAATTGGATGATATATTGTTCAATAGATCATTAGTGCCAAAACACAAACGATCTGCGCAAAATTGTTAACGAGATTGTCAAATCTGACTGCATGTAGGAAAGATCTGAGAATACGACAAATTACCCATGGGATCGCGCATGGTTACCGTTAGTAGACACCACACGATTTGTCATTCCGATATTGTCTAGTGTGTAGGCACTGCACACTCTCCCCTCTCTACACTAAGCTTCAGTGTCCATTGATTCTCCTACCTGCATCACTGTGTCTTTTCTTGCTTCTGCTGACTGAGCTTTGATCTCTAAACATTGCAGTGCACTTCCTGGTCACATGACACATCCAAGGTGTCCATCAGTGCTCAAGGCACCCCCCCATACTCAGAGGCATGCCTCTATTAGCTCTCTTTCTATGCAGCTTAATGCCCGTGGTGTGGCCCTGCCCCCAGCTCTGCAAGCAGTGTCTGACTATACAAAGGTGAGGCTAAGCTGTTGCTGCCTCATCTCTCGTCTCCCTGCAGTCCCAGGTAGCTCCACAAAGCTGGTGAATGTTAACTATAACAATGATTACAATAAACAAAGAAGATGTTTATAAGTTATAAATATCTTCTTTGTATTATTCTAATCTTTTTATATATAAAATCTCAGGAGTATGACAGGGGAGGCTCTGCCTACCCTGCCTACCCTGACTGCACTTCTCTGACGTGTTTCTCCATTTAAAGCAAGCAACGGGTTCCTCAGTGGGAAATTAAGGGTTCACAAACTTCCTTTTTTATACTACCTACAGCCAATCACAGTTTATCTGTTTTAATCAAATAAGCCACACGTGTGCCCTAGATTAACAATACATAAAGACAGAATACAAATAAAAATAATCACAATTCCACAAAGGTTTGATATAAATATTGACATTAAATAAATCATAAGAACACATGGCAATTATTCCTATATACAGGGGCGTATCTATAATAGGTGCAGGGTGTGCGGGGCGCACAGGCCCCTGGGTCCAGGGGGGCCCCGCACCGCACACCCTGCACCCATAGCAATACTTACCTCTCTGGAGTCCCACGTCGGGGTGGGGGTCCGGCGCTGTACCATTTTCCTGTCGTTTGCGCATGCGCAGTATAGGGAAAATGGCCACCGTGGCCATTTTCCCTGTGACCTGCGCATAGACTTTAGAGTCTGGGCGCACTGTAGTGCCCAGAGTCTACAACTCCAGCAATGGCCGCGCACAGCTCAGTGCGCTGCCGGCCGCCGGACAGAGAGGAGGGGGCCGTGTCGGAGGCTGCACACGGGCCCCTACCTCTCTAGAAACGCCCCTGCCTATGTAGGATCATTCAAGAGTATTGAAATATAAACATTTTGAAATAATAAAAGAGGAATTCAGGATGGTAAATGTTAAAATTGCAAGGTTTGTAGCACACTTGATGTTGAGCTAAAACATGTACTAATCATATATCTTAAAAAAGGAAAAAAAAGGAATTCACCCTATTATTATATACTAAGAAAATCATAGACAAGTATATGCTGTTTCTGTAGCTCAGCACACAGGTCTTAATTCAGCAGTGCACGCAAGTGCACTGCTGAACACAGATTCCCGATGTTCCGGAATCTGCGCAGCCGCCAGACCCGTTCTGCGCATGTGCAGAACGGGTCGGCGAGGCCGCACGGAGACTGCCAGCAAACTGTCAGTGATTGACAGTCTGCTGGCATTTGTAGGCGGGGAAGAGGCGACGATGGCCTCCGTTTCCCGTTTCCCATAATTGCAAGGATTGCAATTGCAAAGCTGCCTGCGTGCATACATTATACAACTATACCCTGCGTGCAGCTTTGCAATTGCAGTCCTTGCTGAATTATGGCCACAGGACACCACCAGTATCCAGAAGGTCCCAGGTTCAAGACCCAGTTTAAGGATGTTGATTTTTCTAATAGAATCATTTAGGTTTTATTATGATTTCTGAGGTCAATAGTAAATCTAATCATATAAACTTTTAAATTAGATCATAAATTTCCATAACATCTAAATAATAATAATAATACCAAACACATAATGTATATTCTACAAACAAGAAAAAAAAGTGGGGAAGGAGGAAACTGATAAATCTAGCTGAGGATCCAAACTGGCAGGGGAAACAATGCTAAGATGTGCCTTATTAGCGTTTATAGTTAAGTTCAATGATTTCATTCAAGCCATTTGGCAACAGGATCCTTAGTGCAAAAATATCCAATATGCTTCTCTTTTGCAGAGTAGATTATACCTGTCCCCTCCTCTGGATGTCGGAGGTATTTTTTCTATCTCTTGTATAGTATTCTTTTCCTGTTATCCCAACTTATTATCACCTTAGTAAAGGTTACCTAGCGGTGCCCACCATTGAAGTCAAATGGTGGGAACCACTCATTGGCTGAGAGAGGCGGAGGCTCGTCTCAGCCACCAAACGCTCAGCCAATGCATTTCTATGTGAAATGCCGCGGCCAAGCCGTCATTCTGGACGTACCATCCTTAGAGGATGGTACAGGATTCTATTGGAGAAGGGGACAGACCAGCTCTAGGGCAAAAGGAAGAATGTAGTGTGAGTAAATGAGTGAGTGTATGTGTAATAATTAACATATTAGAGCCTTCGGTGTTCGTGTCCTGTGGTATTTTTAATATTTATTTTACAGGATGACTAGAGGTACCAGCGGGCCCTTATTGCCCCGCATGCTGGTACTTGTGGTTTTCTAAGTACCAACTTGCAGGGGAGGCTTGCTGGGACTCTAGTTCCCCTGTAAGAGACAATGGCCCTCATTCAGAGCCGTACGCTCTGAGCAGAGCGCACGCTCTGAATGAGGGCCGGCCTCCATGAAAATGGAGCGTCCTCCTGGACGCTCGTATAGCTGTGGGTCACCACCCACAGGCTATACGAGCGTGCATTTTGATGGCCGCGATGGTCGTGACCATCGCCACCATCGAAACTGTGAGCCGTAGCCTGCGGTTGAGGTTTTCAACCGCTAGCTCCGGAGTGATTTTGACTCTATCAGAGCCAAAATCACTCCCACTGACATCACTAGTGATGTCAGTGGGCCGGCTTCTGACGGGAGGCGTTCCCGTGGGAACACCCCCGTCAGGGTGGCACGCCCCCGGCACGCCTACCAAAGGGGGCGTGCTGTCAATCAACATCAACAGCATGCCCCCTTTGATCAGACACAACGAGCGAAGGACAGCCGCTCGCGAGTGGGTCTGAATCAGGCCCAATATTATTTTATCTACTTTTTTGACACAATCAACCCGACACCCAACGTCCAGAGGTGCCGGGGATAGCCCCAGTCTATCAGCCCAGGCCTGGGGTGCTCTGGCCCTTTATTGGGGGTCCCCACCTCCCCAAGGATCCCTGGCCTGGGCTAGCTAGTGTGGGGTGACAGTGCTCTGGCCGGGAAACCCCGTGAAGCGGGTCTCATGGCTGTGGCATTACACCCCTGCTAGAAAGAGTCTGGTGCAGGTTGTGGATAATACTGGGGACCCCTAATCATTTTGTCCCCCATATTTCCACAACCAGGACTGGCTCACTGAGCCTGGTGGTTAATGATGAAAATATGGGAGACCCCTACGTTTTTTTCCTCCCGTACAACTAGGACCGGCTCAGAAAAGCCCAGTGCTGTTTGTGCTTTGAGGGGGGACCCAACATAATTTTTTTTCTGATTTTACAGTTTTTTTTTTAACACAGAAGTATGCACAGATCTCACTCATCTGTGCATGCCTCTGTGTAAATCACACCTTGTAATGAAAGTCGCCTTACAAGGTGCGAGTTTAGCCGCAGTTTCATCTGGTATGCACTCACGTGCGAGTCACAATGGGACATAGAAACTTGCACCCTATTACATTTAAGAGTTTTGGGCCAAAGTCGCACTTGTGTCTTTACGAGACTTTCCACGTGATCAGCTAAATGATAGTAACTTAGTAAATGCTTCCAAAATGTGGTTGAGATAAATCTGCTTCAGGTTTTGCAGCCCACTTAGAACAACAGCCACCTGATAGCTTGGCTTAAATATCTGCTAGGAACAGAGGGCCCGATTCAGACCCACTCGCTAGGAAGGGTTCACACGCAGACTGCTGATGTTTGCATTGTGCGCATGTGTACGCATCGCAGTGCGCTTGCACGAACCAGTCCGTTTGATCGCCCCTTGTGCATAGACGCCTAGCTAGCTTGAGTGACAGGAAAAGCCATTTCTGGGTGGTGACAGGGGCTAGTCGATGAAAACGGGGGAGTGAAGGTGTGAACGCAGACGTGTGTGAGCGCCTCAACGCCGTTTCAGAGCCGTGCATAATTACGACGCAGCGTCATAGTACATGTCACATGGTTGAATTTCACACTGAAGCGCTCGCAGTGCTTGCGGTAGGGTAGGGTTGGTACTCAATGTTAACGATGGTTGCATACACATCCTGGAGATGACATGCATAAGTGGGCGTCTTAAGACAGGCTTAAAAGATAAAGCAACCACAGATTCTGTTAGTATGAATAAAAATCACTCAAACCAGTAGCAACAATATGTATGGTAAAAATGAATTGTATCTTTATTAAGACAAAGCAACCAATGCTTTATAAGTCAATTAAAGCAATAAAACACACATGTAAGTAATAAAATTACATATAAATAATAATGATTCCTAAATTGTATATATAGAAAAGAAGAAAAGAAAATTGTATGAATGAAAAGTCCCGGACTATTGAATAAACATTTAATGAAACCATCTGGGGAACTCCTCCATGGACAAATATAATTTTTGAACTGTTGTTAATTAGTTCATCATCCGGTGATAAAGTTAAATTGTAACGAATAGATGTTGGTATTACCTTCCGTGTAGTTGGATCAGACCCAGATCTTTATGTTTGACCACAGTATGAATGATGGTTGCCGTGACCGAGGATGGCTGGCCTCCCGATCTCAACTCAACTGACGATGGAGATGCAGAGGGGAGTGGGTGGCCGCTCTAATACTCCAGGATCGGCACAGGGGGGGAGAAACAGTGAACTCCGTGCTCTGGAAATATGTGGGCCATCTGACCAAGATGCACGCGCTCTACCCGGCACTGCAAGCTGATGTAGGCACTGGCTCAGAGCTTGCCAGGCGCAGCTACACTCACCCGGTTTTTGGTCCCTGGATTTCTATCACTGGTTCCCTCTGCACGCTCATACACTGCGCCTGGCAAGCTCTGAGCCAGTGCCTACATCAGCTTGCAGTGCATTATCCTTCACATTCATCCGGGACGCAGAGCCCTCTGTCCTATTCCCGTCTGATACGGAGCTTCAGAGCGGCGTCATCTAATCCTTCATAAAGATCTGGGTCTGATCCAACTACACGGAATCTGTGGTTGCTTTATCTTTTATGCATTTTCTACTCAGTGGGATTGACTACCCCACACAACCACATTGAATCTGTTAGCACATATCAACTCCACAGCGCCTGGGCTATATTTTGTGTCTTAAGACAGGCTGTTGGGCATCTGCATACACAGCGCGATCACACGCCAAGACATAGTGGGTGTGCTAATGCCTTGCCATGCGATTGCCTGCCTTGCTGTGGGTTTGCCGGATTTGCATACGCTGGCTGCGTGTGAACGCATCTAGCGAGCAGGTCTGAATCAAGCCCAGAGTACATGGCTCCTGATGCTGAACAAGTTGGCCAAGTGATAGGCTGGGGCTGGGGATGATGGTTAGTGTTAGGATGCTGGGACCAGGAGAGTCCATTAATCTGATGTGCTTAAACTGTAACTGAAGATGTTAACTCATTGCTCTGTTTGCTGTTGTGAAAAGCCTGACACTTTGCTGTGCAGTAACTGTTGAAGCCATGGTGAATAAAAGGGATTGGGATGGATGTCCTTGCGCATAGAGGGCCTGATTCAGAGCCGGACGCTCTTTCAGAGGGCTTGCTCTGAATCAGTGCCCGCCTATTGTATTTTTATAGCAGCCTCCTGGCCGCTCGCATAGCTGTGGGTGACCACCCACAGCTAGTGCGAGCGGCCAGGATGATGGTCGCGATGCCATCGGACTTGCGACGAGACCCTTGTGGTAGGGTCTCGTTGCCGCAAGTCCCAGTGGACTTCTTGCTCTTACAGAGCAAGAAGTCCACACACTGACATCACTTGTGATGCTGATCGACAGCTCGGCTCATTTTGTAGGCGGGGCGGGGGGGTGGTTTCACAAACGGAGGCATTCCTTGGGATAAGATAAAAGTAGCAAGGTGCTAAATCGGGCGAATATGGAGGATGTTGAAGTGTAGTAATGTGATTGTTGGTCAAAAACTGCTTCACAGAAAGTGCTTTGTGAGCAGGCGCATTGTCCTGGTGAAGAATTAAACAATTTTTCCACAGTTGCGGCCGTTTCTTTCTGACTCTTTCTCTCAGCTTTTTCAAAGCTTCCTTATAATAATGCTGGGTAACTGTTGTGCCTTCTGGAACCCATTATTGTAAAATTACACTCTTGATATCGGAAAAATGTTACTAAAAATTCCAAATTGACACGTTGTTCAACTTTTAAACGTAGCATTTTTTCGACACTCTACAGAGAACAGAACCAAATTAAATGGCAACTTACAATCAACTGAACGTCATAGTGTTGCTGCTTGTTATGCAGGTTCAGACAAGTTCAAGGTTACTACGTATGCAATTAGAACCGGTTCTGACTGCTTTGTTTACTAGGTGGAATCACAGTGTCATTATTTTATAGACATACCTCGTATGATGTCTGAATTTTCACGTAGGGTTGTAGGAATTGGTCGATATATTGTGATAGATTTGAGGTGAGTGAATTTATGCCAGAGATAATGGGTCTTCCTGGGGGATGTTGGTTATTTTTGTGGATCTTTGGTAGATAGTAGAAGACTGGAATCACGGGGTGTTGTTTGTCCAGGAATGTGTATTCATGTGTGTTGAGTATGCCCTTCTGTAGTCCGTCTTTAAGTAATCTTTATAGTTCTGTTTTGAAATGTGATGTTGGATCTTTGTTAAGTATAAGCAGGTACACACTGACAGATATATCTGTCCAATCTGTCTGGTGGAAAGGAAAATCTGGTCTGTCTTCTCGGGTTTTGGAGTAAATTTCTATTGGTATTTGCTCCCATACATTACCAGATTTTCCTTCCCACCAGACAGATTGGACAGATATATCTGTCAGTGTGTACCCAGCTTAAGGTATGTGGTTAGGTTGTCAAGTAGCCTATGGGCTTCTGCCAGTCTGATTTGTTCAGGATGATGATACCTCCGCCTTTCTCCGTGGGTTTTATGATGATGTTGTGATTGTTCTGTAGGTCTGTAATGGTGGGTACACACTATACACTGATGGTTGTTCGTACACACTGAACAACCATCATCTGTGTCTGCCCACAGGTCCCGGCGACCAGGGGGTATGTTGGGACCTCCTTGTGGCTGCCGCTGTGTGTGTACGGGCGGTCTGCAAACCGCCCACACACACCTGCTGATGGGCAGATATGTCTGCAGACATATCTGTCCATCGGCTGTGCAGCACAGCCAATGCGATATGTCGGTGAACGCCGACGTTCACTGACATATCGCTGGTACACACTGCCCGACGGCCAGCAGATATATTGGCCGATCAATTGATCGGCCAATGTATCTGTCAGTGTGTACCCAGCTTTAGTGCTTCGCGTACATCTTTGTTTAAATTGTTGTGGTGTGAATTGAGTCTAGGAGTTTTGATCTTGGACATGTGTCTTTCAACTAGGCTGGTGAATGTATTTATGTGGTTACCTGTCATGTAACTGGGATAGAACTGTGATTGGGTCTCAGATCTGTGTGTCTGTATATGTCTGTGGTGGTGGGCTTGTGTTGTGGTAGCAGTTTCTTGTGGGATTTTTTTTTGAGGGTTAGTTTGCAGACAAACTTGTAACAGTAAGTGGGACACCTACATAGAATATCTAGATCCTACAACTCAGAGAGATATCATAAAACTTTTTGACACTACTACATGGCATTTATAATTTATATACACAATTGTCTACTGACACCGGTCTCATCTCTCTATACTTGTCAATAATCCTCCCCGCACACACTCTACAAGCTCTGTAATTAATGTATATGTAAATATACGCTCGTTAGCTGCCCACCTTATCCCTAAGATAGTCTTTCGGGGCCACTTTTCATATAATCTGTGAAGCTCATCAGCCGGGGCTCCTTCTCCCCCTCCCCCACCTGACTTCCCATTCTCTGTTTTATTCAGCATTGCAGAATCTCTCCTCAGTAGTACTCTTACATGGCTGTTATCTAATTTCTGTTATTGGGCTCCTATGTGACCGTGCTGTTTTAAGAGAGAATACTTTGATAATCTGTATAAAGAAGACTACTGTTTTTATCCACTCATTGACCTACGTTGTATCACCTGATCTATGTAACACCATGTCTACACTTGTTATTTACCTAAAAACTTTAATAAAAAACCTAAAACACAGCAATGGGATTTGTGATTCTGACAGTAAACAGGATGGTTCCCTCGCTGAGGAAAATGAATAATCACTCAGGGTTGTCATGTGATGGAGCCATTACTCAGAATTTTTCCATCCAAAGTTTATGACTAGTGATGGAGATGTTCAGCCCACTGGGTCTGGAGTTCCCTAATTTCTTCCCCAAGGAAATCATGAAGCTTTGAGAAGTTATAAATGTCCTCATCTACCTCATCAGAGGTGCATTCTTCCTGCACATCTAAGGCAGCCAGCACAGTGTTCTCTGGTTCCAAGGAGTGAGGATTGGCATATCTGCCTGACCCATCACCTAAGTGATAGATAAAATCACATTTAGTATCTACTTTCTTATATTCATGTATATCACAAGAAAACAATATATTACATTTCAATGTAACACCAAAATAAAGTCCTACTTGTCCTGAAACGAAATATATACTGTATAGAAGATGTGATTGGATGCAGCAGTGTACCAGACACATCCCAAAAACGTGGGATTGGGCCTGATTACCGAGATATGTACCGTTTCTTTTTGTTCAGTCACCACTAATTATAAAATGAAAGTATATTTATTACTTATGCTTTATAGTTGCAAACTGTCTTTAAATTACATGAACAGCCTTTGGATGTATTATATATGTATGTTTTACTAGGATGAGAGCACATTCTTGTTACCAATCTCTATCTATTACTCAACAACAACCTGTAGCCAATCCAAAAATCAGGATGCTCACCGCAGTACAAATTATTTAAGGAGATGAGTATGGATCATGACCTGACCTCATGTGACTGCAGGAAATAGATGCAACAGGGCCGACACCATGGTGTGGGATGGGGAATGGATGAAAACAGGAAGCACAGACAGTGTTAATTAGTGAAAGGAGGGGGGATCTCACCTGCAGACAGTAATGATGTGAGGCGCATGTGTGTTGATGATGAGAGATTCTGATGTTAAACCTATTTACACAACTTTCCAATGTTTAATGATCTGTGCAGGAGCCGCACTGTGCATGTGTGAATCAGGTCCTGCGACGACTGTCACAGTACTCTCAAAGCAGCAGCATTATTGGGGGGGGGAGTGTTGGGAGCATTCCAGAAAACGGAGGTGGTGACACCGTATGCTAGGTGTGCCGAAACCAGTGACAGCGTCCACGGATGCAGCTTCATTGGTCCTGGCAGCGTGATTTTGCCGGACACCCTGAAGAAGCTGAGGGTTACTCAGATGTCTGATGGTAACGCAGAGGATTTGATGCTGCATCTTTGGATGCAGCCATGTGATCACAGAAGCTGGCCCAGGGGTGTCTTTTTACTCAAGACGCCTCCTTCAGCTTTTTCATATTTTAGCACAGCTGCTGCATACAAAGACGCACCGCCGGTGCCACTAACGTAAATTTATGAATCAGGCCCAATGTTCATATATCCATCTTGTTTAAATGATTTATTAATTGGTCAGTTCCATTATCTATGTTTTGATGAGTATTAGATTTTGCTGTGTATGTCTCATAAGTTCAGTTGTCGGAGTACTAAACTAGAATCATGATCAGGTCCACTGGCCATATCACATCATGGGAGGGGTAGTGATTTTGGGCACATAGCATTTGTGTAACACTGTCCGTCTTTAAGTGCACTTGGAAATTGTTTCAGAAGTTGACAACTAAACTCATGGATAAAATCACATTAAATTTCCAGTTTAATGGTATACCTCCCACCCTCATCCCCCTGTTCCTCAGCACCCTCCCACCCTCATCCCCCTGTTCCTCAGCACCCTCCCATCCTCCTCCCCCTGTCCCATGGGCACCCTCTCACCCTCATCCCCCTGTTCCTCAGCACCCTCTCACCCTTATCCCCCTGTTCCTCAGCACCCTCCCATCCTCCTCCCCCTGTTCCTTGGGCACCCTCTCACCCTCATCCTCCAATGGTTTGCATACAAGTCCGATAGTTAGGGATCTGCACATGTCACATTTTGAGGGTGAGGAATGGGTGGGGCCCCTATTTTCTGGGAGTGGCAAGGCCAGGGACTGCCTCTTTCTGGCCACGGCTGCACAGTTCCGGCGGTCATTCTGAGTAAGCTTAGGCTTATTCAGATGACTGATGGTCGCGACGGTGCACATGAGATCCCGTGCCTCTGTCTGAGGAACATTTAAGAGGCATATGGAGTGGTCGGATGGCATGTATGTAGGGTTGAATGGGAAAGAGTTGAATATATATATACTGTTTTGCAGCCACTTGGAAGCTGTGTATACTGTATGGCAGTCACTGGAGGTTGTGTTTACTGTATGGCGATCACTGAGTTCTGACTATGTTGTATTAAACTGTATATGCAGTGTTTTTCTATGTATGTGGGTATTAATGTAATGTTAGGGGTAATTATCAATGTCATTTGGATGCAAATAATGTATTAAGATGTCATTTGAATTTTGAAACACTTGGGCCTGTGGTGCCTATTTTTCCATCTTTGCTCCCCTTCATATCAAAAGCTGGCTACAGTACTGCCTCTGCTGATCTCTTTGGTGACAGCAGCTGTGTCTATAGCTTCTGCGACCACGGGCAACAAATAGGCTCTTTGGCCAGCTATGTGCCTGATGGCAAAGATACAGAACATATACTGTAGCTTCTCTGAGCTAGATGACTACAGGGCTACCCATGAGCGTAAGAATATTCCAGAACCAGCAGAGGAAGGAGGCTTAATTGTGATAAATGGTCTGTTATAGTCGCTAGCAGCTGACTGTCTGACATTTCTGAATGGTTTATCTTTCACTTCTCCGCCTTCTGTCTTGCCTACTACAATCAGCCATATATATTTATATATTTAATTAGACTATCATGTATTTCAACTGTTCCCCACACATACTATATTGTAAGCAGGACCATCCTTATCTCCTATTTCATGCCGTAGTATGTTATTTAACTCACAATCCCCTTAATGTACAGCCGTATGCAAGGAATAAAAACAATCACCTCTAATATTTACAGTAAAATCATGATTCTAACACTGGGTTGCACCTTTTGTCCATTTGTCGGAACATACTTCCACATGTAATAATACAGCTGAAAGCCTGGGACCCCAGCCTCTTCCCAATGATTTGTGCACAGTGACTAGACTGGGACGTAAGTAGAACAACAGGCAAAAAACTAAAAGAGTAAACTTTGATGGACATCAAACTGTTCATATATAGGCTGTGTGTAAATATCACTGATTTAGGAAAGGTTTCATGGTGACTGTCTCTAAACAAATTTATTTGGCAGGGACTTGTTTCCAGGAAATTGCGCTTTACAGAAATTCCCTAATGCAAACAGTTCTGCTTTTACAACCAAGTTACATGGTCAGTCTGACAAACACAGTACTATAAATAGGAAAGAGGATCAGCCTATATAGTCCACATAAATAGCATTCTGGGGTCATATAGTTATATATTAAAGTAATCTCTTAAAACTGTGCTCTATTATGTAACTCAAAGCTAAGAGGGATCTATAGTGATAGGGGTCTCCTTTTCTCCACTCCCCTATCAGCTGTTAATGTGGTGGGTACAGTTATTTTGTCACAAATAAGTAAAATGCATCTTATCCTCATGCCTTTCCCACTGGTACTATTCACACATTATACCCAACTGTGCCCACCAGGGGCGTTTAAGAGAGGAGGAGGCCCGTGTGCAGCCTATGTGCGAGCGACCTCCTCTCCGGCAGCGCAGTAGACTCTGACTTTATGCCAGAGTCTACTGCGCATGCGCAGGTCACTGGGACATGGTGTCCGCGCCTTATTCCCGAGGACATCACTACTACGCATGCGCAAATCGTACAAGCACAGAATGGGTCCTGCGCACGCGCAGATTCTCAATAATCAAAAATCTGCGTTCAGCAGTTCACTTACGTGCACTATTCAATCAGACCCTCTGTCCTCAAGACTCCCTAACAGTCCAGGTTTTAAGGATATCCATGCTTAAGCACAGGTGACTTAATTAGTACCTCAGTCAGTTTGATTATACCATTTGTGCACAAGCATGGATATTGTCAAAACCTAGACCAGTGGTTCTCAAACTTGGTCCTCAGGACCCCACACAAGTCATGTTTTCCAGGTCACCCAGCAGGTGCACAGGTGTCTTTATTACTCACTGACACATTTTAAAAGATCAACAGATGGAGCTAATTATTTCACTTGTGATTCTGTGAGGAGACCCGAAAAAACATGCAGTGTTTGGGGTCCTGAGGACCGAGTTTGAGAACCTGTGACCTAAACCTTTAGGGTGCCTTGAGGAGGGTCAGATTAACAATGGGGTGGGTGGAGCTGCAGCTCCAGGCTCCAAATGAAAATGGGTCCAACAGTACAAGGAGGATACGCTGTAGATAGGAAAAACATTTTCCCATCACCACCGGCTGCCGTCCGAGGCCCTGCCCACTCAAACCTCTCCTCCCATCACCTCCAGTCCCACCAGCACAGGACAACCAACTTCTCCGTCCCCCGAGTCCCGGACCGGCATAAAATGAATTAAAAGAGCGGCACAGTGGCAGGATTCACATTCCCTCCCTGTGTAGTGTAGCTCAGCTGTATCTAATGATGTCGCATCGATGCTGTCAGGCACATGCGCATGGTCTTACACTGTGACTGACTGAGGAAGCGGCAGCGCCATTGGGGATCCTCCTGACTACCAGAGCGCCGTGGCTGTACTGCCAGTAGCAACTTACATGATCTTCCTGGCAACTCCTGGCAGTGGAAAGAAGACCCGCGGGAATTGTAAGATTGGAGGTGGAGTGGAGACAGCGGAAGAGAGAAAATGAAGCAGGTAAGTGAACTTTGAGTGGAGAGAGCAAAACATACAAGAGGAGGACACAGATGAGGAGGAGGGGGACAGAGAATTGGACACAAATGAGGAGGAGTGGGGACAGAGTAATAAACACAAAGGAGGAGGGAGAAAGAGAACTCAAAAATGGACACAGTGATGACACAGTGATGATAGGGGGCAGCGTAACAGACAGATGAGGAGGAGGAAGGATGAGAACTCTATAATGGACACAGATGAGGAGGAGGAGGGGACGACGACATTGTAATGGACACAGATGAGGAGGAGGAGGGGACGACGACATTGTAATGGACACAGATGAGGAGGAGGAGGGGACGACGACATTGTAATGGACACAGATGAGGAGGAGGAGGGGACGACGACATTGTAATGGACACAGATGAGGAGGAGGAACACAATAATGTAAACAGAGGAGAAGGAGGGGGAAGAGCACAGTAATGGACATAGAGATGAGAGAGGGAAGAGCACAGTGCAGAATATACAGATGAGGGGGTAGCATAACATGGAACATATACACAGAAAGGGGCAAGCTTGGCGCATACATACAGGTATGGGGCTGAGAACAATACATAACATATAGACAAAGAGGAGCACAAATATAGACATAGTCAGGATATGATGGCGAGTAACAACTATGTGTCCATTATGTGGGCAGGGCATGATGTGAGTGAGGGGTATTTATGTGACATTCCCTAACCCTACACACATTTATGTAAAATATGTGTGGGGTCAGGGACAAATACATAATACAGTATACAAAGAGGTGAGCTAAATTGAGGTAGTTGATGGTCTACACTAACTGCGCCTGCCATGGTACTAGCCCTGTACAGACAACACCCCCACAGCACAGGTCACGTCTCCCTCATTGCTGGTCACACCCCCTGGTCCTTCATAAGTCACACAATAGCCCCTTCATAAATTTCAGCTCCAGGCCCATGCGGACCTTAATCTGGCACTGGCCTTGAGGACTGAGTTTGGCAAACCCTGTCTTAAATAATAACTCATAGCTTACTTGCTACCTAAATTTATTTGTGAAAATCTATCTATTTAAACCACCAACATCACCGCCAAGGAAATATTACAGGCTATTAAGACCTTAGTGATTCTCTGCTTGTGACCCAGATGGCCTATTGCACAATATTACAGAAAGTATCCAAAATATTAGTGCCAAATTTGACCAGCTTATGTAATGACATTCTAGAACCTAGATCATTTGATTCAACAGGATTAAACATTGTAGTGATTTCAAAATCACGATGAGATTCATGTTATGTTAACTATAGATCCATCTCATTATAAAATGTAGTCTTGACAGTTTACATTGAAATTTTAACTTCATTACATTTAGTCCTCCGTCCTTGGTCCATAGGGCCTGATCCTGAGGTTTATGCTAATGCAATCACATCTGAGATTTCGCACGGAACGCAGTTGTGAAAATATGCTAATGTTTCCAAAGATTAACTTAGCATAGGGATGCTCACTGCACCCTTCTCGCATCCGTCCAATGTCACGCACCAGCATAAACATCGGTAACATCGATGCAGATCGGGAATCCATGCAGCATATGCGGCAAGTCTGACCTGTCTCAAACACAGTGTCTCTCCTGACATACAGAGAGCTGTCATGCTGCGAAGGAGATCACAATAGCTAATTTCTGCACGCCCATGAGACGGTCACACACGCCTGCATTTGCCTAGTCACCCACGTTACCTGTCACTCACTTTGCGAATGAATACTCTGTGTGAGCGTAATCACAAAACAATCGCTAAGCGTGCGCAGTACAGGTTTCACACATGCACAATGGCAAACAATTGCTCGATCTGCGTAAATATCAGCATTGCGTGTATCTCTGAATCAGTTTTGTCCGGGACTGCAAGGCCTCAGCTAACACTAGGTGGACAATAGATTTAATTCACAGTACATAGAATGCCCCTCCCTTGCTCCTGCCCCTTTGTGTCTAACCATGATCTCTGCTTTACCAAATTCCTTCAGCGACACCTTCCACAAATGGCATAACATCCCTGCCCTTAGTAATCACTAATAGTACTGACAGGGCTGTTCCCTCTACCCATTGTAATCATAGGTACCACAGCCATAACAGAAATCTAATCCCAGCATTTCAGGCAACAGTCAGACATTCTTTGCATAAAATTGCTCCTTACATGGATGATCTCCTTCTAATAATAATACCTCATCCACAAGCTTTACTTGGAAACTTACTATAAGAAATGTATCTGTACAGTGCCTGTTCGTGATGCATTATGAGCTACAGTGAAACGTGCGTCGGTGTTAGCTGTGAAATGCCCTAATTGAATATATATGCTGTAATAGATGTGCTGATAGCAGAATAACTGTAGCGCATGTCACACTGACCATGGCTGGGGACTGGTACCATAGCGATGTCAATACATCTAACATAGGGGCCCATTTATCAAAGTGCGTTTGAGGTAAATTCCCCGAAAACACCTGTTTTTGGGGGTTTACCTCAAATACTTAGTATCCCCCGGATGTATGAAAGAGGAACCGCAGCAGGTATCTCCGATACCTGCTGCGATCCGTCCATTACCGCCGGCAGCCGCCTCCCCCATTGGTTTCTATGGGGGATGCGATGCTGCCAAATGTATCAATATCGGGAATGCGAAACATTCCCGATATTGTCCTATGGGCACTCACCTGCATTTCAGCCGGCGGAGGGATCTTGCAGATCCCTCCGCCGGCAATGGGCGCCGCTCATGTGCAGTGCGCAGGACTGCGCATTCGCAGCAGCCCGGAATGCGCTCCGGCCACATCGCAGGGACGAGCTCTTTTCGGAGCCCGTCTCCCTGCATGTGCCGGGTCATACATTCGGCCAGAATGATCGCATTTTGCAATGCGATCATGGGCGGTACTGCATGCCCTGATCGCATTGCAAAATGTGATCCTTAATAAATGGGGCCCATAGTGGTGGATCAGTAATGTAAGACACGCTGCGAATAGATCACGGCTGCGGTGTCGCTATATCTCACTAACAGAGCTGTTAACATACGAAGCTGTCGAGGAGGGTAAATGTAGCAGCATTCTTCTAACCACTAGTTATTATTGTGTTACGGCTCTCATTTAAACAGCTGATAGTACAACATCAGCGTTGAATTAACGGAGAGGAATAGAATGAGCTCCTTCATTTAAATTCTAGAAATGTAATATGAATGAGAGTTCACATATAAACTAATACTGAAACAAAATCTGTTGGATGCATCCTACTACAATAAGAAGCTCCTATATATCATTTTCTTATATCTAATATTAATTCGGCTATTTATCACAATGCTGAATGCAGGGCCGAAACTAGGATTTTTGTCACCAGGGGCAAGACAGTAATTTGGCGGCCCCCCTGGTAATTCCCTCTACAGCAGTGCCACTATAGTAATGCCCCCTGAGGTAATGTCCCTGTAGTAGTGCCCATATAGTAATGCCCCTGTAGTAGTGCCCATATGATAATGCCCCCATAGCAATGCCTCTGTAGTAGTGCCCATATTGTAATGCTCATATGTTAATACCCCCATAGTAATGCCCCTGTAGTGCCCATGCCCCAATAGTAATGCCCCTGTAGTGCTCATGCCCCATTAGTAATGCCCATTATTGCCCATGCCCCCATAGTAATGCCCCTGCCCCCATAATAATGCCCCTGTAGTGCAGCTTATTAAAAAAAAAATACTTACCTTGAACCCTGCTCCTGCATCCAACGTCGCGTCCAGTCCGCCGTCTGCTCGTCGGATCTATGGGGGAAAAGTCATGACGTCTCTCCCATAGTGCCCGTGGGGAGAGCCGGAAGCTGGAGTTCGGGAGAGAACTCCAGCCTCCGGCTCCGGCTATACCGCATCGCTACAGAGAAGGAGCCGGGCGCCCGCTGGTAATAAATATTACCAGCGGGCGCCTGGCTTGGAGCCTCTCTGCAGTGCCGGGCTGGAGGTCACTGGCATCGGGTACAGCAGCGCACCCGGTGCACGTGCACCTCCAGCCCCCCCCCCCTAGTTGCGGCCCTGCTGAATGTATGTAACAACTAGGGACTCTGAGTAAAACAAGATACATAGTTTCAGAAATTTACGTGGATGGGGATATGAGACATTGTTTCTCTATATATGTACATGCTGCTGTAATACACACCTTGAATCTGTGGGGATAGTTATATGTTATTAAACTTAACATCTAATTCCCTGTGGTAATAAATATGTACAGAGCAAATTACATCTGCATTCAACTGCTAGAAATAATATGAATGAGCACTCTATGAATACAGCACAATAATAAATAATGGGACATAGAGATAATCACAGCCTTTGTTTTAATAATTTCTTTACTTATCTATACTATTTTTTATTTTGTTGAATTTTGTGTGTGATTATATGTTTATTAAAGAATACTTAATAAAGGTTAAGTTTTATTAAATACACTTATGCAATTATAAGTGCACTCCAACATAGGGACTTTCCCTTGCTTTCTGAAGAACATGTAAAGTAGCCTTGATTTCTATATGTTAATGACCTCAACTGTTGTTATTATTATTGCTCCTAATTTTGTATTCTACTTTGCATATAAACTGCACATTTCTTCACTCTCCCTAATTTATTTGGTCTCCTGTTTAGCAGTTTAGTTATCATTTGTTGATTTTACTTTATATACTATAGATTATATAAAGAAAAAAGAGATACTTTCCACTAACTGTGTGCACTACACAAGCAGCCACACTGACACAATATAGACACAGTGGCATCCACAACTCGAGTAACTATTTTTATGTATTCTAAGGAACATATTGTATACCATATTGTTTATCATTTATTCAAGTTGTCTGACAGATTTACATGTAACTGAAGTAGGGTTGCCTGCCTGACTCCTAAACACAGTTGAAGAAAATCAAACACCTGTCTAGCCAAGGTGTATTCAAACTAGGAGCAGAGATCAAAAACCCCACCATCTGTCATCCATTTTGACATAAAATGTATATTTCTATGACAGATAAAAATATACTTGAGGTCAGTACACAGGTCGGGTGGTATTTGGGAATCACTAGGATGTACAGATGTGTCCACACACATCTATCCTCTGCACGCTACATTTTGCATTACACATAAAGCGTGAGAACTGTGTGACGCGGTAGTGCAGAGCATCTTTCTGTGCAACTTTTCTTCAAATGCGTCTTATATGCCCTGCAATGTTCATAGAATGCATACGCAGCTTCTGCTGATTAAAATGATATGCCTATATGCTGTGTGCGACTGTGGTTGTATCTGCATGCAAAATGCTACATTACAGTATCAGCAGCTGTGACACTGTAACGTAGTATTTCGCATGCAGTCACACTACCAAGTCACGCCACGGCATGGCACGACTAGAAGGGCTGTTTAACATGCAAGGAGGCTAGATGTATATGGTCACATCCGTATGGGATAGGAGAAATAAGCTATCTAACTGATCACACCTCACAAAGATGTCTTATTTAAACTCATATTATAGATTAAATAATGAAGATTAAGGTGAACATACCATATTTCATGTAGCTGTTACATTGGCATAATTCTGTGCAATTATTTGTACTTAAAAGTACCCTGGACATTCCTGATATGTTCCCTGCGGTAATTAACGAGCATAACTTGTACATTCTGTCATAAATCCAGGGCCGCAACTAGAGGTCTGCACCCGGCACCAGAGTCCTCCAGCCCGGCGCCGCAGGGAGGCTCCAAGCCGGACGCCTGCTGAGATTTTATTACCAGCGGGCACCCGGCTCCTTCCCTGCAGCATCACGGTAGCCGGTGGCTGGAGTTCTCTCCTGAACTCCAGCTTCCGGCTCTCCCCACGGCCCAGGCACTATGGGAGGGACGTCATGACATCTTTTTCATAGTTCCGAGGAGCAGCTGGGCAGACCGGATGGCAGTGGACGCAGGTAATTATTGTTTTTTTTTTCTTTTTGTGTGTGTAAAAAACAGCTCTACAGGTGCATTACTATAAGGGCACTACAGGGGCATTACCATATGGGCACTACCATATTGGCACTACAGGGGCATTACTATGAGGCACTACTACAAGGGCATTATTATATGGGCACTACTACAGGGGCATTGCTTCAGGGGACATTACTATAGGTGCACTGTTGAAGGGGACATTACTAAGGGGGGCGCCAAGTTACTGTCTTGCCCCGGGTGACAACAATCCTAGTTTCGGCCCTTAGAAATCCATCCGCATCTTTAAGCTCTTGCTAAGTCCTATATGTTTCCAAAATTTAAAAAAAATTCTCTAATAATATAATAGTTTTAAAAAATCTTTTACATTTTAATAAAATGTGTACAAATTAAAAGACAAGCAGATTCAATAGAAAACAAAATCAAAAATATTCAGGGAGGTGGTAAGACTGCACCACTTCCCCCCCTCAACAGAAGCAACAGGAGCAATGTGCAAAGCTAGCATGCCTACATGTCGAGGACACGTACGTGTGAGACAGATGTCGGCGTGCAAGTGTCGTGCATGCCTGCTGCGTACGTTGAGGAGGGAGGTGATGCAGTCTTACGTCAAAAGGCGGACGTCAAAAGAGAGGGAGCTTAGTCAGGCTTGGGTAGAATAAATGACAGGGTGGGTGGAGTTGAGGACAGTGGAAGGAGGGGCGGCCACTGCCACTTACACAGCGGGTGCTGCAGCAATACAGGTGTTGTGTCTAGAAGGGTGTATGAAGTGGGCTAGGAATGCAAGTGACAGGTCTCAGATTGGGGATAATAATGAGGATGTATTTTGATTGGGAAGACAGACACTGATAATGACAGTGTATTGTGATTTGGGAGACACCCACTGATAATGACAGTGTATTGTGATTTGGAAGACACACACTGATAGTACCTATGTATTGTGAATGGGAAAACACATTCTGATAATGAAGAACAGGAGGAGTCGGCAAAGAGAGCAACAGGGGAGTATGGGGCAAAGACAGAAGGGGAAGGTAGGGGGAGAAGATAAGAGAGAGACACAGGCTGAGGAATGGGGGGAAGATGGAGAGATACAGGGAAAGAGGGGGAGGTAAATAAAGACACGGGGAAATGGGGAGAAACAGACTGTATAACAGCAGTGGAGAGGGAGAGGGTGAAATGGGGGAGACAGATGGGAAGGGAGGGAGGAAACAGGAAAAAATCAGATGGGAGAAAGGAGCAATAATAGGGAGAGAATAGAGGAAGGCGGGAGCAATAGGGGAGGAATAGGGGGATTACTTTCCTTATCATTTTCATTTGGGTATTCATTATCCTATAACATGTTTTCTTGTGTATTTATTCTTATAGTGACAGTTATTTCTAAATTAGAGGTGATTTATTTCTTTGATTACAGTGTATAAATCCTTATAATCACATATCACAAGGAGTATAATTTAGCATTTATAATATTGATCTTAGTGAAATCTATAACAGTACATACATAGGGCCGGATGCAGCAACGGGAGAAATGCGGTCAAACCCCCAGAATACATGTTTGACCACATTTCTAATATGCACCAAGCCCAGGAATGTGATGCACTCTGGGGCTTGGATGCGGTGGGTATCGTCATGACGTAACCCTATAGAAGCCTATGGGCTTCTATTTGGAGAGTGCTGTAAGAGTGATCCAATCGGATCCCTTCCAGCACCACCCGCGGCGTGTGATTTTCTTCTACGCATGCGCAGAAGGACGCCAGAGGGACTTCTGGGTCATAGACCAGGAAGTCTCTTATTCACAAAGGACAGATCTTACCGGGAGAGCTGTCCTTTGTGATTTTCTTCATGCATACCAGCGTAACTAACGCCGCCATTCATGCAAAGGGTGGCGGGATGCATCTCATCCCGAATGTGATGCGTCATGCATTCCGCCCATAGACAACAAAAATATAGTATAGCACAAGTATAACAATGACATGTATAACAATATCAATCGTGTAATTCACCAGAATAACTACTAGATGGCACTTTAGTCATACAGATTAAGACTTCTGAATTGTGACATTACTAATGAGTTTGTGTCTGTTCAAAAGAGAAGTAATAGAATAAGAGAAATAATAAAATGAAGTACTGGAAAATAAATAATATCAGCGATAAAAATCAAAACGGACCTTTTGCCATTTCAAATGGTCAAATAGTAGTATTTTACTCATGGTGTGTTTTACTAGTTTATTTTTAGTCCAACAAATTGATTGTCCAGATTAATAGGAAAAATAAATACTATTCTTATTTATTTTTGAAAACCAGTCAAAATATTTGTTATAACTCAAACTGTAATGTGATGCAGACCTAGAAATTGTGGATTCTTCAGGCTCATACATCTCCGCACAAAGGGACAGGCGCTCCAGCTATGTATTGGGCGGGTACGTAACTTATGCTGGGTACATACCCAACAGATATATCTGCAGATGATGGTTGTTCATACATACTGAACAACCATCATTTTCCTTCTGTCAGCGGGTGCATGTATTGGGCATCAGCTGTGCAGCATAGCCGACGTGATATGTCTGTGAACAACGTCATTCACAGACATGTCGCTGGTACACAATGGCCGATGCATACAAGATAATCAATTGATCAGCCATTATATCTGCCAGTGTGTACCCAGCTTTACTCATCTGTCCTATCTGAACCAAGATGGTTTTCACTTAGGTCTATGTCATGCTGTGCTACATCCCCCCACCTTTCTACTGAACGGAGGGGCAGTACATAAAAGGAGTGTAATAGTTCCCATTTCTTATAAAAATAACAAAATAAATAACATTTTCCAGTAATATTGCATTAAGTGAAAGTTTATTACATTGAACATGGGAAGATAAATATTTACACAAGAAAATCCTAGGGGATATATAATAGGGTAACCAGAAGTACATAAGCTGGAAATCTTCCTGTGGGCACAGTAATGCAGGATGAGATATAGTTTGCTCCATCATACGCCCACGCTTATCTGCTTTCCTCAGGACACATACATGAATGATGCTTTAGGCAGAATGTCATTTAGTCATGGTTTATTGCTGCTAACACTGGAAGTCTTATTAATATAGAAGTCATATCTCATCGCAGAGGCACCTGTGTACCTGTACTTAAAAATTTGTACTTAAAAAAGTTGCTTCTTTTCTGCCACTGAGGTTGTACTGTACACTGGACTTGGGGTTATGCTAAAGCAACATCTTCGTAACTTTATGGTCATGATTAGGATATGGGTTGATCTACGATAACTTTTATACAATGCACTAACTGAAAATATTCTTTTAAGAGATGTAAGCAAGTACTAATATGCCAGTGAGTTAAAAATGTATCCTTGATCGTAACTAGCAGTTGGCCAGTATGGCACTCGATATGAGCTGTGGATAAGGGGTTGCCCACGTAGTAGTCACATTTGCATGCTCCAGTGAATCTTTTATGTAAATACAGTCATAAGGGACTCAGAAACTGAGCAGTTCCCGCAGGATATGCTCCGGCCAAAGGGATATGGCTGCCTCTCCCCGGTTGGGATATGGCTGCCTCTTTGCGACTGTCATATCCCGGCGAGGGTGAAATGACCGGCGTCTAGATGTAGACACAGCTCATTTAGACCGGCGCAGGGCATCCCGATCAAAAGGATGCCGGGTGCCGCGAGCGGACAGCCGCGGGGGGGGGGGTTAGGTTTAGGGCTACCGGGGGGTGACATAGGGTTAGACACCCCCCGGGAGGTGAGGGTTAGGCTAGGGGGAGGGAGGGTTAGGGTTAGGCCCCCCCCGGGGGACGTAGGTTTAGGCAGCGGGGAAGGGGAGGTTAGGTTTAGGCACTTAGAGGGGGGATTAGGGTTAGGCACTTGGGGGGAGGTTAGGGTTAGGCACCCCTAAGGGAGGGTTAGGGGGTAGGTAGGGTTAGTTAGTACTTACCTGTGGACGATTGGGATTTCCAGCGCTGTCGGGCTGATGCTGCCGGGGATCTCTTCCTCTGTTGGCCTGACGCTGCCGGGATTCGAACTGCCGGCCATGCGGCCGGCGGTATTACATACCGATTCCCCCCAGTTCACTCACTGGCACCAGAACACATCAAAAGCATGCTGTCCTTTTCCAGAGGCTTCAACCTATCAGCGGTTCCCTCCGCTCCCTCCCTGTACCTGTCACACTCACTTCTTCCATTACTCAACCTTTTGCTTACCTGGCTAAAGTTAACATTCCACAGGCAGCAATACCCTGGGGGAGAGTTATCAAAGCTTGAAGAGAAATAAAGCCTACACAATGGTCTATGTGGAGGCATGATTCAAGCATCTTTGTTTTTTACATTGTTAAAGTGGACCACCCTGCTACACAGCGTACTTGCCTATTTTTACACTCTCTCCTCCAGAGGAGAGATGCAGCTGACTGTAGATGGGAGCGGGGTCTGACGCTACTAGTCACTTGGCCCTGCCCCCCACATGGGCATTGCTTTGGGTTGATCAAGAGGAGGCAGGGCCAATATGATGGGATTTTCATAGAAATATGTCATATTGGCCATGCTCCCTCCCTGTTGACCCAGGATTCATTATCCCCCTATAGAGCCCACATCGCTAGGAAGTGGGTAGGATGCGGGTGACTGCTAGCAAATTCGAGAGTCTCTTGCAATTTCCAGGAGAATAGGCAAGTAATCTACACAACCAGTAATATTACCATTAGGCTGGCTACCTATAAGAACAATGATCTGCATTAGATGCTAATATTACCTAATGTTGCTTATTGTGGATTCCCTATTATGGATTACAAATACATGCATATACTGTAATAGGACAGTGGGCCTGATTCAGAGCCGGACGTTATTTGCGCTCGCTCGTTCAGAAAAAGGGGCCGGCTATTTAAATTGAGCGCTCGCTCTTTGCGGTCTGTTGACGCCTCTATGTCTGAGCGAGCGAACTAAACATGCGCTCGCTATTTGGAAAGACGCCCCCTGGCCGCTCGCATCCTACGTCATCTCCGCTATTTATTTGATTAATCGAGTACATCGAAAGGCGTCTGAACTGCTCGCAGTGCTTGTGGTTGGATTTTCATACCGCAATCATGCGAACAGTTCAGGCTAAGAAACAACCAAGTGACGTGGTCGATGATGCTGCTTTGTTAATTATGCACACCCTTAAAACGCCCGTTTTGACCGTTTGGCACGCCTGCGTTCGGATCTCCACTCCCCGTTTTCAAGCACCTTCCCCTGTTACCACCCACAAACGCCTCATCCTGTCACTCAAATTAGCAGGCACTCGCTATTTTGCGAATGCTCGATTTCTGACCGCAATGACTGGTTGGCGCATGCGCATTACGACCCATACGCATGCGCAGTTGTGCGAACATCGCTCGGAGCGAACGAGCGGCTCTGAATCAGGCCCTGTGTCCATCTAGCAAAAGAGTACTCCAACAAAAGAACTCATCTACATATAAATGACTGATCAGTCTGGGTATTTATATGGTAGTCTGCTGTGTGATCGTATATTTTACTATTTCATTATATGTGCTTATGTGAATGAATGTTTTTCCTTTTAGTTGGAGTATAACATGTTGAAGTAATTTAACTATTGCATTTTCTATTTAGTAAGAGCTAAGAGGTGCTGCAGCAACTACAGTTAATAGTGTATTTAATTGCTGAGAAAAAAGTAGTGTTAGTTGCTTATTATAATATTGATAAAGGAATTAATGCATATTATTAACATCTAATTTGTGCCATATTGAATGTCATTTGTATGCTGATCATTATTATCTACATAACTTTTTCCTAGAACCATGTACTTTTATCCCCTTTAATAAATGTTGCCAGATTATTCTGCTCATCTAGGTTGTCACATTAAGTCATTTTACTGTGTGTATGGACCTAGCCTTTCTGCTACAGCCTGAGAAGCACAAGCCAGTGTGGAGTCATTGCCAGAGAGAGAAAGGGAAGATCCACAGGAGCTGAAGTCTCGACTGTAAGGTACCATCAGGGCCGATGCTACTATAAGTTCAGTGAATGGTCTGATATATCTGTATGCAACGCTTGCAACAAGGTCGCTCATGCGCGCTGACATGCATGGACATCATACTTGCCTACCCTCCCGAAATGGTCGGGAGCCTCCTGAAAATCGTGTGTCGCTCCCAACCCCCCGGAAGAGGGGGCAAGTCTCCCGGCCGGCGCAGCTCGCATACACCCCCGCTTGCGTCCGCTCCCCCCCCACCGACGTCACCACTTACCTGGTCAAAGTGGCTGGGTCGGGGGAGCTGATGACGTGATTCGCGCTGAATTGCGTCATCGTGGCCCCGCCCCCGGCTACACAACGCCGATAATATATGCGTTGTGAAGCGGGGGCGGGCTGCGATGACACAATGACACGGCCACGCCCCCTGCTCCGCCCCCAAAATGGGTCACGCCCTCTTACCCCCCCACTGCAGTGCCAAGCTGGCTGCCTCCTCCCGGAAGAGGCAGCCAGTTTGTCGGCAAGTATGATGGACATGTCCATGCATGTCAGCACGCATGAGCGACCTTGTTGCAAGCGTTGCACACAGATATATCAGACCATTCACCAAACTTTTTAGACAGACCTCGTATTTTAAGTACTGATACTACCTTAAACAATCCTATATTGCTTGACTCCCATTTATGGAGAGTAAGGGACTAGTTTTAAATAGCAGATGTGTCACAACAAAATTTTGACCTATAAAGTACCGTTCTCGGCGCTGGAGATACTCTCCTGTTTCAATTGTGAATGTTGACCCGCAAAACATTGTGACTGCATACCCAACCATGCTTATGTAAGAACACAATCGAATTTATTCACCACACATCGTTGGCGGGATGCATGAAGCATCGCACTCGCGATGCATTCTGCCGGTCACCGCATATATGTCGGCGTTGGTAACACCGGTATGCATGACGATTCCTGCAAAGAACTGCTCTGTCGGTAAGAGCGGCCCTTTGCGGTGGAGGGGCTTTCAGGTCTATGGCCCATAAGCCCCTCCGGCATCTTTCTGCACATGCACTCTGCGGGGATAAGCCCAAAGGCTTCTATGGTTAACGCCATCAAGCACTCCGGGGCTTGGTGCATATGACAAATGTGGTCAAACCCGCATTTTCGGGGTTTGACCGTATTTTTCTCATTGATGCATCCCACTTCGTAACTATAAACTCAGCAGCATATATTATACAAACAAATCACCGCACATTAAATATAGTTAGTGATATCCTAATTTTCAAACACTTCTGTTGTGATGTTACAATAATTTCCTTTAAAAAAAATCTCCAGAAGAAAAATTTGCTTAGCATATAAATGGTGCCTTTTGTGACTGTATACCACAGTCTGACTGCTTCCATGTTTGATATATAGGAACCTCAACAGGGGTTATCAGTGGCGCAAGACAAGCCCTTTCACTGGTGAAAACAATTGCCTTCTCCAGGAAAAGGGATTTCCCCCTATGATAAATCAACAAGTATCTGTAAGGATCGGCCTCTGCACATGGGCCTGTGTTATGTGTTTGACCCCAGGCTAAAATATGCCATCCAGCCCCTGGCCAGCATGGACTGACAAACCATAAGTGTTCTAGCATGCTGGGCCGGGGGGCAGGGTGCCATCTGCCCCCTGGGCCGGTACAATTGTGCAGCACTAGGGCCCCCGCGGCGCTGCATGTATGCCTGACAGCCGTGAAGTTTCTACCTGCCTCCCGGCTGTGTCAAGCTGCGGCACAGTGCAGCTAACATAAGAAGGGACCGGCAGATACAGACAGGGCCAGGGGCGGGCTGGCCCTGTCCCATGCTCTCCTCCTCTGCCGGGCAGCAGTGGTTCTATAGTTACAAATTATAATGGCCGCGGTAGGGCTGCTGCGCATGCCCAGCCCCAGCAGCCCTCCCATGGACCTTTGCTGTTTGCTGAGCTCCATGATGCACTCTGGCAGCATGTTGAGTTGTCCCCTCCCAACGAGTCATTCCAGATCAGCTAGGGCCCTCTCCCTCTTTGCAGCCGGGGTGACACAGTCACAGGATCCTCTTCTGTGGCCCTTCTCTGAGAGGCAAAGCGGAGTGCACGGTCCTGGCTGTCCGTGGCTCCATTCATCCGCTCCTGTCCCCGGCCTGCTCTGTCTCCTGCCTGCGTTAAGGTGCCCACACACATACCGATCTGCACACGATCCCACGATGTGTGCGATTTCCCCTGAACTCTCCCCCGGCAGCTCCTACACACGATTTGGAGTAAAAAGCATAAGATCTATCGTGCTTCTTAACTTTTTTTTTTTTTTCCCCAGTGCATTTTGTCCCAGATTGTCAGATCTGCCCTACTGCACGGCAGATCTGACGATGCGATGTGCGACCAGCGGGGACGCGCATCGTGATCGTGAGTTAGGACTCACGATTTCCTCACGATTTGGCCATATTTTACACGATCTGTCGTCACGATTCGTCGGAATCGGCAAGATTGTGTAAAATATCGCTATGTGTGTGGGCACCTTAAGAAGAGACTATAGCTCAGTATGCAGTGAGGAGCTCCTGCCCTGGAATTTCCCATCCTGGAGGAACCACCCCCAGCCACAGTGAGCCTTGCGAAAGTAAGTTAAAATAGTGCTTCCAATATATAAATGGGGGGAGGGGGGGGTGATGAGCAAAAAATATAGGGTAGATGATGGATATCAAAGATATAAAAGTGGGGGAGGTGATGGGCATAAAATGTATAAGGAGTTGAGGAGCTGGTGGGTGTGTGTAAAATATATAAGGGGTAAGAGATGATAAGTATAAAAGATATGGGTAGAAAATAAGGAGTAAGGGAGATGATGGGTATAAAACATATAAGTGGGATTACACAAGACTATAAAATATGTAAAAAGGGTAAGAGTATATGGGGCACAAAATGACTAATATACAGTAAATACTGGACAGGGTGCATAAAATCATTAAATATATATATGGAAGGTGTAGGGGAGGGGTATATATATATATATATATAACAGACTAGGGTGTGCAACTGTAACATAGGCAAACGCAGGGGGGTTTCCGTCTGCCTGGAAACTCCCCTCCCCAGCACACACATGACCACTGTAGAAATAGCAATATAATAGAATTTTGCTAGTGTTGCATGTTCTTCTCAGTATCACAAATGAAATAATTAGCACCACCTGTGGATCTTTTAACATGTATCAGACAGTAGTAAATACCCTGTGCACCAACTAGGAGATCTGGAAATCATGCACTGTTAGGGATGCACTGCTATAGAGCCCAATATGTACATATATGTCCAGGGCAGTGCTAGGTTCTTTTGCTGCTCCTCCAGGCTCCCGGACTTGCTCCAATAGTCTGGAATGGTGCTCACATCTAAAATAAATACGTTCAGCTCAGGCAGGATGGCCTACTGACGCATCTAATGGCTTACTGTGATCGCTGGTACTGTATATGCTGGAATGATGATACACATGACGCATATTAAAACTGGTTGAGTACTAATTCTGCCCTCTTCATGGACTTGCCACATTCGCTCTAAAATCAAGCATTTGGAAACCCCTCTCTAGAAATCCTGTGTTTGCCACTGTGTAATAAAAGAAATAACATGATTGACACTCTCTGGTTTTCATGAAAAGGATATATTATAAAAAGCTTGATGTCAGCTTTTTGTAATAAAACTTTTATAATACAGTATATCTTTTTCATGAAATCTGAAGTGCCAATCGTGTTTATTTCTGTATTTACAGATGCACACGCTTGATTTTTGTTCCATGCTATGTGTCATTTTATTGTTATGTGTAATGTGTTTTAATTTTTAAGACAGTTCATCCACTTGTTCATATGGTCACTACATTGCCTTCAGCACAAACTTCTTTTGTACATTGTGATTGTCATTTAAGCTGGGTACACACTGAGATGATGTTGTTACGATTTGGCTGATTTAGCTACATCGTAATGACATTTTGTGAAGTGTATATGCACAATATGTGCGCTCCCACAGACGCATGTGATGTCAATACTGCTCTAATGTGCCCCTGTTGGGCCGACACAATGTCCGTGTACACATCGTCCAGTATATACCCACCTTTAGACAATATGGCATATTCGTCCATTTTTTATTTTATATTTTCATTTTTTTAATTAGTTAAATGCCTCTCAGACCTCTTCACATGCCACTTTTTTGCCATCTCATGCCCCTTTATAAACTGGTTCTGTTGAATAACATCCCCTGAGGTGTAATATTGTCTTATTGTGGATGACAGCCTAAACACATATTATAAGATTTGTTTTCCCTCCACACAAGGTAGTATCTGGAGATGGTGTCATCCTATCAGGGCCAAGTTCACAGTGTGCTTGTAGGGGCCACTTGCTTGTTTTTGCCCCTAGGCTGAAAGTTGCCAGCCAGGCCCTGCATGTTGTATTGCACACTCCTCGGGTACAGTCCAACCATTACTTTCTAATTCTTGTTATAGATTACCATCTTTTCATTGGATTACATCAGACCAATGAAAAAAGAACATTTTCATATTATTATATGGTCAAAATTATTTATTAATTATAATGCAAATAATTAATTATTTCTCATTGGGCAATCATATATGATGGAAGCAATAATTATCTATTGATAACAAATGCAATACATTTTAAAATAAGTAAGTTTTTATGGAGGCATTAAATATTTATTTATAAAGGGTACAATCATTATTTTAAACAAAGGCAATAATTGTATAATTTTAACGGGCAAAAATTGTATATAACAGGCACAACATTTATAGTGCACACTTGTGGCTCTGCAAGTGCAAGCATGTCTTTTCCAAATGTGCAAGATGGTGTTTGTAGTTCTAGAAGAATTAGCATGCAAGAACAAAGCACACTCATTAGCTGTCACTCTATGCCTGCACTATGTCGTTTTCATGTACAGCCAGAGATTTACATTAGTGGCACCGTAGCAGTGCTAAGATATGCGAGAGCCGCAGTATCAGATCACCTGATGAACATCAGACATCTGAGTAACCTCAGGTTACTCAGGATGTCCAGTAAAATCATGCCTCCGGGGGCAGGGAAGCCGCGTCCAAGCACACAGCCACTGGCTTCAGCATGCTCAGAAAACGGGGACAACATACCCACATTTTCTGGACGCTCCCCGTCACCACCTCCAAACGCCAGCAGCATGTCAATTATGTCAATTATGCTTCAGCTGTTGGGGCACTGTGACCGACGTCACAGAACCAGATCTGCACATGTGCACTACCGTTACCTTGCATGCGCAGATCAATATTTACATAAATATTGTATTTCCGTAAATCTCTGAATCAGGCCCATACTATTACAAGCTGCCACATTCACAATCAAAACAATAGCTACAAACACTTTAGGGTTTTACATATTGAGCTTCAACAACAAAACTGAGACCAAAGTTAGCTCTGCCTGTCATGTGTTCAGTACTTATCATGCAGTTATCTGGTTAATGTTACCTGGCCTAATGACAACAAGTTGTTGTAGTCCTTGGTCTTCTTTTGATCTCCGTTTCTTACTACTATAAAAGTGCAAAAATAATGTAAGGTTCTCACTTGCAGATCATACAGAGAAATCATTGTGTCTAAATATCCCAAATGATTTCAAGGAGCAGTGTGTATTGTGCATACATTATATCAGAGGAGAGCATACTGTATGAGAGTACAGCACAACAACGTGGGTTTGATAATAACACAAGCAGTGCATGGTCTGGTCCTCTTATTACAGCTCTGGTATTTTCATTCTTTTTGTATTTATGAATAAAGTAGGACTGTAAGGGGCAGATATTCTGGCTATTACGGTAAGCAGATCCTGCTCACACCTCCATAGGCTGCAAACAGAATCTGCCCTTTGTAGGCAACGTGTAGAATTCACCGGAATAGCCTCCAGCAGCTTCCACGCTTAATTGAAGCATAACTATAAAATAATATTATAATAGGTAATAGCATTTTATTCTTCAAACATTAAAGGATACAGCTTGTCAGTGAGACAGCAGGCACCCAGCTGACATTTGCATAGTAACTAATAGTTGGGCCATCTAATCATTTTAGATGGCAGTAATCAATGTGGGGGGAAAGGTTGGGTGCTTTGCGTCATTTGTGGGCGCATAAAGATGGGGCGTGGCCAAGATGAGAATCACGTCATCATGTCCCCATCCGACCATTTCACTAGGAAATGGACAGTATACGGATGGGTGACATACTCTCTCTGCAGAATATGGGGACTCCCCAAAATTCATGACTCCCCTGGTTTTTCCAGGAGAGTAAACAAATATGCAGTAACTGAGTCTTCTCCTGGACACTATGGCCCTCATTCAGAGCCGCTCGTAAGCGGCAGTACGCTCGTTCCGAGCGATATTTGCACATCCGCGCATGCGTACGGTTTTTAGTACGCATGCGCGAACCAGTCAGTGTGGCCGAAAATCGTTTGTTCGCTATATAGCGAGTACCTGCTAATTTGAGTGACAGAATGAGGCGTATGTGGGTGGTAACAGGGGAAGGTGCTTGAAAAGGGGGAGTGGAGATCAGAACGCAGGCGTGCTTAAAGGTCAAAGCGGGCGTTTTATGGGTGTGCATAATTAATACAGCAGCGTCATTCACCACGTCACTGGGTTATTTTATAGTCAGAACTGCTCGCAATATTGTGGTTGAAAAAACCAACCACAAGAATAGCGAGCAGTTCATACGCTGTTCGATGTACTCGATTAATCTAATAAATAGCGGACATGACGTATGATGCGAGCGGCCAGGGGGCGTTTTTATCAAATAAACGAGCGTATGTTTTGCTCGCTCGTTCAGACATGGAGGCGGCAACAGACCGCAAAGAGCGAACGGTTCATTTGAATAGCCACCCCCTTTTTATGAACGAGCGAGCGTTAATTGCGAGCGGCTCTGAATGAGGGCCTATATCACCGTTTAGGAGTAAATGTAGCCTACAAGTTTCAGACAGCTACATGATTTCGTCAAATAAACTGCTACATTTAAAACGGCAATAATTTTACAGAATTGCCACTTTAAATCTGGTAGCTAAATCGCTGAAATATTGCGGTTGCCTGCAACTCAGAGGCTATTGCATTTACCACTACGACATAAGGGGAAGTGATATGACAGATAAAGCACATTTCAGTACGAAAAGTAAAGACAATGTATGTTCTGATCTTTACTTATAGTTTTTGAAATATAATTGCTATTAATTACTTTCTCATAATTTCATGTTATATACTTAGGGGTAGCTATATTAAAGCTTCTAAAAATTAAAATTGATACTGTTGCTCATAGCAACCAATCAGATTGTAGCTCTCATTTTTCTGTTGCATCCTAGAAAATTATACAATCTGATTGGTTGCTATGGGTAACACCACCACATGTCTGTTTTAGAAGCTTTAGTAAATCTACTCCTTAATTTAGTGTCACAGAATCGGGCGAAAATCTTCAAGGTAATCCCTAATAAAACCTAGCTGGAATCCTATCTATGTATATATCTTCTTCACCATAATACATATCGGTGGCCATGTATTCCATCTATATATTATGTATTAATAATCTAAAGTCCAGAGACTATTATCCTGTGCACACACACTCTTGTATTTTAACATGCCTAATGTGCGAGACATCTCAGGCAGCTCCAGTTTATGACCTTTTACTTTCTAATTAACTAGATCTAATGAAGACTTTAATTAATCAAGTTCAAATAATTAAAGCCATTGGGTTTTAGCATTGTAGCATAGTAATTTTAGTTATGACGTCTAACTTTATGTACAACTTTGTCTATATTTTGACTTTCCTCTTTTTGATTATGCAGGTTTAAATATAAATCACACTGTTGTATTATTTTAACCTACTTTGTTCTTTATTAAATGGAGAAATTTTTGCTGGCAACAGGGCTTTGCTGTATCTATGAAGGGGTTACTACCAACGGTAGCAGTTATTACTAGGGTAGCTTCCGCCAGTTATAAAAGCAGGTTACATCTCCCTCATTACTATATACAGCAGGCTAAACCTCCCTCGTTACTATTTACAGCAGGCTACACCTCCCTCATTACTATTTAGAGCAGGCTACACCTCCCTCATTACTATTTAGAGCAGGCTATATCTCCCTCATTACTATATACAGCAGGCTACACCTCCCTCATTACTATATACAGCAGGCTACATCTCCCTCATTACTATATACAGCAGGCTACACCTACCTCATTACTATATACAGCAGGCTTCGCCTCCCTCATTACTATTTACAGCAGGCTACATCTCCCTCATTACTATATACAGCAGGCTACACCTCCCTCATTACTATATACAGCAGGCTACACCTCCCTCATTACTATATACAGCAGGCTACATCTCCCTCATTACTATATACAGCAATCTACATTTCCCTCATTACTATTTACAGCAGGCTAAACCTCCGTCATTACTATATCCAGCAGGCTACATCTCCCTCATTTCTATATAGACAGCACGCTACACCTCCCTCATTTCTATTTACAGCAGGCTACATCTCCCTCATTACTATATACAGCAGGCTACATTTCCCTCATTACTATTTACAGCAGACTACATCTCCCTCATTACTATTTACAGCAGGCTACACCTCCCTCATTACTATATACAGCAGGCTACACCTCCCTCATTACTATTTATAGCAGGCTACACCTCCCTCATTACTATTTAGAGTAGGCTACACCTCCTTCATTACTATATACACCATGCTACACCTCCCTCATTATTATATACAGCAGGCTACATCTCCCTCATTACTATATACATCAGGCAACACCTTCCTCATTACTATTTGCTACAGGCTGCACTTTCCTTATTACTATATACAGCAGGCTACACCTCCCTCATTACTATTTACAGCAGGCTACACCTCCCTCATTACTATATACAGCAGGCTACACCTTCCTCATTACTATTTACAGCAGGCTACACTTTCCTCATTACTATATACAGCAGGCTACACCTCCCTCATTACTATATACATCCGGCTACACCTTCCTCATTACTATTTGCTACAGGCTACACTTTCCTCATTACTTTATACAGCAGGCTACACCTCCCTTATTACTATTTACAGCAGGCTACACCTCCCTCATTACTATATACAGCAGGCTACACCTTCCTAATTACTATTTACAGCAGGCTACACTTTCCTCATTACTATATACAGCAGGCTACACCTCCCTCATGACTATTTATAGCAGGCTACACCTCCCTCATGACTATTTACAGTAGGCTACACCTCCCTCATGACTATATACCGCAGGCTACACCTCCCTCATTACAATATTCAGCAGGCTACACCTTCCTCGTTACTATTTACAGCAGGCTACACCTCCCTCATTACTATTTACAGCAGGCTACTCTTTCCTCATTACTATTTACAGCAGGCTACACCTCCCTCATTACTATTTACAGCAGGCTACACCTCCTTTATTACTATATACAGCAGGCTACACCTCCCTCATTACTATATACAGCAGGCTTCACCTCCCTCATTACTATTTACAGCAGGCTACTTCTCCCTCATTACTATATACAGCAGGCTAAACCTCTCCCATTACTGTATACAGCAGGCTACATTTCCCTCATTACTATATACAGCAGGCTTCACCTCCCTCACTACTATATACAGCAGGCTACACCTCTCTCATTACTATATCCAGCAGGCTACACCTCCCTCATTACTTTTTATAGCAGGCTACACCTCCCTCATTACTGTTTCCAGCAGGCTACACCTCTCTCATTACTATATCCAGCAGGCTACACCTCCCTCATTACTTTTTACAGCAGGCTACACCTCCCTCATTACTATATACAGCAGGCTACACCTCCCTCATTACTATATACAGCAGGCTTCACCTCCCTTATTACTATTTATAGCAGGTTACACCTCCCTCATTACTCTATACATCAGGCTACACCTTCCTCATTACTATTTGCAGCAGTCTACACTTTCCTCATTACTATATACAGCAGGCTACACCTCCGTCATTACTATTTACAGCAGGCTACATTTTCCTCATTACTATTTACAGCAGGCTACACCTCCCTCATTACTATTTACAGCAGGCTACACCTCCCTCATTACTATATACAGCAGGCTACACCTTCCTCATTACTATATACAGCAGGCTACACCTCCCTCATTACTATATACAGCAGGCTACACCTCCCTCATTACTATATACAGCAGGCTACCCCTTCCTCATTACTATTTACAGCAGGCTACACCTCCCTCATTACTATATACAGCAGGCTACACCTTCCTCATTACTATATACAGCAGGCTACACCTCCCTCATTACTATATACAGCAGGCTACACTTTCCTCATTACTATATACAGCAGGCTACACCTCCCTCATTACTATATACAGCAGGCTACCCCTTCCTCATTACTATTTACAGCAGGCTACACTTTCCTCATTACTATATACAGCAGGCTACACTTTCCTCATTACTATGTACAGCAAGCTACACGTTCCTCATTACTATTTACAGCAGGCTACACGTCCCTCATTACTATATACAGCAGGCTACATCTTCCTCATTACTATATACAGCAGGCTACACCTTCCTCATTACTATATACAGCAGGCTACACCTCCCTCATTACTATATCCAGCAGGTTACACCTCCCTTATTACTATATATAGCAGGCTACACCTCCCTTATTACTATTTACAGCAGGCTACACTTTCCTCATTACTATTTACAGCAGGCTACACTTTTCTCCTTACTATTTACAGCAGGCTACACCTCCCTTATTACTATTTACAGCAGGCTACACTTTCCTCATTACTATTTACAGCAGGCTTCACCTCCCTCACTACTATATACAGCAGGCTACACCTCTCTCATTACTATATCCAGCAGGCTACACCTCCCTCATTACTTTTTACAGCAGGCTACACCTCCCTCATTACTGTATCCAGCAGGCTACACCTCTCTCATTACTATATCCAGCAGGCTACACCTCCCTCATTACTTTTTACAGCAGGCTACACCTCCCTCACTACTATATACAGCAGGTTACACCTCCCTCACTACTATATACAGCAGGCTACACCTCCCTCATTACTATATACAGCAGGCTACACTTTCCTCATTACTATTTGCAGCAGTCTACACTTTCCTCATTACTATATACAGCAGGCTACACTTCCCTCATTACTATGTACAGCAAGCTACACGTTCCTCATTACTATTTACAGCAGGCTACACGTCCCTCATTACTATTTACAGCAGGCTACACCTCCCTCATTACTATATACAGCAGGCTACACTTTCCTCATTACTATATACAACAGGCTACACCTCTCTCATTACTATATACAGCAGGCTACACCTCCCTCATTACTATATACAGCAGGCTACCCCTTCCTCATTACTTTTTACAGCAGGCTACACCTCCCTCACTACTATATACAGCAGGCTACACCTCCCTCACTACTATATACAGCAGGCTACACCTCCCTCATTACTATATACAGCAGGCTACACTTTCCTCATTACTATATACAGCAGGCTACACCTCCCTCCTTACTCTTTATAGCAGGTTACACCTCCCTCATTACTCTATACATCAGGCTACACCTTCCTCATTACTACTTGCAGCAGTCTACACTTTCCTCATTACTATATACAGCAGGCTACACCTCCGTCTTTACTATTTACAGCAGGCTACATTTTCCTCATTACTATATACAGCAGGCTACACTTTCCTCATTACTATTTACAGCAGGCTACACCTCCCTCATTACTATTTACAGCAGGCTACACCTCCCTCATTACTATATACAGCAGGCTACACCTCCCTCATTACTATTTACAGCAGGGTACACCTCCCTCATTACTATATACAGCAGGCTACACCTTCCTCATTACTATTTACAGCAGGCTACACCTCCCTCATTACTATATACAGCAGGCTACACCTTCCTCATTACTATATACAGCAGGCTACACCTCCCTCATTACTATATCCAGCAGGTTACACCTCCCTCATTGCTATATATAGCAGGCTTCAATTCCCTTATTACTGTTTACAGCAGGCTACACTTTCCTCATTACTATTTACAGCAGGCTACACTTTCCTCCTTACTATTTACAGCAGGCTACACCTCCCTCATTACTATTTACAGCAGGCTATACCTCCCTCATTACTATATACAGCAGGCTACACCTCCCTCATTACTATATACAGCAGGCTACACCTTCCTCATTATTATTTACAGCAGGCTACACCTCCCTCATTACTATATACAGCAGGCTACACCTTCCTCATTACTATTTACAGCAGGCTACACCTCCCTCATTACTATATACAGCAGGCGACACCTCCCTCATTACTATATACAGCAGGCTACACCTCCCTCATTACTATATACAGCAGGCTACACCTTCCTCATTACCATTTACAGCAGGCTACACTTTCCTCATTACTATTCAAACTAAGACATCTCTCTGGGAATGTTTTCCCTTACTTAATCTGTCCCTTGATGTTTCATGTGTTAAGTTTTTCCTGAAAATACAGGGATAGGGGCTATAACATTGAAAATACAGAGGTGCAGCCTTTACCAACTTGTGGGATGCCTAGAACGGAATCGGTATAAAATACCGATGGCTGAATAGCTGCCAGTTCTCATACCGACCCCGGAAGCCTGAAGGGAGGATATCCCAACAGCAGCCGGTAAGTACTCTTACCCTCCCTACCCCCCCTTACCCTAACCCTCCCCTCAGTGCTGCTTAATCCTAAATCCCCCCGGCGGTGCCTAAACCTAACCCCCCTTTCCCGCACCCTAAACCTAACCTTCCCGGGGGGGTGCCTAACCCTAAACCTCCTTCCCTTAGCCTAACTCTAATACTCCCCGGGGGGTGCCTAACCCTAAGTCTCCCCGGGTTTGTCTAAACCGAATACTTTCCCCCCCCCATGGCTACAAACCTCTCCCCGTTGACTTACCTTGTTCGGATGCCGGGTGTCGCAATTTTGGCGTGGGGCTAATGAAAGACGTCGGCATTTCAACACCTATCTTTAGTCCCGGGTCGGCCTTCCGCCCCCAGGATTCTGACAGACAGCATTCAGGGCTGTGGTAATTTAACTGCATCCCATCTAGAACAGCACCCTGCAGCCTAGCATGGTGCTCAGGGACGTCACAGCTGATATCACACATTCTGGGGAAGCGGGGAGGCCAGCAAAACAGAGGGGGTCAGCAAAGCTTGTGGAAGTGGTCTGTTACATTCTGCAAGAACAAACTTGTAGACACTGGGATATTGAAGCATGCTAAATCTGCCCCTGGAAAAGATTGGAGACTTACACACCTGTCAGAAAAACCAGTTGACTGTTATATTTGGTAATAATACTATAGTAATAATACACCTTTTGTCTAGGGAAAGAAACTGTAAAATGATCAGTAAATAATGTTGGTAACTTACCAGATGTAAATGAAAAAGCACACTATAGCCCCAATGAATATAATCTGGATGGCTGTTTGTGTGATCAGCACTCTGATCAGTAACTGGACATAGTGGACACCTATGCAAGAAGGAAACACGTTAGGTGAATAAACTTAATTTAATTTGCAAAACTGCTTTGTTACACTCAACTTACATCTATTATAAAAATGACAGCGCTGCCTATGTAACATGAGCCATGCATGGCTTTCCTCTATACTTTGTCTCTGAACTACAAGTCTGTGCCAGCTAGCTCTTCATGGTAACCAGACCCAGGCCCATACATGTGAGTACGGCTGTGCAGTAGAGGATGGAAGGAAGAGTCTAATATACTTATAAGGGCTACTTTATTACAGATCAACAAAAGGAGTATGTGGTGCTCAACATTTCAGAGGACTGTCCCCTCCATTACACCATTTCTACTAAACACAACCAGTCCAAGTGCACAGCTGTCACCTGTCCCAAATTTCCAGAGTCCCAGGTTGTAATGATTCATCTCTGGGAATTGATGTTCCCAGAAATGTCACTCCTGTTACGTATTGGACAATTGCACAGTAACATTATTCATTTTCTATATCTCATATAGAATTATTATATATTTTTATCATGTAGGCTTTGTAATTCAATATTTATTTAATGAACAATATATAAAAAGCGAAATGGCATTGTCTTCAGTAAACGTAACATGATGGGATTTGTAGTGCTCCAGAGACAGTATCGTATGTGAAATGCTTACAGTGGCAAACGCAGGATTTCTGGAGGGGGGTTTCCAAATGCTTGATTTTAGAGCGAGTGTGGCCAGTCCATGAAAAGGGCAGAATTAGCACTTATCCAGATTTAATATGTGTCATACAATGTGTATTGTGTGTCATAATTCCAGCATATACAGGATCACACAGTAAGTCATTTGATGCGGCAGTAAGCCATCCTGCCTGAGCTGAATTTTTATTTCAGATGTGGGCACCGTTCCAGAGCATGGGAGCAAGTCCAGTGGTCTGGAGGAGCAGCTGAAGAACCTAGCACTTCCCTGGACATATATGTATATTCCTAACAGTGCATGTTTTCCAGATCTCCTAGTTGGTGCACAGGTTATTTATTACTGGCTGATACATGTTAAAAGATCCACAGGTGGTGCTAATTATTTCATTTGTGATACTGAGAACATGTAGCACTAGTAAAATTCTATTACTGTATATTACTATTTCTACTGTGGTCATGTGTGTGCTGTGTTTGCCTATGGCTTAGATGCAGTAGATGAGCAGCAACGTATTGCGAAACATAATTTTAAAATGCTGGTAACTATGCCAGTGCTGAAGAGCGCAATTAATCTAACGAGCCATCCTGGTCAGTGGCTAATTAAAAGCATAATTAATTGCTCTCCCCGTCCTTTCAGGTCCCTATGTAATCAGTCAGAAATTGGACTGCAGGTTACATTATGGATGGCTCAAGGGGGATCCCTATTATAACCAGACCCCTTCTCACACTAGTGAAGCATGACATATAAAAAATGTCCCCTCATAATTATCGCCATTCTTCTAAAATACTACTATTTTCATCCTCAAGTAAAGAAACATTGAGCTACTTTTATGTTTTTATCTGCATATTTGTGCACTTTGTTGTAGGTGCACTCCTACAAAGTCATACCTACTATCACTTCAGCTGAATACTGAGTGTCATTTATGTCTTAAGGCGGGTATCAACTACCCGATTAAACAGAGCGATTGAACGATAACGTCATAGTTATCGTTTAATTGCTGGTTAATCGGGCACAAAATGGGCATGCAAATGTCGGAAACGACCAGCGATGCGCATTCCCGCTGGTCGTTTCCAACATCAATCATCACCCGAACATGCTGGTCAATCTGCCGATAACGACAGATTGACCATGTTCAAGGATGATGGAAGGTGCCTACACTGAACGACTGATCGTTCAGTATAGGCACTGCAGGGGATGGGGAACGACGGTACGATTATGATGTCGTAATCATACAGTCTTCCCTGGGTCAGGTAGTGGATGTCCGGCATTAGATAAGCCATCAGAGAGTAGGTACAATAAAACCACATAAAAAGGTCTTGGAAAGTGTAAAAGGCATATGAAAGTATACTTATAAAAGTCTAGCCTTTTTGTGGAGTAACCTGATTCCCCCACTGACCTTGGAATGCCCCAAACTGTGCACTTTGGCCCTCTTGAAATATTATATATACTGCAACATAAGCACAATACTGGACAAAATGCTTTCACTTTGGTCCACTAATGTTTGAGTTTCCTGTAAAAGTGGCCACATTTATGGGTCCATTCATCATCCCTTAATGGCCCGTTACACATGCGGAAATGCTAGTTTCCACATACTTAAGTTAACGGGCCATTCATCATCCGTGATCCCATAGGCCCCTGATGATGGATAGACCCCTTAAACAATTAAGTCTCTCCAATATCATGGTCAGGTTCCATTAGTTATAGCTGGTAGATAATAATATATCTAAACATCAAGGCAAGTTAGGCAGGGAATTGTACAATTGCTCTTTTATCTGTTTCTTTTTTTTTCCTCAACTAATCTCTATATCAGCCAGTAATTTTTTTTTTTATAAATTCTTTATTTTCAAATAAATTTTTCAATATACATATACAATATCAGAACAGAATAAAAAGAAATACAAAAGACACCTGTACAACATCCAATTTGAATATATCCAGTAAATTGCAGAAAAATAATGCATTCAAAAACATAATAGTACAATACAGACACAACAGGGGGGGGGGGGGGGACACACTTAAGGAATGATATAGGGCAGAATGAAGTTATCTACTATATTATAAAAGTATGTGGCCATTGAAGATCTGGTTGGCAAATGTATAACCAAAGCTACATATTGTAGCCTATCAAAACTGATACCTATACTTGATCCCAGGGTATAAGATTCTTATAGGAGGTGGAAGTTTTAAAGTCCATCCAACTAAACCATAGTGTCACATATGCAGAGTGCTTTTCAGGGGTCGAGTAAGAAATGTAGTCCATTAACATAAAGAAATCTATGCGTTGGAACCATTCCCAGGGTGAGGGAGGTACAGAAGAATGCCAATGGACTGGAATTACCGCTCTGGCTGCATTATTCAGATGTTTGAGTAAAGACTTTTTATATTTAGAAATGGGTATATCTGTGTGCAATAAAAGCCAAAAATCTGGTCCAGTTTGGACAGGTGAACCCAGAATCTCTGATGCCAAGGTTATAATCTTTCTCCAAAACGGGACAATCAATGGGCAATCCCACCAGATGTGATATAATAAACCCCTATCCTGATGACATCGCCAGCAAAGCGGAGACACTCCTGGAGAAAATGTATGTAGTGTAACCGGGTAACGATACCACCTCAACAGCACTTTATATTGTGTTTCTACAACTTCCAGACTTGAGGAACATGTACTAACAGTCTGATACAGCTTCTCCCAATTAATCTGTATACCTTTAGAATTAAATTCCCGTTCCGAAATGTTGGACTGTCAGGTAGATGGGACGTCAGAAGTATTTGATATATGCCGGAAATTACATGTACAGGAGCATTAGGATGAGAAAACATAGTCTCAAAAGGAGACATGTCTCTATTGAATTTAGTAAGACCTCCCAGAGAGGAAGCAAAGTGGCGGGTCTGTAGGTAGAACCAATAATCGTGAGTGCATAAATTTGATTCAGCCGACAGATCCCCAAAAGAATGAAATGCACCATCTGAAATCAAGTGGCCCATTCTAGTAATACCTGGAGGGCATATAATGTCCGGAAATCCCAGGGGTAAAAAGGGGATTATGTACAATGGGTGAAAGTGGAGACACCACCGAGGAAATGCCAGGCTTTGTGCGCAGCTTCCTCCATAGTGGTAGAGTAGGATCCACTGTTGGGTGGTCTGAGCGAATCACCTTGGAACACCAAGGGAAAAATTGTAAGCGGAAATTTGTGGAATAAGACTCCAGGTCCACCCACTGCTTCTCCCCAGGACTCCTGGTCCAATCCAGAATCCTACTTAACAGTGTCGCTGGATGGTAAGCAGAAATCATAGGTAGTTGTCTACCACCATGGGATCTCCATCGAAAGAGAAACTGGTGTTTAAACCTAGGTTGTCTGCCTCCCCATACAAACTCACGAATAATATTATGTACATTGGACAGAAAGCGAGGTGGGAGCTCTATAGGAATTGTTGTAAACAGATATAGGAGTTTAGGGAGCACAAATCATTTAATTATGTTCATCCGACCTAACCATGAAAATTTCTGAGGGAGTCAATGGGTCAATTCCTTGCAAAGCTTGCTAATATGGGGGCATGATTTAAAGTGAACAGCGGATTAAGGCCCTCATTCAGAGCCGGACGCTCTGAGCAGAGCGCTCGCTCTGAATGAGGGCCATCCTCCATAAAAATGGAGCGTCCTCCTGGATGCTCGTATAGCTGTGGGTCACCACCCACAGCACATACGAGCGTGCAGGATGATGGTCGCGATGGTCTTGACCATCGCGACCATCGCCAGTGCGACCAGAAGCCTGTGGTCGGGGTTTTCGACCACAAGCCCTGGAGTGATTTTGGCTCTATCAGAGCCAAAATCACTCCCACTGACATCACTAGTGATGTCAGTGGGGCCGGCTTCTGACGGTAGGTGTTCCCTTGGGAACGCCTCCGTCTGGCAGGCACGCCCCCGGCACGCCCACCAAAGGGGGCGTGCTGTCAATCAACATCGACAGTATGCCCCCTTTGATCAGACACAACGAGCGAAGGAAAGTCCTTCGCTCGTCGCGTCTGGCGCATGCGCACGACGGAGCTCCCTCCGTCGTGCGCATGCGCAGTGCACACCATCGACCCACTTGCGAGCGGACAGCCGATTGCGAGTGGGTCTGAATGAGGCCCTAAGTCTGTTTGGTATCTGTACACCTAAATATTGTATATGGGATGAGCACCATTTGAAAGGAAAGGAGGAACTAAGAGTCGAAAAAGTCTCCATGGAGGCTGTGACATTAAGAGCCATTGATTTTGAATAATTAATTTTAAAAGTAGACAGCTGACTAAATTGATTAAATTCTTGCAAAAGGTTAGGAAGGGATATAACCAGATTTGTTAGTATAGCTAATAAATCATCAGCAAAAAGGGCAAGACGATATTCTCATGCCCCTGCACATAAACCAAAAATATGTACCGTTTGCAATGTGAATCGTGTTAGACAGAGGGTCTGATTCAGACCACTCGCGAGCGCTGAGCACTCGCAAGCAGGTCGATGTTGGCCCAGTGCACATGCGCATGACGGAGGCGGCTCCGTCGTGTGCATGTGTGAGACCCGGATAGCGAAGGGCAAGCAGTCGCTCCGGGTCTCGCTACAAAGGGGGCGTGCTGTCAATGGTGAGTGACAGCACACCCCCTTTGGGAACACCTACCATCTGGGGCTGGCCCCACTGACATCACAAGTGATGTCATGGGAGTGCTCTCGGCTCTGATAAAGCCGAAAGCACTCCAGGGCTTGTGGCAACGAGTCCCTACCACAAGGGTCTCGTCGCAAGCCCGATGGTCACGATGGTCTTGACTTGCTATAGCTGTGGGTGGTCACCCACGAGCAGCCAGGAGGCCGCTCTAAAAATTAAGAGGGACGGCCCTGATTCAGAGTGAGCGCTCTGTCAGAGCGTCCGGCTCTGAATCAGGGCCAGAATCCATTAACCCGGACCTGCACTGAGGGAGCCCGGTATAGAGAGAGTATCTTCTGGATAAACGCATCACTCAAACCCAACCACCCCAATGCTGCCGCCATGAAGCTCCAATCCACCGGTCAAAGGCCTTTTCTGCATCTGTAGAGAGGAGCATTATCGGAGTGTTAGTTTCAGTTGCATAAGATATCAATTCAATAACTTTTGCAGTGGTATCCCTAGCTTCTCTACCCGGGACAAAGCCCACTTGATCGGAGTGGATAACACCGGGAGCAGTGGCTTGAGTCATCTAGTAAATTTACTAAGATTCGTGTTGCTCCGAGATAGCAATCTAGGGTGAAAATATAATTTTTTACCAAGACGTAAATTTACTATGGTTAAACCCGGGTGTTTATTTCATTTAGGGAGGTTGAGTTCATCCATGTTCATCCCGCAAAATTGGCCTTTATTCACACTAGAAATTAATACACCATCGACTCAAATCGGAAGTACTTTTCAATCACTTCGGCATAACACAGGAATTTACCAATATTAATTTTGTTCTAATTGGCTTATTTTGCAGGCAAATCAGGGAGTAAATAGAAGTTGCAAATAGACCATCTCCTGAGCTGCAAGTTTCCCTGAAACATACACAAATTAGTGTGATTTGTGTATGTTTCAGCATGGAAACAGTGTCTAAATGGTTAAATGTTAAAAAAAAAATACTTAGGGTCCACCCCAAAAGGCATAACCAGCCCCGTGCTGCTCAGCCAGTCCTGGTTCCTAAAAATATGGGGGGAAAATCGATTAGGGTCTCCCTGTATTTTAGGAACCAGCACCTGGCTGCTGGCCAGTCCTGGTTTTAAAAATAGGGGGAAAAAAATTGTGTAGGGGTCCTCCTATATTTAAAATCAGCACTGAACCAAAAACTGACCAGGGTGTAATGCCACAGCCAGGGGGCACTATCACCGGGTCTCCCCGGCCAAATTAACAAACCAAGCTGGTAAGCCCAAGCAGTGGATCTCAGGGGAGATGGGGACCCCAATAAAAGGGTCCCCCCTCTCCCAAGCACCCCAGGCTTAGTTTAAAGCCTGGTGCTCTACCCCGCACCCCTGAGCTGTGGGTACGGGGGTAATAAGAGTGTAAAATTGTTACAGTGGATATACAGGTGCCAACATGCCTGCCCTTTGGCACTTGTGGAACTACAAGTGCCAGCAGGTGGCCGGAACCCATACCCCCACTGTAATATAGTTAAAAAACCACAACACTCACACACCATCTAAAGTACAACTTTATTACATACAACTACCTACCCCACTCACACATACCTGCTGCCAAATGATCTGTCCCCTTCTCCATGTAGAATTCAAATGGGAGTACCTGGAAAAAAGATCCTATACTCACCTCTATTCTTGTGCCGGTCTCCGTAGCATCCACTACACTTTGCAAAACAAAAAAATTATTATCCGTTCCAAGCTGGACAAGTATAGGTATGTTTGACGGCAGTCATCTGAAATTTACATGGGCCGCCAGCAAATCAGAGGCCACTTTACATGTAGCGGCCGCTCACAGGCTGTGACACTGCCAGACCGCAGTTTATCATCCATGTATTGTGACACTATAAGTAGTAGCGCAGTGTGTTATTCTTATTCATAAAAAAATATTGTGACACTGTAAGTGGTAGCGAAGTGTGTTATTCTTTTCTTATTCATAAAAAAATCTTGTGACACTGTAAGTGGTAGCGCAGTGTGTTATTCTTTTCTTATTCATAAAAAAATATTGTGACACTGTAGGTCATTGATACCGCAGTGTAATATTTAAAATTGGTACAAATTGATGTGTGTGCTGTACCCCACTTCATTTGCGTTTGTTGATATGGAAAATGATCAGTTGAGAGTATAGCAGGAACCACATACAAGTGCTGGAGATGCTGCCAGTGCCGCCAGTCATGACGATACTAATCTGTCTACATCATCTACTAAAGCCAATGCCCAACAGGGCTTAAGTCAGGGCATCTAAAATCAAAGAACCAATCTTTTACAGTGGTAAAGAAAAAATCAAAGGGAAAGTTAGCTGCAGAAAGACATAAAATTGGCAATATGACTTTCACAACACGAAGTGGCAAGACCAAGGCCTTTATTTATGACTGGTGGTTCTGACTCTTATGATGATGTAAGCACAAGTGAAAATGCTGACATAGAAATCGAGGATGCTTCTGTGCACCAGGATGAGCAGGATATTTGTGTAGCTGACGCTAATAAGGATGTTGATGATGAAGATGTTGTTGATGAGAATGTTTGTTGCGTAAATCAGGCACCAGTGGAAGAAACAGTTATTGCCCATGATAAGGAAAAGCCCATTGTCATGCCTGGGCACAAGACAAAAAAAATCCACTTCTTATGTGTGGAATTATTTCTACCTAAATCCGGACAACAATTGTCAAGCCATCTGTACCATTTGTAAAGCTAGAGTTAGTAGAGGTAAGAACCTTAACCATCTGTTACGTCATCTGCAGTGCATCCATCCAAAAAGTTTTTTTCAAAATTCAGAAACTTTGGCTAAAAAAGTACCAACAAGCAGTCCAGTGTCAGCTCCCTTCTCTCTGCTAGATCAAAGCATCTGCCATCTTCACCACCAACACCTTCATCACACTATCAATCATGAAGCGATTGGTTTGTTTGGGCTCCAACAAAACAAGCTATGGGCAGCTGACATTGCTGGCAATGATCTCTAAGTGCACAAACTGGCTTTACAGAAGCAAGATGTTGTCTCCATCATCATCCGATTCCTCAACCTCATCAGTGTGTACATCATCTTCACACAATATTAAATCATCCCTGCTGGAATCCATCATTACAGGTGTGCCTCTGTGATTTTTGGACATAATTAGCGATAAAGGTCTTCTTCATGGAATTTGTAGTTCATTTGTTTCACATTTTGAGGTAGTAGCCTCCTACGCCGATTGCTGACAAGGTTCCCGACTGTGCTGAAAACTCTTTCAGAGTACACACTGGAGGGTGGGTAGCTCAAGTAAAGCCAAGCCAGTTTGTGTAAGGGTCTCCAAATTGCCATTTTTTCCTGCCAGTAGTCAAACGGACTGTATGACATGTCTATTTGGATGTTATCATTAAAAATAGTCCTCAACCATTCTTTGAATGGTGACCATATCAGATGGAGTCACAGAAGATGTCTCATTAATTTAATTGTAGGCAATTCTTTTAGACCCAACCAGATGTCAAAGTTTGGTTGTGTTGACTCATCTGCATCACCAGTGGGTCTTTTGGGAAAGTTTAGTTTTTCCTTGGCAGCCGCACTTGCTGGAGAAAGTGAAGGAGGAGCCATCACTGCAACACGTGCCACTTGAGCTGACAATTTGCTTATCAACAGGTCTTTGCATCTCTTCAGATCTGTGTCCGCTGGGAAGAAAGACATGATGTATGACTTAAACCTAGGTTCGAGCACAGTCGCCAAAATGTATTGATCCAATTGGAAGGTCCTGACAACCCTTGGATCCTGATGAAGCGAATAAAGGACTTGATGTACAAGTCCAACATACTATTGCAGAATCGCTTAGTTCAGCTCCTACTTCAGTTTCTCAAGTTGCTTTTCCAACAGTCTAATTAGAGGAATTACCTGACTCATGTTGACAGTATCTGAACTCATTTTGCAAGTATCTACTTCAAAGAGTTTCAGCACTTTGCACAACACGGAAAGTATTTTCCACTCAGAATTCCCCCTCCTCTTCCAATGTCATAGTTTGCTATGTAGCTTTGGATAGGTTTTTGCTGTTCCTACCTCTGCTGAAGCATATAAAGGGTGGAGTTCTACCTTGTAACTACCTCTTGCTTCAGCTGGTGGCAGGGCAAATTCAAAATTTTTTGCAGGTGCTGCAATTTTCTACATGCACCTGCTGAATGGCGAAAATGTCCAGACACTTTTCAGGCTAGATAGAGGATCTCCTGCACGGCCCTGTCATTTATAAAGAAAAATTTGCACCACCAAGTTGATTGCATGAGAAAAACATAGGATGTGTTCTAATTAACCCAGCTGTAATGCTCTCACAATATTGATGGTGTTGTCAGAAATCACAAATCATGAGGAGAGTCCAAGTGGGGTAAGCCATTTTGCAATGACTTCCCTGAGTTTTTCTAAAAGGTTATCAGTGGTATGCATCTTAGTGAAACCGGTGAATGAGTTGCTGTTTCTTAGTTGCTTTTGGTGCCACTGAAGGCAATACACCCACCCAGTGGGCTGTTACAGTCATGTAATCTTATGTGCTCTGTTCCGCTTGTCCACATATCTGTGGTTAAGTGTACAGTGGGTACAACTGCATTTTGGAGGACACTAATTAATTTTTTTTAATGTCCCTGTACAGGCTGGGAATTGCTTTTCTAGTGAAGTGGAAACTAGATGGGATTTGGTTACTTGCTACCCATTGCAAAGGATTGCTTAACAGTCAAGTTTTTATTAAACTTCTGCTAGTAGCCTTCCTGGTACTTTTGTGGTATAAAGATCCACTCCCAGCAGCAGCAGGTGTAGCGCTCAAGGATTCTTCTGGGGCAAGGACTGATGTGAATGATTTAAATATTTTTGTATTTTTTTGTAAATGCCTCACCTCCTCTCCTACCCTACCCTCCTCCCTCATAAATTTGCTTCGGAATCAAAAAATGTTATTAAATTTACTACTAATCAAATCTTCCTTTCCCTGCCTTCAACTACATACATATTCCAACTCCCTCTGGTCTCTTAAATAATAAAACATTTGTTTCCCAATGTGCCATGTTGGAAGTTCAACTGCCACAGCTGCTCCAATCTTTGACATGCAGTAGCTGAATGCTGAAAATGTCCAGAAATATTTATGGCCACAGACAGCATCTCCTGTGTGCCCCTTTGATTTGAAAAAATATTCTGAACCACCAAGTTGATTTTGTGAGCAAAACAAGAAACATATTGTTCACTCATGCTCTCCCCTCCTCTCTCATAAATTTGCTTCAGAATAAAAAAATTTAATTGAATTTACTACGAATCAACCCTTCCTTTCCCTGCCTTCAATTTCATACATACTCTATCTCCCGCAGGCCTCTTGATTAATGAAAACATATGTTTCCTTATGTGTCATGTCATGTTGGGCGTTGAACTGCCACGTGTTTGTGCCACCCACTGCTGCCGCTTAGCTTAGTCAGCCAGCTAGCTTGGTGCAACTTTTGGGACTAAACTGGATGAAAACTATATTGTGAGCTGTGAGGTGGTCAAAATCGACTGGAAACAAGTGGAAATTAATGTTATTGAGGTTAATAATACTGTAGGGAAAAAAAGCACAAATTATGTGATTTTAGCAGATATTATAAATTTTTGAAAGAAAATACAGATCCAAAACCAAAACACGCAATGGTGGTTTTGACAAAACCAAATCCAGATCCAAAACACGAAGGAGCTACAGACCCAAAACCAAAACACGGGGGTCGGCGCACATCCCTAGTAATAATGAAAAAGTGAAGAATAGGAAATATAAAGCAATGTGTATTGTAATGTTGAAATGATGAGTAATATTTTCTTTTGCCAAGTGCAACATTGACATGATATTTCCTTTACTTTATGGACCTTTTTATCTCTCTTGTTACACAGGTAACTAAAGCTACCGATATCCACGGATTGCCCCGATAATTGTAGCCTGTGTTCGGGCAACCGAGGGTTAAATATCGCTTGGTCGGGCATGCCGGATTGTCCAGCATGCCCGTCCGATGCAATATTTATGAGGTAAACTGTCGGCCGCATCCTGCAGTGTAGATATTGATGAGGTAAACTGTCGGCCGCATCGGGCAGTGTATGCCCAACCGCGGCCAGCAGACAGACATTTCCTGTGTTCCTTCCCATGTAAGGAACAGGGAAATGTCTCCTCCCCCGGGGGCGGAGCGCAGATGTCGGGATAATACACTGTGAAAAATCTCACATTGTATACCGCGGACATCTGCGGCTGGCTGCCAGATAAAATGTCTGTCGGTCTGACAGGCATTTTATCTGGGCGTGTATGCCCAGCTTAAGTAAAGTGATGTAAATCTGGCACTGAAAATAAGCTGTGTATTATGTACTTTGTATCCTGATATCTGCTTAGGTATACTTGTCTCTACTTAGCTAGAATAAAATGATTTATTTATGGTAAGTAAAATAAGTAAAATAACTGAGGTGTTCACTTACCTTCAGTTCTCTGAACTGGTGCAGAGTTTCCAGAGCTGATCAGTAATATTATTACTAGAAGTGTATTAATACACAATACTTTCATTTTTGCTCATTCTCCGTTGAGCACTTCCTTTCAAAAGATTGAAACTGTTAAAGACTATGATATTACCCTGAGCCTCAGCTCCATTGTGATGCGTCATGCACTGTAATAATGAAGGCTAGGAAATGGCTAGGACCTTATTAAACACAATTTGAGCAAATAAAAATAAAATGTTTCTGTTGTGTCTTAAAAATGTTTGACATTAAAATCATTTTATGAGATCTGCTGTTTGAGATTATTAACAGTGTTATCTTTAATTTATAAATTGTCCTACAATATAGGTTCGCCATGGGGAGGATAGTTAAAATTATTTTTTCCAAATGGTTTCTGTGCTATCAAACTATTAATTAGTATTAGTTTTCATTACTTTTACTGATTGGGCCAGTTATGATTACTAGTTAGATTAGTCTGTGTCTTATAGAGTATCTTTCAAGTCCCAATTATAATACTTTAACTACTTATGTACTGTCTACTATTTTATCAGTTGTATTTATTGTATTCTATCTTTGGAATTTTAGATACCTGGTAGAATTTAAACTACTAGGCTGTGTCAAAATCCACTTTGGAGCAAGGGTTAAAAATGTAAGGTGTGTCCCCTTTTTATGATCTGATTTGTGTAGTCCTATTACAGTTAAAGGGTTGAGTTGCTGGGTCATAATAGTGATTTCCTGGTTGGGAGATCTCTTTAGAAGTCCCCCCAAATTTTGAATGTCAGATTTGTACCTTTGCAGGAAAGTACGGTAACAGTGGCTGTCTTACTGTAGGTCTTGAGGTGCTCTTCCTGTCAATATATGGGTTTAGGCCGATTCTTTGGGGTCTTTGTACCAACCAATCAGCTTCTAACTGTCACTTTACAGGCTGTGGAGTCTATGTACTAAGCCTTGAAGAGAGATAAAGTGGATGGAGATAAAGCACCAACTAATCAGCTCCTGTCACTTTACAGGCTGTTGGGTCTATGGAGTGGTGTCCCTCCCCGTGGTGACACCCAGTGCGGATAGGATTAGAGTGCGTGGCAAAACTGTGCTGCAGCAAGAAAAAGGTGGGAGGCCTTCGGCCCGAACCCGTTTTAGTCACTCTGTGGGTCCCGGGGTTGTGGACTGCCCCCGGGGACCAGTCTGTGTGCAGTGCTGGCTTCCTCATTGTGTCAGGAGCTGAGTGCTGCACATAATGCTACAGTGCAGCACCCACTCCTGTCACTGAAGAGGATGCGGCACTTTGGTGTCACCCCTCGGTGGGTGGATCCCGGATGCAGCCCACCACCCCTCTTGTGACACCACTGAGTCTATGTACTAAGCCTTGGAGAGAGATAAAGTGAATGGAGATAAAGTACCAACCAATCAGCTGCCACTTTACAGGCTGTGTTTGAAAAATTACAGTTAGGAGCTGATTGGTTGGTAATTTATTTCTTTCCCAGGCTTAGTACAAAGACCACTAACTCACTGGAGTCAACTACACTGCCAATTTTGGAGGGCCTATTTATGTATGATTGGCAGGGGAGTTTGGGAGTTGTTGGTGATGGGATGGCAGTTGGCCCCCATATACACCTTTTATTGATTATTTGGGCAAGATGGCGATACTGTGTGTTATAGGGTTCTTTTATCACCAGCATACCTTTTCCCTTCTTTCAGTAAATAATTAAAGCTGACCATTTTCCCCACCAATATGTCTCCATATGTTTATTGTACTGTAGATATGTTGTTTCCTCTATTCACCAGGTGTAGAAATGTAGGCTGACATAAGCCAATAGGAAGTTCAATATGGTCTTTATTTCATATTGGAATTTTATTTTCAACCATATTATCAGGGCGTCTTTATGAGGGTAGAGGGCTCACACGCACTGTCCGAGCCCTCCACTTTGCACTTTAAATATTGTGTTATTTTTTATTTTATTTGTTTTTCATATATTGCCTTTAGTGAGTCATTTGCTGTTTTTATATTTATCCTATGCATTTGGATTACTGCTGCACCTCTCATAGTGATGCCCACTCTTATCATTTCCTTGCACCCTTCAGTTGCTGTATAATACAAGTTTCTTAATTATATTTTCCTGTCCAATGTGTATAGATATTGTACACTATACTATGTACCTATTTGTGCCTGTTTAGTCTATATTACCAACCCTTTCCCATTGTTACCTCTCCAACACTTCTCACGCTGTGACATCCAACACACCTACTTTTATTAATAGTTACTAACTAACTATACATTTTACACTATCTTTACTAAAATTTTAATTGTACAGTACTTACATGTATCCCCTGTCCATTTATGTACTTTAACCCTTTTAGTAATATCTCAGTAATGTCATTCCCTTTTTATATATATTATATTATGGATTTATACTGTAACCTATGTTCTATTCTAATTTCTCTACCCCGCAACATTTGGCATATTGGGCCGCCTTAAGCCGGCCAGTGAGCCCAAATCCAATTTTTATTTATCCTTAATCTTGCTGGGCTGGCCCACTGCTTGTGCAGTCACACAGTTCAGACTGGCTCAACAGGGCACCAACCCTTACTGCTCCCCAATGCAACAGGGTCCTGCCCCCTATAATAACGTTTGCAGCAAAGAGTGAGGAGCCCATCTCCGGAGGTGTAACTAGTGTTAATGACACTCAAAAAAAGTGCGACCCTTGAAATCTGTCCTTTCAAATTGTCATATTGATACTCAAATAAAAACATAGTAAAAACACAAATTCGGGAAGTGCATGAGCAAGACTAAACTTTGATATAATAGAGAGTGGAATTGAAATCTTAAGTGAATGTCAGTGGTCTGGGTCACCTATACACCAGAAACCTTAGGCATTTTATTGAAGTGAAATAAATGTGAAATGCTTTTTAAAAAAAAACTCCCATCACCAGCTGTTGACCTCAATATGCGGCTATGGGATCTCCACTAGGGTGCTACGCTACTTACAGCATTTTACCCCAGTGGGGAATATAACTTTAAAGCATATTTTTGCACTTGGGTCCACCACTCGCTAGTTTCGCGCTGGGAAGTATTCCCACTCTAATGTAAATTTTTTTTAACCCAACCATGTATATTATTTGAAGCTCTTAGCACACTACAACACAGCTTGTTATCTGCTAAATAGGCCTTGCACCTCCGTTTTTTTAAAAGAACAGTGACTAGCTGTATACATTATGTGCACTGATTTATATACATGGTGAAGAGCTTTATCCTGCTAACTTCCTCTGCATAGAAGCTCAGGATATGCTAATAAAAGTCATACTGGCAACAAATGTATGACAAATCACTTATGCAGACTTCAAAGCTGCAGTTCTTAATGGTTGAAGACTTATGCGGGGTACACACTGACAGATATCTTGGCCATCCAATTGATCGGCTAAAATATTGGGTGTCCGTCGGCTAGTGTGTACTAGCGATATGTCTGTGAACGCAGTCGTTCACAAACATTGCGTCGCTCTGCTGCACAGCCGATGGCAGATATATCTGCAGATATAAGAAAGGGGGAAGAGAGGACAAGCGCCCAATAGTGTGGTATCTCTGAAAACAATTGATTATAAATATGTTCTCAATGTATATGCGTACCACAGAGCCATAACTAGACTTTTTGGTGCCCTGTGCCAGAAAGAGCATTGGCGCCCCCCTCATTTTTCAAAGAGACATAATGCACCCAAAAAAGGGGCAAGGCTTCATGGGGAAGGGCCAGGGAAGAGATAGGAGAGGCCAGGAGATGCTGGGGATGAAATAAGAGGAAGCTACAAGCAAGAATGATAATAAACAGAAATTTGACAGGCTCAAACAGCGCCCCCTGACCTGTGGTGCCCTGTGCGATGGCACCGGCCGCACTACCCTAGCTACGGCCCTGGCGTACCATATATACACTTGTCAATTAAACGTATCAGACAGGTCTTTTTAACATCAACCATGGAACACCTTCAACAAACGCCTTTAACCCGGACTCCAGGGAACCACAGATATTTTTTTCAGCAACCGTATCAATGCAAATAAATTGGCTCCATAGTGTAGTATGTTGTGACCAATATTCAATTTATACACACAATACATTCAATACACCGCTGGTTCTCAAAATCTGTCCTCAGGACCTCAAACAGTGCATGTTTTGCAGGTCTCCTCACATAATTACTAGTGAAGTAGTTAGCTGCACTTGTAGATCTTTTAAAATGTGTCAGTGAGTAATGAATACACCTGTGCACCTGCTGGGTGACCTGCAAAAAGTGAACTGTGTGGGGTCCTGAGGATCACTGCAATACACAAACACATAACATAGTTAAAACAATGGTACTTATCTTAATTAATCTGTGGCTGGTCTCCTTGGGAATATACTCAGAGCATTCAGGCCTTGAGTGCTGGTATACAGTGCATCCAGAAAGTATTCACAACACTTCACTTTTTCCACATTTTGTTATGTTACAGCCTTATTCCAAAATGGAATAAATTAATTTTTGTCCTCAAAATTCTACACACAATACCCCATAATGACAACGTGTTAAACATTTTTTTTTAGATTTTTTGCAAATTTAATTAAAAAAAACAAAAAAACTGGGAAATCACATGTACATAAGTATTCACAACCTTTGCTCAATACTTTGTTGATGCACCTTTGGCAGCAATTACAGCCTCAAGTCTTTTTGAATATGATGCCACAAGCTTGGCAAACCTATCTTTGGGCAGTTTTGCCCATTCCTCTTTGCAGTACCTCTCAAGCTCCATCAGGTTGGATGGGAAGCGCGGTGCACAGCCATTTTCAGATCTCTACAGAAATGTTCAATTGGATTCAAGTCTGGGCCCTGGCTGGGCCTCTCAAGAACATTCACAGAGTTGTCCTGAAGCCACTCCTTTGATATCTTGGCTGTGTGCTTAGGGTTGTTGTCCTGATGAACGTTGAACCATCTCCCCAGTCTGAGGTCAAGAGCGCTCTGGAGCAGGTTTTCATCCAGGATGTCTCTGTACATTGCTGCATTAATCTTTCCCTCTATCCTGACTAGTCTCCCAGTTCCTGCCACTGAAAAACATCCCCACAGCATGATGCTGCCACCACCATGCTTCACTGTAGGGATGGTATTGGCCTGGTGATGAGCGGTGCCTGGTTTCCTCCAAACATAACGCTTGGCATTGACGCCAAAGAGTTCAATCTTTGTCTCTCATGGTCTGAGAGTCCTTCAGGTGCATTTTGGCAAACTCCAGTTGCTTCCGTCTGGCCACTCTACCATACAAGCCTGATTGGTGGATTGCTGCAGAGATGGTTGTCCTTCTGGAAGGTTCTCTCTCCACAGAGGAATGCTGTAGCTCTGACAGAGTGACCATCAGGTTCTTGGTCACCTCCCTGACTAGGGCCCTTCTCCCCCGATCGCTCAGTTTGGATGGTCGGCCAACTCTAGGAAGAGTCCTGGTGGTTCCGAACTTCTTCCATTTACGGATGATGGAGGCCATTGTGCTCATTGGGACCTTCAAAGCAGCAGCATTTTTCTGTACCCTTCCCCAGATTTGTGCCTCAAGACAATCCTGTCTCTGAGGTCTACAGACAATTCCTTGGACTTCATGCTTGGTTTGTGCCCTGACATGCACTGTCAAGTGTGGGACCTTATATAGACAGGTGTATGCCTTTAAAAATCATGTCCAATCAGCTGAATATACCAAGGGTGGACTCCAATTTTGAGCTTTATGGCAAAGGCCGTGAATACTTATGTACGTGTGATTTCTTAGTGGTTTTTTTAATTAAATTTGCAATAATCTCAAAAAAACTTTGTACACGTTGTCATTATGGGGTATTGTGTGTAGAATTTTGAGGACAAAAATTAATTTATGACCATTTTGGAATCAGACTGTAACATAACAAAATGTGGAAAAAGTGAAGTGTTATGAATACTTTCCGGATGCACTGTACCTTGGCTAGATGCAGCTGTATAGCTGCCTTGAGGGCTGGAGGTGACTTGGCTGGCTGTGGCCTGTGGGCCAGTAAGACGAGATGCAGCCTTTGGGCCGGTAGCAGCCTTGAGGGCTGGAAGTGACTTGGCTGGCTGTGGCCTGTGGGCCAGTAAGATGAGATGCGGCCACTGGGCAGGTAGCAGCCTCTGGGCTGTGTAGCAGCCTTGAGGGCTGATAGACTTGGCAAGATGACGCTGAGATGCCCTTAGTGCTGCCGGGATGACACTAGTGATAGTACACAAGATTGCGTACACAGGACGCTGAGGTGCACTTCATGCCGCCGGGAGGACACTAGCTTTAGTACTCAAGATTGCATACACAGGGCGCTGAGGTGTGCTTAATGCCACCGAGATAACACTAGCGGTAGTACATAAGATCACGTACTCTGGTGTGAGACCTGTGCCGCCTGGTTGACACAAGCTGTTGGACACTGGGTTGCGCACTCTGGACACTGAGTGTGGTCTATTCCACCTGGATGATACAAACAGCAGAGGGCAGGAATGAAGACCATGCTGCCAAGATGACACTAGCAGCAGGTAGTACAAATGCAGTCTGTGCCACCTAGATGACACAAACAGCAGGAACAATAAAGCTGACTAAATACTGGGAACTCAACTGGATATAGGAGACCACGCTCAGAACCGGAAACACGAGAAACGCTATCACCGGCATCGGAGCAGCGTTCACAGGAGAAGGTCATGGACGCAGGAGCCAATCCGGGCCAATCCCAGAATGATGGACAGGAGGTAGGCGGAGTTTCAGCAAACGCTGGCCCAGTGTTCGCTTTGCACAGCATTAGCAGTGCAGCGCTTGTGACAAAAATCCATAAACTTCTTAAAATCTTCTTCATCTCCATCCCATATGATGATAATGTTATCAATGTATCTTTTGTAAAATCGAATGTTGCCATTATATGGGTTGTGCAGAAACTGTGACCATGGCAGTCCCGCAGATCTGGAGATAACATTGATCTAAAAATTTAAAACAATTATGAGTTAAAATGAACTGTATTAAGATGCAGATAAAATCCTTGTGGGGTTTGCTGAGATTGGGGTCACTTTCCAATGTTTTCTGACAAGCTAGGATACCTTTTTCATGCATAATTGATGTATATAGTGATGATACATTCACAGTGGCCCATTTGTAGTTGTCTTTCCATTCAAACTTCTCCATGTAATTAAGTACACTGGTTGTGTCTTTTAGATATGAGGTGAGCTCTTTTAAATGCAGGCTCAAGAACACATCCACATATTCTGTTAGGTGGGCCATCAGTGAATCGATCCATGCTATTATTGGCCTACCTGGTGGATTTTCCAAGCTTTTATGTATCTTAGATAGGTTCTAAAAAATGGGTATTGTGGGAGTACAGTTTAGAAGACATTAATATTTGCCTTTAGATATAATGTTGTTATGTAGGCCATGTACCAGGATTCCTCTAAGTTCCGTTAAAAATTAATCAGTGGGATCTTTGGGTTGGGGTTTATACTATTTGATGTCACTTAATAGTCTCATGGCTTTTTTCTCTCTATCTCCTCTATTTTGGATAACGATGCCACCTCCTTTGTCTGCCAGCCTGAGTACCAGATCTTCATTATTCTTTAAAGTTTTGAGGGCATATTTCTCAGCATGGGTTACATTAGACTTCACAACATCCGTACTCTTCTTGTCTAGTAGGTCCTTTTAACTAGATCATAAAAAATACTTATATGATGTCCCTTTGATTCTAGGGGATAGAATTTTGAAGGAAGTTTCAGGTTTGATTTAGATGAATTGTAGTTTGTCAGGACCGCAGTTTCTTTCCTGGTGAGTGCCTTTTTAGTGCTAACTTCCCGATAAACTTATTAAAGTCTACAAACATCTGTAACTAATTCATTTTCTGTACCGGGGCAAATGTTAGGCCTCTGCTTAAAAGTGAAATTTCTGGAGTTGTTAGAACATGTGACGATAAATGTGACATGTGACGATAAATGAAATATTCCTTAATTTATGGACAGATATATCTGCCCACTTGCAGCAGAGGACCCTGGGAGGGGGGACGGAATACGCCCCCTGGGACAGCGGGACTCTGAGACAGATGATGGTTGTTCGGTGTGTACGAATGACTATCATCTGCAGATATATCTGTTCAGTGTGTACCCAGCTTATTGAGTCTCAACACGCATTGCCTTAACAAGGCTATTAAATGGATGTTCAGGTGCTTAAATGAAACAGGAAAGCTGTATACACAATATACGATGTGTGTACCAGGAACATCATGATGTGATGGAACAATATATCACACCAGCCGTACATACTGTACGACCCGGTTGTCGAAGTCAAAAATATTAAAATACACTTATATCCCAGACTTTAACAAAATCCCAGTTTACATTGTCCTAACATATAAAAAAAAAACAATATCAGATTGTTTTATCCAAAACTTTTAAAATCGACCTTGGATTGATTGGGAGTGTAAATACCGTATGTTTGCCTTAATTGTTAGCTTGGACATTGGGAATCTGTTGGTGATCAAATAGACCCTGTACTGTAATTGTCTCTGGTCAGCAGAAATCCAACAAGAAGGTCAGATAACATACAAATTGCTAAAGATATGCAGACATTTCATTGTAGCTCCTGACTGCATTGTTTAACACGCCTTGTGCATGCCAGTATCTGTGCATTTTGTTTATTCAATATGTATATATAGAACAGATCAGACATTTACATTAGAATTAATAGTGACGTGTCCAATGTATTATATATATCCCGGCTTTCGTGGCTCACACAATACAAACCTGCCTCCTACACAATAATTTACACATAGTAGTCACACATACAACCAACACTTTACACCAAGGTACAAATATATTAAAGAGAAGAAAAACAGCTATACATATAGTCCAGGGACGGGACCACATATTAACATCGTGTTTGGGGTCAAAATGCACAGAATTGTGTTAGCGGTAATCCGGTGGTTGCGAATAGATTGTCACACATTGCGGCAAGCAGATATTAGCAATGCTGGATTTATGTTTAATATCACATATAACAATGGTTGATTTGAACTAGCTTTTTGGTGGGAACCCAGAGGTGAACACCTGTAACAGCATCCTGAGCCTAGACATCACCCACTGTTTGAACCAACCAATGACCCCCAGTGAACTGGAAAACGTCCCGCCCCTGGACCAATTGAAGAAGACACAGACTGCTATTATAAACACCCATAATTTAACTATATAAATTAGGCTCCCCTGGTCCAGAAAGTAGTAGCTGTATTCTACCAGTCATCTGGTGACGACTGTACTCTGGATCCAGGGAGTGCATGCGAATGTATGTATACTTGTTTGTAACTCTGACCTTTTTCCTGAACTGTTTTTTACCACTGTATAACTTGTGACAATAATGTTATATATACTTTCAATACAAAATAGGTACTTTTGTGTGTTGGACCACAGAAACTGGTGTGTATGTTCACTTGCTTTCACATAAGGTAATTATACTGTGATATATATATATTGCACTGTAATTCACATTGTATTTTTGATATCATGATAGCGACTATTATGCATACTGGTGGTGTTACAATAAGGGAAGGCATTGCGTATGCATCACACGTTGTGTGCACTGTGCATACACATTTTCATATCGCCATACGCAAGGTGCGTCCACATGGCGTCAACAGCCATAGTGAGATTTGAATAGGATTTCACAGATGGGGGCTCTGTCCGGTCCATCTCACACTCACGGACTAACTGGAGTACTCAGACGTTGGTCTAACAACAAAGGGTGGAGACGCATCACTAACACAATTTTTGTTTTAAAACTATCTAATGTTGTTAAATCACATCTGTCTTGTATAGTCTCAGAGGTGCTGGTGCAAACCGAGGGACAATAAAGAAAAGCTATTTCTTTGGTCTGTTGGCGCGAAATTACGCACACTGTATAAATTATGTCCTTGTACTCTTGCCATAAGTTATAGCACTCATTTTAGGTCTGAATCAAATCGGATAAGTTTATTTGAAATTATAAAACTGTGTGAGCGTATAAGTGCATAATACTTGCATAGACCCGAGATAACAAAAGCTCCATTCGCGCCTAAACATTTAGCTAGCATGCAGCAGTTGTTGTCCACCTGGGTCACTTCAGGTGCTTGTGGGGAACGTGTAAGCATATAAAAATACCAATCGTTAACAGCAATAAGAATACAGTTTACGTTTTATTGCTAGATTTGATTGTTAACGTGTGATAGTTGCGTACACAGGCATGCAACGATACACGTGCATGCATACGCCGACACACACATAGCATGGTACGCAAGTACGGTTGAGAGTGTGTAAATTTGCTGCACTATAAGCAACGGGTTAATACATTAAATTAAGGTATATAAATATATATCTATATGTATATTGACAAAAAAATAACTATTCGATTTGAATAGGATTACTGTAATATTTTACAACAAAGTGTAAAACCTCTGGGAAAGTACTATCTGTTTCTGTGAAGTGATTTTTCTGTACAGAAAAAATAGTTTTTTCTTTTTTGTGAACAGTTGAAAGAGAATTGCATAAGTGTGTGAACCAGAAAGGTACCGCAATAAAACGCTGAACTAAGAGAGGTTCTGGCGGCGTGTTAGGATCGCAACCACACGTTGTGGAGGAAATGTGTCCTATTTGAAATCAATTTCAAGGTCTGAGGCTGTCCTATGAAGACCTCAGGTGCAGGGGGCATGTCATAGTTAAACTGCCTCTGTAATCGTAAGACACATAGATAACCAGTACCTGTGTGTCTTGCGATTGGACCGCATGTTTGTGTATTGTACGCATAGAGTATAATACACAAGAGTGATTTGTGTAAAAGAAAGGAAATTTCACTGATTCTCTCGGTTGAAAAGTCCTGGTTGAAGTCCACTGGATGGGGTGGTGACATTTCCCATCCGGAATTCTAGTGGAAATAAACCAAAGTAGGTAGGGACCCCTGCTATATGCGTTGCCTGTTGTAGAACGGTCAGTTGCATATTGACGGTGAAGTACTTACAAAGAATTCCCCAATGGTATCCTAAAGAAGTAAATTAGTAGTTTGGTAAAGCCACCAAAATGGGTGCTAAATCTACTCGTAGAATGACTGAGTCAACTGTGGTTCCAGTTGAGGGCGGACCGAAAGGATCCGCAGGGTACATAATGCGTAACAAGTATGGTAAGTACGCAATGGCTTATGTTAATGAATGGGTATAAATGACTGAGAGTGGTAAAGTATCATTTAAAAAATTTGGTAGTTTCAATCCCGAGGTATTACATATAGTACAAAGTCAAATATGTCTGATAAAGTCACGCAAATTGAGGACGAAACATAATGATTGTCTGAATTTGTGGCAACAAGAAGGGGAAATTAAAAGAGAAATGAGTAAGGAGCAGAAAACTGGTACTTTAGAAAGAGTGAAAGCAAGTGCACCACCACCACCACCATATGTGGGAGGGGAAAGAGTTACAACCAGTATAACTACAAAAAATGAAAATAACTAACCTATACCCTGTACTAACCAATTTGGAAAGTTTTTATTCAGGAAGAGATGATGACCCTACCCTGGTTTCGGCCATTTCTCATGCACTCAGCATCCAAGAGGGGCAATATTCCGAAGTAAAGGAGGGGTTGCAGCAGATGCAGGAGAAGTGGCTGGGACCAGCGAAGCAGGTTAGCATGGTGCCATCCATAGTACCGAGACGGTAAGGCCCGGAATTAATTTGGAAAATAGTGAAGTAGCAGGAATATACCCTGTTCGCACAATAGCAGTTCCCAGTGGGAAAGCGGACAGGCATGGGGTAATTCCTGTTACAAAGGTAGACATGTATTGCCCTTGGACTAGGTCCGAATTGCGGACCATTATCACAAATTTTGGCCACATACTTCCCAGTTGCAGTGGACTGGAAGTAAATCTTTACTATAAAACAAAAAGATAATGAGACTACAATGGATTATTTTACAAGGGCATTACAAGAAATGGCTAAATATACTGGGGTAGCCAACATAAAAGATGAAATACACCACCGGGAAATAGCCATCTCAGTACTAATTGATGGACTTAAAGAATCTTTGAAAACAAGGATACAAACCTCACTGCCCAATTGGAGGGGTATAACTGTAGATGCCCTTAGGGAATCCACCTTACAACATGATAAAAACATAAGTAAATGCAAGGAAGAAAGGGCAGAGAGGCTAATGACGGTAAGTATCCAGGCTCTGGAAAACACACACACCACCATTATAAAATAACACATATAGGGAAGAGGGTGGCATGGTAAGGATAGGAGCAGAGGATGGAGGCCAGAGGAACAGAGATGGTAGATATGTATCATCCCTTATATGGTGTTTATTCTCATGAATATATATTAGTTATGTAATTCATGTACCATGTAGTCTTCAATCTCTCACATACCCCATAGCACCCACACACAAGATTATCTCTATTCTATCACATCTCTCTCTCTCTCTCTCTCTCTCTCTCTCTCTCTCTCTCTTTCCCCATAAGTATTTTCTTCAGATAGATTGAATTCCCCAATGTATTAATAAGTCCCGGATTTGCTCTAAATGCATGAAGAAATATTTCTACCCTTTTACAATCTCCTCCTTCTTCATCCATGTGTCTCTATGCCACCATGTTCTACTTGGTTAAATAAACCTAAGACCTGATTAAGCTGTACCACATGTCAACTAACTCCCACCTCTGCTGTGCAACATCCTATACACCCAGGGCCCAGTGTACTGTCTGTGATTATATACATATATTTACATCTATTAGGTTAAGAACCCCAGTATCCTTACCTGGTCACTCTGCCAATAGTTCACGTGCCCAGGTGCACTCCGCTTTACTAGGTTAAGGGTTCATACACTGCTCTGCTAACAGGCTATGAGTTCAACCATAGGCTCTGACTAATGCAAGAGGGATCTGAACCAAGGCCATCACTGTGCACTATTCAGACCGTTGAAAGACCATATACCCTTGATGTGGAACTAGCTGATATCAAAATCAACAAGCTGCAGTGATATGGAATAAGAGGATCTGAGCGATTACAGACAGACCCTTATTTACCTGTATGAAGAATGTACAGTGCAGAGATCAGCATGATGTTTTAGAAGTTGACAGGTGCAGAAAATTATGCTACATGGAAGTTTGCCCTGGAGATGCAGTTAAAGTGGGAAAAGCTATTGAAGGTTACTAGCAGTCTTGGTGATAATCCAAGCTCAGAAGAAGTATTTAGAGTTATAGGGACAATAGGTCTAGCTGTGGAATCACATGTATATTCCATTATCCACAGTAGAGCAACTGCACATGACATATGGGTGACTGCGCAGGTGGCTAAAGAAGATAAAAGACTAATGAGAAGAATTGACTTGAGACACACATTATATGCAACAAAGCTTAGTGCATGCCAGAACATGAACAAGTATATTGACAGAATGCTATCCATCTCTCAGCAATTTACATCAATGGGCATCATACTGTAGTAGATGACAAGGAAATTGCAATGTTGATGCTGCCAAACCCTAAGCAAGAGTATGACTTCCATGTAGTAGCATTAGTCTAGTACTACAAAGCTAACCACAGAAACTGTACTTGCTAAGTTATTGCAGTTTCAAGAGTACTTACCTACAGAAACAAATGCTAAAACTTCTGTTCTACTGTCTAAAAGATCAAAGCACAGAAAGCTTAAGTATGGATGCTTTATATGTTACAAGTTGGGACATAAGGCCTCAAATTATAGATTAAGTGTATCAAGTGGCACCTCATCACCTAAATGTGACAGCAGGAATGAGTCAACCTGAAATGTAGCAGATAGCCACTGCAAAGTCTGCTGGTACATGGACTCAGGAGCCACAAGGCATTTTAGCTGTAATGAAAGTTGGTTCGAGTCATTAAGTGCATGTGAGTCCATAAATGACAGAGGAATAGAAGACAAGGTATGAAATGCCACAAAAGTTGGCACAATTACTATATGCTTGAAAGTTAAAGGCAAAGCAAAATCTGATAATGTCGGAGAATATGACAACAAAGGTCTAGCCAATTATCTTAAAGAAAATGGCATACAGCATCAGTCAACTACTGCTTATACATAGGGGTTCTGAGAGGGGAGGGGCGGGTACTAATTACCTGGGCCCGGGCTTGTTGGAGGGGCTGGGGAGTGGCCACATCCAATACTGCCCTCTACTCCCTCTTATCTGTCAGCAGCCCAGCACACACTGCTATGTGCTGGGCTGCAGTGAGAGACTGCTTGCTGCTGCTGAGCAGCAGTCTCCTCTCCTCTGCCTGTGCTAGCACCCCCCCTGGATTTGCACCGGGCTAATGGGCTAACAGCACCCTCCTCCCCAGCGTGCAGTTCTGTGAAGCTACAAATAGGTTTTTCATTTTGATTTTTTTCTAAGGGGGCATGGCCACACCTCCACACCTCCAGTGATTAGGTAACTCCCCCTTCCCTGGGCCAGCTCTCTGCAGCCCTGCCTATACACCAGAACAAAATGGTGTGAGTGAAAGAGCAAATAGGACAATAGTTGAAAGAACTCAAGCTATGCTGAATGATACAAGTCTTGACAAAAGATTTTGTTTAACTCAAAAATGTATCACCTACAGTGGCAGTCAAAGTCAAGACCCATTGGAGGTATGGACTGGGAAAAGACTAAACATCAGTCATTTATGTATATTTGGAAGTAGGGCGTACAAACTTGATCCTACACCCACCAGATGCATCATGCTGGGATACTAAAACAAAGCAAAAGCTGTAATTTGTGGAATGTCAATAACATAAAGCTTATACAGTACTATCAAGGGACGTTGTGTTTCATGAGACTACAGTACTTCAGCTAAAGACAATCAGAGTATTGTGCAGCCATAGGGACCTACAGTATGTTGCTAGACATGCCTGCAGCTGAAAGCATGTCAGAGATTGAGACATTAAGTACAGATAACCACTAGATGAATGTAGTTCCGTGAAGAGCAACAAGGCGAAACCTCCAGGAAAGTATAGTGAGGAGTTTACTGGACTTGTTCGCTGTGTAGCTAAGAGACTTTGAGGGGTATTCAATATGAAACGTTAACTTCACTGTCGAAGTTAATGTTTCATATCGGAGTTTTTTTCTGCGTTAAGGTATGGTGCGCGCTCCCGCTTATCCCCGTATTCAATATAAAATTAACGAAAATGGGAAACTCCGAAGTTGGATTTGTGTAAAGTTACGAATTCTTCCTTAAAATAATTGTCAGACCCCCCTAAAGTTGTAAAAACATGGGGGAACACTATGGGTACCCCCGTTTTAGCCTTTAATTGAAAGTCGGGGATTTAAATAGCCGCAGCAGGTGTTTTTTTCCCGACATTGAATAAGTGATGCAGAAGAGCACTTAGGTAATTTTTTTAATTTTTTTAAGTGGTCCCATCAAATTTGGGGTACATGAAAATGGGTACTAGCATATTTTTAAGTCCCTAAAGTAATTTTTTTAAAATTCTGCATTTGTGCACCTGCCGCTATAATTCTATTCTAGAAAACATCTGCCGCATACTTGCAGATTAGCCCTGAACCTATTTCCCTATTGTTAAACAATTTTTTCCCATTTTTTTTTTACCCCAATTTTTAAATAAATTTTTTGGGGTGTCCCTATTTTTTTTTAAAACTTTTTTTTGACACAGTTCTTTTTTAAATGTCATTCACAGGGGTGCAGGCTATTTTTTTTAAGCCTGCACCCCTAAACCCCAATTCTGCACTTTTTTTCGACACCTATTCAATGGTGAAAAGTTATCCCCATTTTTTATCAAAGACTTTTCAAAACTGCGATAAGTCTTTGAAATTGAATACGGTGTAAAAGTAAAACCTGCGATAATGACGTCATACCTCCGATATTAACGCAAAAACGATGTTATCGCACCCATATTGAATACCCCTGTTCATGATAAAAAACCAAGTTGTGACTGGCAAAACTGAAAATAAGTCCTAAATACAGCATTATGGCCCAAATGTAATAGGGTGAGAGTTTAGAAAATGTGATAGAAAACTGACATTTTTAAACTCAGCCAATGTAATAAAGTCACAGAACATGCAAACTTGCTTGTTTATCAGGCTAAAAAAACTCTCAGGATTTAAAAACTCATTCAGTGTTTCTTATATTGAAAATACAACTCAATCAATGTATTAGTGTGAGAGTTTTACTGCTAAACGCTCACATTTTCTAAACTCTCACCCTATTACATTTGGCCCCAAGTGTCCATGCAAAATGAAATAATCAAAAGTTGTGTGTCCAACTGCAATTGGAGAAGCAGGAGAAGAAAAACGTTCTGTTGCCTACTGTTGGGTTTAATGGTGCATACACATGGTCAGATTTTTCTTCAGATCTGAACGATAACGATTTAAAAAATCGTTCATATCTGAAGGAAAATCTGACATATCTGTCAGATGAACTATTTGAACGATTCGCGTTCCCGATGGTCAGATAACGATGTCTGACATCTGATGTGTTTGCAGTCATACTTGGACGATTCCATTCATTTTAATGCAGTCAAAAATCATTCAAATCGTTCAAATCTTTGGTACAATCGTTCAAATCGTTCATCTGACAGATCTGACAAATCTGACCATGTGTATGCTCCATAAGTGTGACTTAGACATTTATCATTTGGAGAAAACTGTAAACATTTCTTCCAAACATTAATTTAACAGGGAGCTGGTAAAGAAAGCTTCAGTTAGTATGTTCAGTGAACACAGTGTTGCCAACATGTTCATGAAAAGTTTGAATTCTAATGCCTGAAGTGTTTTCTTGCAGGAATGAGGACTAGAACATATTTGAAGTACCAATGTTTCTCATTCACCCATATTACTTCAATGTCTCTTGTTGTAGGTGGGACATCTAATATTGTGTGATGCCCACTGTATTTATATTTGATTAGAAGCAGTATTCAGCGAGGGAGGATGTTGGATGAGTGCTACTTCATATCCATATAGCAGCAGAGGTGGCAGTCTCTATGACCCACCGCAGCTCAGCAGGAGGCCTGACCTCCAACATGCGCTACTGTGCATGTGCATCCTGTTGGCGTGTCTTTCATCCACAGCATTCCTGGAAACTGGACGTGCCCTCTGAGACTCCCAGCCATAAAAGCCCTACAGAGTACTGCAAATTCCCTTTACCACCCCCGGTATTACTAAGGGGCACAGCGCCACTAACCACCGGGGCATACACTATCCTGCCATCCGGCGCACTACAATGCCTAGCAATACCGAGACACTCTAGGCTGCTCGAGATTTTTATTTTACTTGTTCATCCCTGTGTCTCTATCCACAACCTTGTTGTTCTACCTGGTTGAATAAACCTAAGACTTGGTTAAGCTGCAACATGTGTGGACTAACTGCCACATGCACTTCTGCTGTGCAACTCACTTAACATCCTGCACACCCAGGGCCCAGTGTATAGTCTGTGGTTATATACATATTTTTACATCATACCATCTATTAAGTTATGGACCTCAGTGTCCTTCCCTGGTCACTCTGCTAATAAGTCACGTTCTGTGGAATTCGAAGTGCTCCGAACACCGGGGAACTGAGTCCACCCGAACCATGGCTCAGGTGTTCCCGTCTGACTCGGATCCCACTTCGAGGCCGTACGTTATCCCACCAACGTCGGATTTCGCGAGAGTTGTTTTCTATATAAGGCACCACGACCCGGACTCTGCACCGTTTCACTCACCTGCTGCGCACTCCTCTGCTGAGACTCGCAAGTGGCTATGCTGGCAAAGTGACTATGTATAGGGGGCACATTGCATGCTGATGTATGCTGCGCTATATTCTGCTGATTAAAGTGGCTGTGTCCAGACTCACAAGTGGCTGTGCTGGTAAAGTGATTGTGTATAGGGAGCATGCTGCACGCTGCTGTATGCTGTGCTATACTCTGCTGATTAAAGTGGCTGTGTCCAGAATCACAAGTGGCTGTGTGTACAAAAAAAAGTTTAAGAAAAGTAAGAAAAACTTTCAAGAAAGTTAAAGCTTAAGAAGTAAAAAAAAAATGTTTTTTTGTGGTGCTGTACCCCACTGTGCATACAAGCACCATGACTCCTTGGGCTATACCCCACTATGTATACAAGCACTGTGACTCCTTGGGCTGTAGCCCACTGCATGTTTATAGCACACAAGTACTGTGACAAGTTAATGCAATCAAAGTTTAAAAAAAAAAAAATATATATATATAAAATGTAAAAACTGTTTATCTGTGCTGTACCCCACTGTGTACTGTATACAAGTACTGTGACTCTGCAGGTCGTAGCCCACTGTGTACACAAGCACTGTGACTCCTTGGGCCGTAACCCACAGTGTATACAAGCACCATGACTCCTTGGGCTGTACCGAAATGTGTATACAAGCACTGTGACTCCTTGGGCCGTAGCCCACTGTGTATACAAGCACTGTGACTCCTTGGGCTGTAGCTCACTGCGTGTTCATAGCACACAAGGACTGTGACAAGTTAATGCAAGAAAAGTAAAAAGTTTAAAAAAAAAAAAAAATAATAAAAGTTAAAATAAACTATTTATTTGTGCCATACCCCACTGCATATGCAAGCACTGTGACTCCTTGGGCCATAGCCCACTGTGTATACAAGCACTGTGACTCCTTGGGCCATACCCCACTGTGTACACAAGTACTGTGACTCTGCTTACCATATTCCACTGTGTGAGTGGTGATTAGTAAATACATAATACTAGTTTTTGTACAACTTGAGTGTTTTCATCAATATGGATCACGACAACCAACTGAGAGGAGAGCAGAAGCAGCAAGCAAATGCTAACACTGCAGCTGCTGCAACCAGTCATGATGACGATACTAGTCCTTCACTATCATCTAAAGCTAATGCTCAATGGCATAGAGGCTTTAAAAAAATCAGGGTATCTGAAATAAAAAATTTAGATTTTACAGGGGAAAAGACAAAAACACTTCTAAATGTTAGTGCAGAAAAACAGAAAATTGGCAACATACCATTCACCACATGCAGTGGCAAGGAAAGGCTCAGGCCTTGGCCTTTATTTCTGAGTGATGGTTCTGCAACTGTCAGTGAGACATCTTCTGCCTCTCATGACAATGAAAGACCTTTTCACTCAGACTTTAGAAGAAGTGTAAAATACAAACCACTAAGGTAGTAGATCAAACTGTGCGATCAGAAATATAAATGTCAGAAATCCCTGAGGAGAGTCTAAGTGTGTCCACGAGTGCTATGTGTGAGTCTGACTGTTTAGAAAAGCCACATTCCACAGTTTCTGCTCCTCTGAGATTTGTGGGGATGAGCAGCATAAGTATTGCTGATGACATAGAAATTGAGGATGCCACTGTGGAATTGCAAGAGGTGGAGTGTATTCTCTAATGAGGATATTGAGGATGAGGATGTTGCTTGTGTAAGTCAGGCAGCTCTTGGCCATAATAAGAAGAAGGCCAATGTCATGCCTGGGCATAGGACCAACAAATCCACCTCTTATGTGTGGAATTATTTTTACCCAAATCCTGACATTTGTCAAGCCATCTGTAGCCTTTGTGTAATCACAGTAAGTAGAGGTAGGGACGTTAAGCATCTAGAAACCTCCACATTATTACGTCATCTGCAGTGAGCTTATGACAAGTATTTGATAACATCAGAAACTGGTGCTTAAAAAATAACAACAAGCTGTCCAGCATCAGCTAGCTCCCTTCTCTCTACTAGATCCCAGCACCTGCAATCTCCATTACCAACACGTTCATCCTCAATATGGTTAGTAATGATCAGAGGTCATCTGGCATCCAATTTGTTATTGCTAGGTGACTCCTCCCCTTTCCAGGACTCCTCAGAAGAATCCTTGATCGTTAGGCCAGCTGCTGGGGGTGGATCTTCATCCCAGAAGTGGACCAAGAACACTACTAGCAGTAGTTTAACAAAACAATTGACTGTTAAACAATCCTTTGCAAGGGGAAGCAAATATGACAGCTCTCACTCAGTCGCACAGCAGATCACTGACACCATGATGGCTATGCTAGTATTAGATCTGCGACCAATATCCTCAATTAATGCAGTGGGTTTTACACAGTTAATTGAGGTCCAGTGTCCCCGGTACCAAATTCCATCTAGTTTTAATTTTACCCAAAAAGCCATTCCTCGCTGTACCAGGACGTAAAAAAAACCCCTAATTATTGGCCTACAAAATGCCATTGTACCCACTGTCCACTTAACCACAGATATGTGGACAAGTGGTAGTGGGCAAACTTAAGATTACATAACTGTGATAGCCCACTGGGTGGGTGAATCACCTTCAGCAGCAGCCGAAGCAGTATCTAACAAACAACGCCATCTCATTCAGAGGCAGGCTACTCTGTGTCTCACCGGATTCAATAAGAGGCATACTGCTGACAACCTCTTAGAAAAACTAAGAGATGTCACAGAAACATGGCTTACCCCACTTGGACTCTCCTCAGGATTTGTAATTTCTGATAATGCCACAAATATTGTGGAAGTATTACAGCTGGGTGAATTTCGACACATCCCCTGTTTTGCTTAGTGGTGCAGGTTTTTTTTTTTTTTCTAGATCAAGTCCTTTATTCACTTTGCCAGGATCCACGGGTGGCCAATATCTTGAAATCTTACAGTCTAGCAACATTGCTTGATCCTAAGTTTAAGTTGTATGCTGTGTCTTTCTTTCCAACTGACCCAGATCTTAAAAGATGCAAAGAGCTCCTGGTGAGCAAGTTGGCAGCTCAAGTGACACATGGGACTACAACGTCTCCTCATTCAGTTTCTTCAGCAGCAGCCAGAAAAAAATCAGCTTTCCCAAAAGACCAAGTCGTGATTCAGATAAGTCAAGCCAACATTTTGACAGCTGGTTGGGTCTAAAAGAATTGGCCAACATTAGTGACACCTCTCCCATAACTCCATCTGATACGATAACCATCCAAAGAATGGTGGAGGATTATTTTCATGACACCATAAAAATAGACATGTCACAGAGTCCCTTCAAGTACTGGAAGGAAAAAAAGGCAATTTGGAGGCCCTTGTTCAAACTGGCTTTGCATTACTTAAGCTGCCCACCCTCCAGTGTGCACTCAGAGAGAGTTTTCAGCACAGCCAGGAACCTTGTGAGCAAGAACTGCTACGTCCTCAAAATGTGGAAAAGATGATGTTCATCAAAATAAACTGGAAATTCCAAGAGGAAGACCTATCCCGGCAATTACGTCAAAGTACAGAGACTTCTGTAATGGTGGATTCCAGCGGGGATGAATTAATATTGTGTGAGGATGATGTACACACTGATGAGGATGAGGATGGCAATGATGTTGACAGCTTGCCACTGTAGAGCTGTTGCCTTAAGCTGATTGATAGCTTTGTTTTGTGGGGGCCCAAACAAACCTAGCACTTCAGCCACAAAAGTGGCAGCCCCTGTCACTGAAGTGCTTGGTTTGTTAAAGTGTGCATGTTCTTTTTAATATCTAACGTAAGGGTGGGTAGGAGGGCCAAAGGACAATGCCATCTTGCTCTACCTTTAATTTCTGACACTGCTGTGTGGCAATGTTTCATAGATGTGCTTTAAAATGTAGTATCTGTTGTCACGGTTGGTGTCTGAGAGTTACCTGGCTTAGGCGATGAACTGGATTCAGCAGAGACCGGCATGACTGGAACCATAGATGCGGTAAATAGCTCTATTGCATAAGACTTATGTGGCAGTGAGAACTGCCTTTGATGATAAATGACAGGAACTTGGAACCAGTAGAAAACTTGGAGGAACTGGACTGGGACCGGCAGGAAGACTTGCTGAATTGAACTGGTGATCTTGGAACTTGACTCTGGACTGGAATAACGTGGATTGAACTAAAGAACTTGGGCTTTGACTCCGGACTTTAGTAATGTGAATTGAACTGATGAACTTGGAACTTGACTCCGGACTGGAGTAGTGTGAATTGACTTGGAATATCACTCCGGACTGGAGTATCATGGAATGGACTTGGAACTTGGAGTTGGCTCCGGACTGGAGCAATATGGAATGAACTTGGAAATTTGAGGTGGCTCTGGACTGGAGCAATATGGAATGAACTTGGAGTTGGACCTGACTCCGGACTGGAGTAGAGTGGAATGGATAACTTGGAAATTGGATCTGACTCCGGACTGAAGTAGAGTGGAATGGGTAACTTGGAACTTGGTTCTGACTCTGGACTGGAGTAGCGTGGAGTGAACTTGTAACTTGGAACTGACTCCATACTGGAGTAGCGTGGAATGAACTTATAACTTGGAACTGACTCCGGACTGGAGTAGAGCGGAATGGGTAACTCGGAACTTGGATCTGACTCTGGACTGGAGTAGAGTTTAATGGGTAACTTGGAACATGGATCTGACTCCAGACTGGAGTAGAGCTGAATGGGTAACTTGGAACTTGGTTCTGACTCCGGACTGGAGTAGCGTGGAGTGAACTTGTAACTTGTAACTGACTCCATACTGGAGTAGCGTGGAATGAACTTATAACTTGGAACTGACTCCGCACTGGAGTAGCGTGGAATGAACGTGTAACTTAGAAGCAAAAGTTTCACACTAGGAACTCAGGAACACAGGTCATCCTGCAGCAGGACCTCTGGATATGCCAGGTATTGCTGCTAGCAGGATTTCTGGACATACCAGGTAGTGCAGTTAGCAGGATTTCTGGATATACCAGGTATTGCTGCAAACAGGATTTCTGGATATACCCGGTATTGCTGTAAGCAGGATTTCTGGATATACCAGGTATTGCTGTAAGCAGGATTTCTGTATATACCAGGTATTGCTGTAAGCAGGATTTCCAGATGAACTGGCCTAGGAACCAGCAAGAGCAGGAGCCTGGGATACCCATGCACTCAGAAGTAGCATGAACTATACACCATGGGAAGTAACGAGATGTTCAGGCACTGAGTGCTATCAGAGGAGGATCTTTATACTCTGGGTCTAGCAGGAATTGGTGGATACAGTCAGGTGGTCTGGCAGTAGCATTCAGAGTAGTGGAGGGCAAACTTATCTGCAGCACTGAGAGCAGTGGCGGGCTGGGCCGGGGGGGCAGGGTGCCATGTGCCCCCTGGGCCGCAGCGTCATGCGGGCCGCGGGCCGCGGGCCGGTGCAGTCTGTGTCACTGTGACACAGACTGCACCGCGTGTGTAGCACTGACCGGACGGAGTTCGGTCAGCGCTACACTGACAAACACACAGCCGCCGGCTCTGGCAGCTGTGTGTTTGTTGTAAGCAGCCGCCAATGAGAGCCTGTCAGACTCTCATTAGCTGCTGCTGCTGCGCCCACTGTGGGAGTCGCTCCATCTTCCGGCTCCCGCAGTGGGCAATGGGACAGGCGTCATGATGTCATATGAAGTCTCTCCCATAATGCAGAGCGGCCCGGCCCGGGAGGACAGACGGAGGAGCAGATGGCGGGAGCGGGGATTCAGGTAAGTGTTTTTTTCTATTTTGTTTTTTATATTATGTGTGTCTACTGGGGGGGGTCAATCACTACTGGGGGCACTACAATGGGGGGGACTACTACTACTGGGGGCACTACAAGGGGGAGGGGACTACTACTACTGGGGGCACAATAAGGGGACTACTACTACTGGGGGCACTACAAGGGGGGTGGGGGACTACTACTACTGGGGACTACTACTACTGGGGACACTACAAGGGGGGAACTACTACTACTGGGGACACTACAAGGGGGGGACTACTACTGGGAGCACTACAGGGGGGGACTACTACTACTGGGGGCAATACAAGGGGGGGACTACTACTAATGGGGGCACTACAAAGGGGGGGGACTACTACTACTGGGGGCACTGCAAAGGGGGGGACTACTACTACTGGGGGCACTACAAAGGGGGGGACTACTACTGGAGGCCTGCATAAGGGTGTTCTCTCCTGTGGCACACGGGGGCACTGCATATGGGCACTACGACAGGCGGCTGCCCTAATATTTATTTTTACCTTACATTAATCCTATATGGACCCGCCTCCTCCCTGGAACACTTGAGGGGAGGGCGCCATAGCACGCATATTCTTCGGACACCCTGGCTACATGCTACTCCTCTACCAGGGCCGCCAGCATGCATTTCCCCTCAGGCTAAAAGTTGCCACCCAGCCCCTGACTGAGAGTCAGAACTACACCTGCAATTCCAATCAAGCCTAGCGGTGTTCACAGATAGGAGAGCCCAGGTGAATAATCAATGTGGAAAGGCCCTCAGTCCAAATGCAATCACAGAAGTGTCACAACCAGCATGATCTAGAGCAGATCTCCCAGGCGAATTGCGCACACAGATCCACAGGACAGCTGACAGGGGTAAGTCTCAAGGCAAAAGGTGAAAAACTAGCCAGGGTTGTGACATCTGTGCCGCTGCTCTGTGGCTTAGTAATCAACCAGCTCACAGCAGCCTTTGGCCAAAAATGGTGTAAACAATAGTGTGAGCTGTGAGGTGGTCTAAATTGACTGTAAATGACTGTAAATTATTGAGGTTAATAATACTCTAGGAACAAAACAAAAAAAATATTTATGTGATTTTAGCTTTTTTTGTACATTATTGTCCAAAACTCCAAATCCAAAACTAGTCACGGCAGTTTGGCAAATCCAAATCCAATGCCGGACGATGAATCAGACCCAAATCCAAATCCAGCAAAAATGGTCCAATGCACATCTCTAATACTATCGCAGTTGAACTGTGTGCATAATCATTATTGCAATCACAGTTGCGATCAGTAGTGAATCAGGCCCAAAGTCCACCTCTGTAGTTTAATGCACGAGATAAACCCCTCTGATCGAATCTCTCTGCATTGGTAATTGGTCGGAGGGTAAAGTCCACGGCAAATTGAATTCCCCCATAGAGTCAAAGTAGGTATACACCATCTGTTTTTTTATCAGGATGATAAACGGGACAATTATACTGCAAATTGAAAGTCACAATATCTGTGCTACACAGTATATAATGTTTTAGTAAAAGCTACCAATTTTCCGTCACTCCTCCACACTGATTTTGTATATGTCAGCCCGCAAGGAGGATGACATGTGACAGGAAAACAGGAAATATTGGCAGATTATTGAGAATGCACACACTGCTCTATATCGGAAAATTGAGGCCGAGATTTTCTGTCTTGAACGACAGATCGGATAATTGAAGAAATGCATTTGTGGGTGTTTTCTGTTTTATCTGTGAAACACTGAAATGATCATTCATACACATTATAAAATAAATTAGGTGAATCACCAATTGTTGGCAAATCAGACCAATAATTATGTATGTGACTTGTTGCCATGCTGATTGCAGGACAAAGAACAAATCGTAAATCATATACAGTAGGGGTGAGCGGGTTCGGATTTCTGAAATCCGAACCCCCCCGAGCCCCCCCGATCCGAGGCCGATCCGAGTCAGACTCGACTTTTCCCGCCTGACTCGGATCTGAAATCGAGGCAAAACGTCATCATCCCGCCTTCCGGGTCTCGCGGGTTTTGGATTCTATATAAGGTACCCACGTCGGGCGACATGGGTACCTCACTCGGCTGTGGACAGTGAAGAGGGAGAGGGTGGGAGTTAGGGCTGGCTAGGCTGTGTAGTGTAGTGCAGTGTAGTGTTGTGCTGCACTGTGCTGCTGTTGTCCATAGGGGCTGTGTCCACTCCTCCAAAGTCCATAGGGGCTGGCTGTGTTGTGCTGTGCTGCTGTTGTCCATAGGGGCTGTGTCCACTCCTCCAAAGTCCATAGGGGTTGGCTGTGTTGTGCTGTGCTGCTATTGTCCATAGGGGCTGTGTCCACTACTTCAAAGTCCATAGGGGCTGGCTGGACTGTGTTGTGCAGTCAGTTGTCCATAGGGGCTGTGTCCACTCCAAAGTCCTGTGCAGTGTCCCAGTCCTAAAGGGGTGCTGTAGTGTTGTCCAGGGGGTGCTCTGTCCGTCAGGGGTGCTCCCCCCAAGTGCAAAAAAATATATATTTTTTCTGTGTTTGTGAATTGTGTGCAATGTGGCTGCACGTGCATCAACAAAGGAGCAGCGCCAAGCGTGCGCCTGTGTCCCATAAGTAAAAGGCCATCTGGCTTGTCCGTTAAAGGGTGCTGTAACCCCCAAAGGGCACTCCAAACAAAATAAAAAAAAATATTTTTTTGTGTTTGTGAATTGTGTGCGCAGTAGCCGCACGTGCATCAACAAAGTAGTGCCAAGCGTGCGCCTGTGTCCCATAAATAAAGGGCCGGCTGGATTGACCGCTAAAGGGTGCTGTAACCCCCAAAGGGCACTCCAAACAAAATAAAAAAAAATATTTTTTTGTATTTGTGAATTGTGTGCGCAGTAGCCGCACGTGCATCAACAAAGTAGTGCCAAGCGTGCGCCTGTGTCCCATAAATAAAGGGCCGGCTGGATTGACCGCTAAAGGGTGCTGTAACCCCCAAAGGGCACTCCAAACAAAATAAAAAAATATATTTTTTTGTTTGTGAATTGTGTGCGCAGTAACCGAACGTGCATCAAAAAAGTAGTGCCAAGCGTGCGCCTGTGTCCCATAAATAAAGGGCCGGCTGGATTGACCGCTAAAGGGTGCTGTAACCCCCAAAGGGCACTCCAAACAAAATAAAAAAATATATTTTTTTGTGTTTGTGAATTGTGTGCGCAGTAACCGCACGTGCATCAAAAAAGTAGTGCCAAGCGTGCGCCTGTGTCCCATAAATAAAGGGCCGGCTGGATTGACCGCTAAAGGGTGCTGTAACCCCCAAACGGCACTCCAAACAAAATAAAAAAATATTTTTTTGTGTGTTTGTGAATTGTGTGCGCAGTAGCCGCACGTGCATCAACAAAGTAGTGCCAAGCGTGCGCCTGTGTCCCATAAATAAAGGGCCAGCTGGATTGACCACTAAAGGGTGCTGTAACCCCCAAAGGGCACTACAAACAAAATAAAAAAATATATTTTTTTGTGTTTGTGAATTGTGTGCACTGTGGCTGCACGTGCATCAACAAAGTAGTGCCAAGCATGCGCCTGTGTCCCATAAGTAAAAGGCCGGGTGGCTTGTCCGTTAAAGGGTGCTGTAACCCCCAAAGGGCACTCCAAACAAAATAAAAAAATATATTTTTTTGTGTTCGTGAATTGTGTGTGCAGTAGCCGCACGTGCATCAACAAAGTAGTGCCAAGCGTGCGCCTGTGTCCCATAAATAAAGGGCCGGCTGGATTGACCGCTAAAGGGTGCTGTAACCCCCAAAGGGCACTCCAAACAAAATAAACAAAATATTTTCTGTGTTTGTGAATTGTGTGGGCTGTAGCCGCACGTGCATCAACAAAGGAGCAGCTCCAAGCGTGCGCCTGTGTCCCATAAGTAAAAGGCCGGCTGGCTTGTCCGTTAAAGGGTGCTGTAACTCCCAAAGAGCACTCCAAACAAAATAAAAAAATATATTTTTTTGTGTTTGTGAATTGTGTGTGCAGTAGCCGCACGTGCATCAACAAACTAGTGCCAAGCGTGCGCCTGTGTCCCATAAATAAAGGGCAGGCTGGATTGACCACTAAAGGGTGCTGTAACCCCCAAAGGGCACTCCAAACAAAATAAAAAAATATATTTTTTTGTGTTTGTGAATTGTGTGCGCAGTAGCCGCACGTGCATCAAAAAAGTAGTGCCAAGCGTGTGCCTGTGTCCTATAAATAAAGGGCCAGTTGGATTGACCACTAAAGGGTGCTGTAACCCCCAAAGGGCAATCCAAACAAAATAAAAAAATATTTTTTTGTGTTTGTGAATTGTGTGCGCAGTAGCCGCACGTGCATCAACAAAGTAGTGCCAAGTGTGCGCCTGTGTCCCATAAGTAAAAGGCCGGGTGGCTTGTCTGTTAAAGGGTGCTGTAACCCCAAAGGGCACTCCAAACAAAATAAAAAAATATATTTTTTTGTGTTTGTGAATTAGGTATCCTAAGCAACCCGCTGGCAGTGATGCAGGGCAGGCAGGACCAAGTTTGGACATCTGGTCCGGACTGAAGGACCTGGCAACAATTTCTGATATGTCTACTGTCACTGCATATGATACTGTCACCATTGACAGAATGGTGGAGGATTACATCGGTGGCAGCATCCAAGTAGGCATGTCAGACAGTCCGTACCTGTACTGGCAGGAAAAAGAGGCAATTTGGAGGCCCCTGTACAAACTGGCTCTATTTTACCTGAGTTGCCCCCCCTCCAGTGTGTACTCCGAAAGAGTGTTTAGTGCAGCCGGGAACCTTGTCAGCGAAAGGCGTAGGAGGTTGCTTCCACAAAATGTGGAGATGATGTTCATAAAAATGAATTATCAACTCTTCCAGGGAGACCAGCCTCCAGAACGTACAGAGAGACCTGTGGTGGTGGATTCCAGTGGGGACGAGTTAATTCACTGTGAGGATGAGGATGTACACAACACTGAAGAGGGTGAGGAATCGGTGGATGAGGAGGATGAGGACGACATCTTGCCTCCGTAGAGCCAGTTTGTGCAGGGACAGATTAATTGCCAGCTTGTTTTGTGGGGGCCCAAACGAACCAATCATTTCTGCCACAGTCGTATGCCAGACCATGGCGCTGAAATGATTGGTTTGTTAAAGTGTGCATGTCCTGTTTATACAACATAAGGGTGGGTGGGAGGGCTCAAGGACAATTCCATCTTGTACCTCTTTTTTTTCTTTGCATTTGCATTATGTACAGTTTGGGGCCTAGTTTTTCAAACTGCCATCCTGTCTGCCACTGCAGTGCCACTCCTAGATGGGCCACGTGTTTGTGCCGCCCACTCGTATTGCTTAGCATAGTCATCCAGCTACCTCGGTGCAACCTTTTGGACATAAAAACACTATTGTGAGGTGTGAGGTGTTCAGAATAGACTGGAAATGAGTGGAAATTAAGGTTATTGAGGTTAATAATAGCATAGGAGCAGAAAAACCCACAAATTCTGTGATTTTAGCTGTTTTTATGCTTTTTAAAAAAAAAAAATACAGATCCAAAACACAAAACCCAGAACCCAAAACATGGAAGGGTGGTTTTGGCAAAACTAATCCAGATCCAAAACACGAAAGATCCAAATCCAAAACCAAAACACAAAAAGTGGTCGGTGCACACCCCTAATATATATATATATATATATATATATACACACACATACACATATGCATATGAACTAAAAAGTCCCAGGGACCCTCGCTTTAAGGAATGGGGGTTTTACTTCACTATTTCTTGTTCCCATTACATATTATTGGGGGTGAGGGCAGGCAGCAGTTGGGACAGTGCTGGGGACAGGTAGCAGTTGGGGTAGAGCTTGGGAGTAAGGCAGGGAGAAGTTAGGGTAGAGCTGGGTTAGAGGAGAGTAAGAGCAGGCAGTGCTGGGGATAGGGAGGAGGTAAGGGTAGATACCAGCTGGTGCAGTAGTGGGGGCAATTAGGGGGTTAGGGGAAGGCAGTGCTGGGGGTAGAAAGGTGGTAGGAAGGTGTTAAGGATAGATACCAGCTGGTGCAGTACAGGCAGTGCTGGGAGTAGAGAGGGCGTAAAGGTGAATAGCAGCTGGGGCAATACTAGGGGCAATAAGAGGTTAGGAGCAGGCAGTGCTGGGGGTAGGGAGCGGGCAAGGGTAGCTGGCAGCTGGAGCAGTACCGGGGGGCAAGGAGTAGGTTAGGGGAAGGCAGTACTGGTGGTAGGGAGAGCGCATTCATAAATAGCTGGGGCAATACTGGGGGGGGGGCAAAGAGGATTTTAGGGGCAGGCAGTGCCTGGGGCGAGGCAAGATAAAAGGGCAGCTTAAAGTAGTAGCAGTTGCCCTGCCCCAACCCCCACAGTACCAAACAGCCAGAATTTACTTTTGTTTCCGGGGCCTACCTCCCGCCTGGTGCCGTGGCTGTCCTGCCACCAGGTGTTGGGGACTACCTCCCGGCTGGGTCGTCCTGCCACTGGGAGCAGGGGCCAGTCTGCTGGTGGGTTTGAGGGCCATGTGACATGTCCATCCTGCAGCTGGGTGCTGGAGAAGCAGCTGTTTATCCCTGTAGTGCCGCATGCAGGGGAAGCAACCGCTTGTCAATGCCGCCAAGTGTCAGGGCAGTGTGCCGGGGCCAGCCTGCCGCTGGGTGTTGGTGCTGTGTGCTGGGTCTGTCCTGCTTTTCCCGGGTGCTGGGTAAGCGGCTGCTTGTCAAAGTGTAGTGCCGAGTGCCAGAGCACACCTGGACCACACAGTAGTCAACAGATTAAACTCAGATCTCCAAACAAATTATTTGACTTACCCCTGGGGCGCTGATTGCTCTGCTGCTGAGGGCCACGGCTCTGCGCATCTGATTTCACTTGTGTTCTGTCTGGGTGGGGAATAGTGACAGGAGGAGCTTTCTCTTACTCCCGCGTGAGGACAGCTTCTTCTTGTCTGAGCTGCGGGCCGCTGACAGGCACTGGTGGGCAGCCAGTGCATGTCATAAAGAATAGGGGAGTGACGCTCTGCTAGGGGTGTGGCCACAAGAAGCCCCACAGCCCAGTCGGCCTCTCGGGAAATGTCCCTGTGCATTTAACAGCCAATCCGCTCCTGGTTAGGGTATGTGCTGCGGAATGTGTGTGTTTAAGATGATCTGATGTTGTGTCAAACTTAAATTCTTCATACATCTACCTCTATGACAGAAAATAGATTTTGTTTATGTTAATTACTTGAGAGATGTACAAAATAAAGTTGTAGTGCTTTAATTTTTGTGTGTTAAATTATAGCATCTAAATACATCCTGATAAAAATGGGACTGTCCTGCATCCTAATACAGTAGTGACTACTTTAGGTATGACAAGAAAGGATGAATGTCCCAAGTTTCGGAATATTTAGGACAAATTGGTCTAGATAGAAGAATACCCCTTAGCAAGAGTAGGTAAATTCTTTTATCTGTGGAGACTGGAATCAAAAGATCCAGGTGCCTATTCATCATAACTAAAAACTCGATGGAGGTAATTAGGTTTAGAACTCGCATGGAGTTCTACCTAATTACAGGAGCAATTCATCATTCCTCCTCTCATTTTTGCGATGACAGCTTTTCAGAAAATAGATACTTTTCCCTGCCTGCTCTAACTTACCGCAGCTGTAATCAGTGCTGTGCATGTGCCGTCACATTCACAAAAGTGGCGCATGCGCAGCACTGATTACAGCTGTGGTAATTTTGTCCTGAAAATCTTAAGCATTGAACTGGGAGCCGCTAAGGCATGGGGTCCACGATCTTGTGTCAGGTGATTGCAAGTCAGCCAGTCCAGGCTCAGTCTGGTTGCTGCTAGTAACTTTTATTGCAGCATGTCCTGCTTCTTCTGTTTTCAAGTGTTCTAGCATTCCTTCAGGAGTTAGCAAGTCTGCTACTTCTATGCGCATATACAAGAGACATTGCTATTACAGTCATCTGCTACCTCTGTGCGCAGATACAAGAGACATTGCTTTTAAAGTCATCTGCTGCTTCTGTGCGCATATACAAGAGACATTGCTATTACAGTCATCTGCTACTTCTGTGCGCATATACATGAGACATTGCTGTTACAGTCATTTGCTACTTCTGTGTGCAGCTACAAGATACAAGAGATATTGCTATTACAGTCATCTGCTACCTCTGTGCGCAGCTACAAGAGACATTGCTATTACAGTCATCTGCTGCTTCTCTGCACAGCTACAAGAGACATTGTTATTACAGTCATCTACTGCGTCTGTGCGCAGCTACAAGAGACATTGCTATTACAGCCATTTGCTACTTCTGTGCGCATATACAAGAGACATTGCTGTTACAGTCATCTGCTGCTTCTGTGCGCATATACAAGAGACATTGCTGTTACAGTCATTTGCTACTTCTGTGCGCAGCTACAAGATACAAGAGATATTGCTATTACAGTCATCTGCTACCTCTGTGCGCTGCTACAAGAGACATTGCTATTACCGTCATCTGCTACTTCTGTGCGCAGCTACAAGAGACATTGCTATTACAGTCATCTGCTACTTCTGTGCGCAGATACAAGAGACATTGCTATTACAGTCATCTGCTACTTCTGTGCGCAGCTACAAGAGACATTGCTATTACAGTCATCTGCTACTTCTGTGCGCAGATACAAGAGACATTGCTATTACAGTCATCTGCTACTTCTGTGCGCATATACAAGAGACATTGCTATTACAGTCATCTGCTACTCTGTGCGCAAATACAAGAGACATTGCTATTACAGTCATCTGCTACTTCTGTGCGCAGATACAAGAGACATTGCTATTACAGTCATCTGCTACTTTTGTGCGCAGATACAACAGACATTGCTATTACAGTCATCTGCTGCTTCTCTGCACAGCTACAAGAGACATTGCTATTACAGCCATTTGCTACTTCTGTGCGCATATACAAGAGACATTGCTGTTACAGTCATCTGCTGCTTCTGTGCGCATATACAAGAGACATTGCTGTTACAGTCATTTGCTACTTCTGTGCGCAGCTACAAGATACAAGAGATATTGCTATTACAGTCATCTGCTACCTCTGTGCGCTGCTACAAGAGACATTGCTATTACCGTCATCTGCTACTTCTGTGCGCAGCTACAAGAGACATTGCTATTACAGTCATCTGCTACTTCTGTGCGCAGATACAAGAGACATTGCTATTACAGTCATCTGCTACTTCTGTGCGCAGCTACAAGAGACATTGCTATTACAGTCATCTGCTACTTCTGTGCGCAGATACAAGAGACATTGCTATTACAGTCATCTGCTACTTCTGTGCGCATATACAAGAGACATTGCTATTACAGTCATCTGCTACTCTGTGCGCAGATACAAGAGACATTGCTATTACAGTCATCTGCTACTTCTGTGCGCAGATACAAGAGACATTGCTATTACAGTCATCTGCTACTTTTGTGCGCAGATACAAGAGACATTTCTATTACAGTCATCTGCTACTTCTGTGCGCAGATACAAGAGACATTGCTATTACAGTCATCTGCTACTTCTGTGCGCAGATACAAGAGACATTTCTATTACAGTCATCTGCTACTTCTGTGCGCAGATACAAGAGACATTTCTATTACAGTCATCTGCTACTTCTGTGCGCAGATACAAGAGACATTGATATTACAGTCATCTGCTACTTCTGTTCGCAGATACAAGAGACATTGCTGTTACAGTCATCTGCTACCTCTGTGCGCAGATACAAGAGACATTGCTATTACAGTCATCTGCTGCTTCTGTGCGCATATACAAGAGACATTTCTATAACAGTCATCTGCTACTTCTGTGTGCAGATACAAGAGATGTTGCTATTACAGTCATCTGCTACCTCTGTGCGCAGATACAAGAGACATTTCTATTACAGTCATCTGCTACTTCTGAGCGGAGATACAAGAGACATTGCTATTACAGTCATGTGCTACTTCTGTGCGCAGCTACAAGAGACATTGCTATTACAGTCATCTGCTACCTCTGTGCGCAGCTACAAGAGACATTGCTATTACAGTCATCTGCTACTTCTGTGCGCAGCTACAAGAGACATTGCTATTACAGTCATCTGCTACTTCTGTGCGCAGATACAAGAGACATTGCTATTACAGTCATCTGCTACTTCTGTGCGCAGATACAAGAGACATTGCTATTACAGTCATCTGCTACTTCTGTGCGCAGATACAAGAGACATTGCTATTACAGTCATCTGCTACTTCTATGCGCATATACAAGAGACATTGCTATTACAGTCATCTGCTACTTCTGTGCGCAGATACAAGAGACATTGCTATGACAGTCATCTGCTACCTCTGTGCGCAGATACAAGAGACATTGCTATTAAAGTCATCTGCTGCTTCTGTGCGCATATACAAGAGACATTGCTGTTACAGTCATCTGCTACTTCTGTTGGCATATACAAGAGACATTGCTATTACAGTCATCTGCTACTTCTGTACGCAGCTACAAGATACAAGAGACATTGCTATTACAGTCATCTGCTACCTCTGTGCGCAGCTACAAGAGACATTGCTATTACAGTCATCTGCTGCTTCTGTGCGCATATACAAGAGACATTGCTATTACAGTCATCTGCTACCTCTGTGCGCAGATACAAGAGACATTGCTATTAAAGTCATCTGCTGCTTCTGTGCGCATATACAAGAGACATTGCTGTTACAGTCATCTGCTACTTCTGTGCGCAGCTACAAGATACAAGAGATATTGCTATTACAGTCATCTGCTACCTCTGTGCGCAGCTACAAGAGACATTGCTATTACAGTCATCTGCTACCTCTGTGCGCAGCTATAAGAGACATTGCTATTACAGTCATCTGCTACTTCTGTGCGCAGATACAAAAGACATTGCTATTACAGTCATCTGCTACCTCTGTGCGCAGATACAAGAGACATTGCTATTAAAGTCATCTGCTGCTTCTGTGCGCATATTCAAGAGACATTGCTGTTACAGTCATCTGCTACCTCTGTGCGCATATACAAGAGACATTGCTATTACAGTCATCTGCTACTTCTGTACGCAGCTACAAGATACAAGAGATATTGCTATTACAGTCATCTGCTACCTCTGTGCGCAGCTACAAGAGACATTGCTATTACAGTCATCTGCTGCTTCTGTGCGCAGCTACAAGAGACATTCCTATTACAGTCATCTGCTACCTCTGTGCGCAGCTACAAGAGACATTGCTATTACAGTCATCTGCTACTTCTGTGCACAGCTACAAGAGACATTGCTATTACAGTCATCTGCTGCTTCTGTGCGCATATACAAGAGACATTGCTATTACAGTCATCTGCTACCTCTGTGTGCAGCTACAAGAGACATTGCTATTACAGTCATCTGCTGCTTCTGTGCGCATATACAAGAGACATTGCTATTACAGTCATCTGCTACTTCTGTGCACAGCTACAAGAGACATTGCTATTACAGTCATCTGCTACTTCTGTGCACAGCTACAAGAGACATTGCTATTACAGTCATCTGCTGCTTCTGTGCGCATATACAAGAGGCATTGCTATTACAGTCATCTGCTGCTTCTGTGCGCATATACAAGAGTCATTGCTATTACAGTCATCTGCTACTTCTGTGCGCAGCTACAAGATACAAGAGACATTGCTGTTACAGTCATCTGCTGCTTCTGTGCGCATATACAAGAGGCATTGCTATTACAGTCATCTGCTACCTCTGTGCGCAGCTACAAGAGACATTGCTATTACAGTCATCTGCTACTTCTGTGCGCAGCTACAAGAGACATTGCTATTACAGTCATCTGCTACTTCTGTGCACAGATACAAGAGACATTGCTATTACAGTCATCTGCTACTTCTGTGCGCAGCTACAAGAGACATTGCTATTACAGTCATCTGATGCTTTTGTGCACAGCTACAAGAGACATTGCTATTACAGTCATCTGATGCTTCTGTGCACAGCTACAAGAGACATTGCTATTACAGTCATCTGTTACTTCTGTACGCAGCTACAAGAGACATTGCTATTACAGTCATCTGCTACCTCTGTGCACAGATACAAGACACATTGTATTACAGTCATCTGCTACTTCTGTGCGCAGCTACAAGAGACATTGCTATTACAGTCATCTGCTGCTTCTGTGCGCAGCTACAAGAGACATTGCTATTACAGTCATCTCCTGCTTCTGTGCGCATATGCAAGAGACATTGCTATTACAGTCATCTGCTACTCCTGTGCACAGATACAAGAGACATTTCTATTACAGTCATCTGCTACTTCTGTGCGCAGCTACAAGAGACATTGCTATTACAGTCATCTGCTGTTTGTGTGCGCAGCTACAAGAGACATTGCTATTACAGTCTTCAGCTACATCTGTGCGCAGCTACAAGAGACATTGCTATTATAGTCATCTGATACTTCTGTGCGCAGCTACACGAGACATTGCTATTACAGTCATCTGCTACTTCTGTGCGCTGCAACAAGAGACATTGCTATTACAGTCATCTGCTACTTCTGTGTGCAGCTACAAGAGACATTGCTATTATAGTCATCTGATACTTCTGTGCACAGCTAAAAGAGACATTGCTATTACAGTCATCTGCTACTTCTGTGCACTGCTACAAGAGACATTGCTATTACAGTCATCTGCTGCTTCTGTGCGCAGATACAAGAGTCATTGCTATTACAGTCATCTGCTACTTCTGTGCGCAGATACAAGAGACATTTCTATTACAGTCATCTGCTACTTCTGTGCGCACATACAAGAGTCATTGCTATTACAGTCATCTGCTACTTCTGTGCGCAGCTACAAGAGACATTGCTAATACAGTCATCTGCTGCTTCTGTGCGCAGCTACAAGAGACATTGCTATTACAGTCATCTGCTGCTTCTGTGCGCATATGCAAGAGACATTGCTATTACAGTCATCTGCTACTTCTGTGCGCAGATAGAAGAGACATTTCTATTACAGTCATCTGCTACTTCTGTGCGCAGCTACAAGAGACATTGCTATTATAGTCATCTGATACTTCTGTGCGCAGCTACAAGAGACATTGCTATTACAGTCATCTGCTACTTCTGTACGCGGCTACAAGAGACATTTTTATTACAGTCATCTGCTACGTCTGTGCGCAGCTACAAGAGACATTGCTATTACAGTCATCTGCTGTTTCTGTGCGCAGCTACAAGAGACATTTTTATTACAGTCATCTGCTACGTCTGTGCGCAGCTACAAGAGACATTGCTATTACAGTCATCTGCTACTTCTGTGCGCAGATACAAGAGACATTTCTATTACAGTCATCTGCTACTTCTGTGTGCAGATACAAGAGTCATTGCTATTACAGTCATCTGCTACTTCTGTGCGCAGCTACAAGAGACATTGCTATTACAGTCATCTGTTGCTTCTGTGCGCAGCTACAAGAGATATTGCTATTACAGTCATCTGCTGCTTATGTGCGCATATGCAAGAGACATTGCTATTACAGTCATCTGCTACTTCTGTGCGCAGATAGAAGAGACATTTCTATTACAGTCGTCTGCTACTTCTGTGCGCAGCTACAAGAGACATTGCTATTATAGTCATCTGATACTTCTGTGCGCAGCTACAAGAGACATTGCTATTACAGTCATCTGCTACTTCTGTTCGCGGCTACAAGAGACATTTTTATTACAGTCATCTGCTACGTCTGTGCGCAGCTACAAGAGACATTGCTATTACAGTCATCTGCTGTTTCTGTGCGCAGCTACAAGAGACATTGCTATTACAGTCATCAGCTAATTCTGTGCGCAGCTACAAGAGACATTGCTATTATAGTCATCTGATACTTCTGTGCGCAGCTACAAGAGACATTGCTATTACAGTCATCTGCTACTTCTGTGCGCTGCTACAAGAGACATTGCTATTACCGTCATCTGCTGCTACTGTTCGCAGGTACAAGAGTCATTGCTATTACAGACATCTGCTACTTCTGTGCGCAGATACAAGAGACATTTCTATTACAGTCATCTGCTACTTCTGTGCGCAGCTACAAGAGACATTGCTATTATAGTCATTTGATACTCCTGTGAGCAGCTACAAGAGACATTGCTATTACAGTCATCTGCTACTTCTGTACGCGGCTACAAGAGACATTTTTATTACAGTCATCTGCTAAGTCTGTGCGCAGCTACAAGAGACATTGCTATTGCAGTCATCTGCTGTTCTGTGCGCAGCTACAAGAGACATTGCTATTACAGTCATCAGCTACTTCTGTGCGCAGCTACAAGAGACATTGCTATTACAGTCATCAGCTACTTCTGTGCGCATCTACAAGAGACAATGCTATTATAGTCATCTGATACTTCTGTGCGCAGCTACAAGAGACATTGCTATTACAGTCATCTGCTACTTCTGTGCGCAGCTACAAGAGACATTGCTATTACAGTCATCTGATACTTCTGTGCGCAGCTACAAGAGACATTGCTATTACACTCATCTGCTACTTCTGTACGTGGCTACAAGAGACATTTCTATTACAGTCATCTGCTACGTCTGTGCGCAGCTACAAGAGATATTTTTATTACAGTAATCTGCTACGTCTGTGCGCAGCTACAAGAGACATTGCTATTACTGTCATCTGCTGTTTCTGTGCACAGCTACAAGAGACATTGCTATTACAGTCATCAGCTACTTCTGTGCGCAGCTACAAGAGACATTGCTATTATAGTCATCTGATACTTCTGTGCGCAGCTACAAGAGACATTGCTATTACAGTCATCTGCTACTTCTGTGCGCAGCTACAAGAGACATTGCTATTACAGTCATCTGCTGCTTCTGTGCGCATATGCAAGAGACATTGCTATTACAGTCATCTGCTACTTCTGTGCGCAGATAGAAGAGACATTTCTATTACAGTCATCTGCTACTTCTGTGCGCAGCTACAAGAGACATTGCTATTACAGTCATCTGATACTTCTGTGCGCAGCTACAAGAGACATTGCTATTACAGTCATCTGCTACTTCTGTACGCGGCTACAAGAGACATTTTTATTACAGTCATCTGCTACGTCTGTGCGCAGCTACAAGAGACATTGCTATTACAGTCATCTGCTGTTTCTGTGCGCAGCTACAAGAGACATTGCTATTACAGTCATCAGCTACTTCTGTGCGCAGCTACAAGAGACATTGCTATTACAGTCATCTGATACTTCTGTGCGCAGCTACAAGAGACATTGCTATTACAGTCATCTGCTACTTCTGTGCGCTGCTACAAGAGACATTGCTATTACAGTCATCTGCTGTTTCTGTGCGCAGCTACAAGAGACATTGCTATTACAGTCATCAGCTACTTCTATGCGCAGCTACAAGAGACATTGTTATTGTAGTCATCTGATACTTCTGTGCGCAGCTACAAGAGACATTGCTATTACAGTCATCTGCTACTTCTGTGCGTAGCTACAAGAGACATTGCTATTACAGTCATCTGCTGCTTCTGTGCGCATATGCTAGAGACATTGCTATTACAGTCATCTGCTACTTCTGTGCGCTGCTACAAGAGACATTGCTATTACAGTCATCTGATACTTCTGTGCGCAGCTACAAGAGACATTGCTATTATAGTCATCTGATACTTCTGTGCGCAGCTACAAGAGACATTGCTATTACAGTCATCTGCTACTTCTGTGCGCTGCTACAAGAGACATTGCTATTACAGTCATCTGCTACTTCTGTGCGCTGCTACAAGAGACATTGCTATTACAGTCATCTGCTACTTCTGTGCGCAGCTACAAGAGACATTGCTATTATAGTCATCTGATACTTCTGTGCGCAGCTACAAGAGACATTGCTATTACAGTCATCTGCTACTTCTGTGCGCAGCTACAAGAGACATTGCCATTACAGTCATCTGCTACTTCTGTGCGCTGCTACAAGAGACATTGCTATTACAGTCATCTGCTACTTCTGTGCGCAGCTACAAGAGACATTGCCATTATAGTCATCTGATACTTCTGTGCGCAGCTACAAGAGACATTGCTATTACAGTCATCTGCTACTTCTGTGCGCAGATACAAGAGAAATTTCTATTACAGTCATCTGCTGCTTCTGTGCGCAGCTACAAGAGACATTGCTATTACAGTCATCTGCTACTTCTGTGCGCAGCTACAAGAGACATTGCTATTATAGTCATCTGATACTTCTGTGCGCAGCTACAAGAGACATTGCTATTACAGTCATCTGCTACTTCTGTGCGCAGCTACAAGAGACATTGCCATTACAGTCATCTGCTACTTCTGTGCGCTGCTACAAGAGACATTGCTATTACAGTCATCTGCTACTTCTGTGCGCAGCTACAAGAGACATTGCTATTATAGTCATCTGATACTTCTGTGCGCTGCTACAAGAGACATTGCTATTACAGTCATCTGCTACTTCTGTGCGCAGATACAAGAGACATTTCTATTACAGTCATCTGCTGCTTCTGTGCGCAGCTACAAGAGACATTGCTATTACAGTCATCTGCTGCTTCTGTGCGCAGCTACAAGAGACATTGCTATTACAGTCATCTGCTACTTCTGTGCGCAGATAGAAGAGACATTTCTATTACAGTCATCTGCTACTTCTGTGCGCAGCTACATGAGACATTGCTATTATAGTCATCTGCTACTTCTGTGCGCAGATAGAAGAGACATTTCTATTACAGTCATCTGCTACTTCTGTGCGCAGCTACATGAGACATTGCTATTATAGTCATCTGATACTTCTGTGCGCAGCTACAAGAGACATTGCTATTACAGTCATCTACTACTTATGTACGCGGCTACAAGAGACATTTTTATTACAGTCATCTGCTACGTCTGTGCGCAGCTACAAGAGACATTGCTATTACAGTCATCTGCTGTTTCTGTGCGCAGCTACAAGAGACATTGCTATTACAGTCATCAGCTACTTCTGTGCGCAGCTACAAGAGACATTGCTATTATAGTCATCTGATACTTCTGTGCGCAGCTACAAGAGACATTGCTATTACAGTCATCTGCTACTGCTGTGCGCTGCTACAAGAGACATTGCTATTACAGTCATCTGCTGCTTCTGTGCGCAGATACAAGAGTCATTGCTATTACAGTCATCTGCTACTTTTGTGCGCAGATACAAGAGACATTTCTATTACAGTCATCTGCTACTTCTGTGCGCATCTACAAGAGACATTGCTATTATAGTCATCTGATACTTCTGTGAGCAGCTACAAGAGACATTGCTATTACAGTCATCTGCTACTTCTGTACGCAGCTACAAGAGACATTTTTATTACAGTCATCTGCTACGTCTGTGCGCAGCTACAAGAGACATTGCTATTACAGTCATCTGCTGTTTCTGTGCGCAGCTACAAGAGACATTGCTATTACAGTCATCAGCTACTTCTGTGCGCAGCTACAAGAGACATTGCTATTAGTCATCAGCTACTTCTGTGCGCATCTACAAGAGACATTGCTATTATAGTCATCTGATACTTCTGTGCGCAGCTACAAGAGACATTGCTATTACAGTCATCTGCTACTTCTGTGCGCAGCTACAAGAGACATTGCTATTATAGTCATCTGATACTTCTGTGCGCAGCTACAAGAGACATTGCTATTACAGTCATCTGCTACTTCTGTACGCGGCTACAAGAGACATTTTTATTACAGTCATCTGCTACGTCTGTGCGCAGCTACAAGAGACATTTTTATTACAGTCATCTGCTACGTCTGTGCGCAGCTACAAGAGACATTGCTATTACAGTCATCTGCTGTTTCTGTGCGCAGCTACAAGAGACATTGCTATTACAGTCATCAGCTACTTCTGTGCGCAGCTACAAGAGACATTGCTATTATAGTCATCTGATACTTCTGTGCGCAGCTACAAGAGACATTGCTATTACAGTCATCTGCTACTTCTGTGCGCAGCTACAAGAGACATTGCTATTATAGTCATCTGATACTTCTGTGCGCAGCTACAAGAGACATTGCTATTACAGTCATCTGCTACTTCTGTACGCGGCTACAAGAGACATTTTTATTACAGTCATCTGCTACGTCTGTGCGCAGCTACAAGAGACATTGCTATTACAGTCATCTGCTGTTTCTGTGCGCAGCTACAAGAGACATTGCTATTACAGTCATCAGCTACTTCTGTGCGCAGCTACAAGAGACATTGCTATTATAGTCATCTGATACTTCTGTGCGCAGCTACAAGAGACATTGCTATTACAGTCATCTGCTACTTCTGTGCGCTGCTACAAGAGACATTGCTATTACAGTCATCTGCTGCTTCTGTGCGCAGATACAAGAGTCATTGCTATTACAGTCATCTGCTACTTCTGTGCGCAGATACTAGAGACATTTCTATTACAGTCATCTGCTACTTCTGTGCGCAGATACAAGAGTCATTGCTATTACAGTCATCTGCTACTTCTGTCCGCAGATACAAGAGACATTTCTATTACAGTCATCTGCTACTTCTGTGCGCAGATACAAGAGTCATTGCTATTACAGTCATCTGCTACTTCAGTGCGCAGATACAAGAGACTTTGCTATTACAGTCATCTGCTACTTCTGTGCGCAGCTACAAGAGACATTGCTATTATAGTCATCTGATACTTCTGTGCGCAGCTACAAGAGACATTGCTATTACAGTCATCTGCTACTTCTGTGCGCTGCTACAAGAGACATTGCTATTACAGTCATCTGCTACTTCTGTGCGCAGATACAAGAGATATTGCTATTACAGTCATGTGCTACTTCTGTGCGCAGCTACAAGAGACATTGCTATTACAGTCATCTGCTACTTCTGTACGCAGCTACAAGAGACATTGCTATTACAGTCATCTGCTACTTCTGTACGCAGCTACAAGAGACATTGCTATTACAGTCTTCTGCTACTTCTGTGCGCTGCTACAAGAGACATTGCTATTACAGTCATGTGCTACTTCTATGTGCAGACACAAGCAGGACTGGTGCTAGACTTCTAGGCACCCTAGGCAAAACTTCTGCCTGTGCCCCCCCTCTTCTTACTCTTTTAGCCCCTCAGGTGAAAATGACTTTGCACAGGTGGAGTGGCAGATAAGCTTTGTGTTAAAAAAAATATTTTATATATATATATATATATATATATATATATATATTAGGGGTGAGTGGGTTCGGTTTTACTCGGATTTACTCGGATCTTTAAACGGCATTTTATTGGCTATCGCCTATCATGTGTTTTAGATAGCCAATATAATAAATCCGAATTTGCGGTAAAGTGGCGATAAGAACCGAGTAAATCCGAGTAAAACCGAGCCTGCACATCCCTAATATATATATATATATATACATAACTAACACAAAACTTATCCGCCACTCCACCTGTGCAAAGTCATTTCCACCTGAGAGGCTAAAAGAGCAAGAAGAGGGGGGGCGCAGGCAGAAGTATATACACACATTATATATATACACACAGTGTCAGGGGCGTAACTAGAACTTTTTGGGCCCCTTAGCAACATATTTAAGGGCCCTCCCCCTTACTTAGGTCTTACACAATGCCCAAGGTAGTAGTTTTCCTAAAACACTAATTGCCCACTGTAATGGTGCTCCTTATGCAATGCCCACTGTAATGGTAACCCTTACACAGTGCCCCCAGTAGTAATAATGCCCCCTGTAGTAATGCCCCTGGTAACAATGCCCCCTGGTAATAATGCCCCTAAAAGTAATGCCCCCTGTAGTAGTGACCCCAGTAGTAATGCTCCCTGCAGTGCCCCAGTAGTAATGCCCCTTGAAGTGCCCCCAGTAATAAGAGCCCCTGTAGTGCCCCCAATAGTAAGGCCCCTGTAGTGCCCCCATATGATGTCCCCAGTAGTAAGGCTGCTGTAGTGCCCCCATATGATGCCCCCAGTAGTAAGGCCCCTGTAAAGCTCCGTGTAGTAAGCCCCCTGCACACACACATACACACAAAAAAAAACAATACTTACCTTAAACCCCGCTCCAGTGCCTGCTGCCGTCCGTCCTCGGTACCCACTCCTCGGAACTATGGGAGTGACGTCATGACGTCACTCTCATAATGCACTGTAGGACCCGGAAGCCGGAGCTCACTCCTGAGCTCCGTCCTCCGGCTGCCGCTGGTGCCGGGGGGGAGAGAGGAGAGAAGGAGCCAGGCGCCTGCTGGTAACACAATCTCAGCGGGCACCCGACAAATGGAGGGTGCAGGGGGTGTGACCGCTGGGCCGGCGGGCCCCATAGCAACCGGGCAGACTCAGAAGCGCCCTCTAGTGGTCGGCGCCCCTAGGTAGCTGCCTAAGCTTGCCTAATGGAAGCGCCGGCCCTGGATACAAGAGACACTGCTATTACAGTCATCTGCAACTTTTGTGCGCATCTACAAGAGACATTGCTATTATAGCCATCTGCTACTTCTCTGCGCAGATACAGTATACTCTGTTGACACAGTCAGCAGCTACTCCTTGGTGCAATGTGGGAAGTCTTCATGGTAACAGCCAACTTCTAATTAGACACAAACAAAAGTCAGACACATTAAAGTTAGACACGTAAAATGGCCAACAGGTACAAAAGGTCGACAGAGTCAAAAGTTTGACATGAAAATGGTCGACAATTTTTTTTTTTTAGCCCTAATCTTCACCCTAACCCTAATCCTCGCCTTGGTGCCTAATCCTAACCCTCACTCCTGGTGCCTAAGCCTAACCGTCTGGGTAAGTGCCTAACCCTAACCGTGGGGGTAAGTGCCGAACCCAACCCTCCAGTAAGTGCGTAACCCTAACCCTAACATAAAAAAAAAAAAGTTGACCATTTTTGTGTCAATCTGTTTCATGTTGAACTTTTGACCCTGTCGATCTTTTGTACCTGTCAAACTTTTTACATGTCTTACTTTAGTGTGTCTGACTTTTGTCTGTGTTGAACTTTTATCCTTGACTAACTATTAACTGTCTAACATCTGGTGTCTATCTAGACATTGTCTAACTAATTACTGTCTATCTATAGTCCGGAACCCCAAAGGGCAGCCCCACCACACAAGCATATAGGAAGCAATTTGACCACACTGCCTCCAACAAAGGTCCGAAGACCCTGGGAAAATGTGATGCAGCTTTGCAGGGACTATATACCAGCAGGTATACACTTTAAATATTTTTTTTTGTGTGTTGGTATTAATAGTGCACTATCTGATGTCTGCCCATTCGTCGTCCTCTAAGCTAATCCCCAGGTTTGCTCAAAAGGTTCTCTGAACTCAGGAGATGAGGGGGTTGGCAATGGGTTCAGAATTGATAATGGAGCCCTTGCAACTAGGGTTGTAAATACATCGATGTTCAAATGCAGTAGTTTGTGGAATTTTGTGGGGTTTGCTAACTGAGCTAATAAAGCTACAAAGTTTTAAATTTGCAAACTGATGGTTGGGAGACATACCATATTTTTCACACATATCTGCAACTTTTGGGGGGTGAAATCACTTTGAATATGCAGGATTCTAGTTATCCAAGATGATATCCAAGGGTGTTTATAAGAATACATGCAACCCAATGGGAAGTGAGGACGACGCCATAAAGGGGTCAGGGGGAACGGTAGGGTAGGGTGCTAATTGCAGTGTTCTATCTTTGCCTGTGTTTAATAAATTTTGCATATGAAATGGAACTTGTTTAGACCTAGAGCTTTTTAAACACCAACTGATACAAATCCAAAACAGAATCAGACGCAAATCCTGACATGGATGGCCAAACTGTGTAAACCAGAATGATTTGAGAACCCTGATCTATTCAGAATTTATGCAATATTCTTAATAGAAAAGCTGGTGGGGGGAAGGCATAAGGAAAGGGAATGTTCATCCATGAGAAAGACGCAGTGGCTGTGCTATTGTGTTCGCCTCTGATTAAGACCCAGAGCGGAAAGCATCCTTGAGAACAAGGGTGGATTGGGCCGCCAGGAGACCGGGACAGTTCCCGCTGGGCCGGCACATGGTCGTGCCTGGCACTCCACTCAGTGGCTTACAAAGTCAGCCCACCCCCCTCCCCCTTCCGAGCTGGGCCAGCCAACGCCGCACACTTCACAGACACCCATCCCCCCGACCGGGCTGTGCCCTCCCTCAGTCACTTACAGTACACAAACAGTCCTTCCCCCCTCCCCGGGCTGGGTCACGCTGCGCACTACACAGACAGCCTCCCCCCTGGCTGGGCCGTGCACTCACCTCAGTGGCTTACCCAGCCTTAAACAGACAACCTATGCCGGGCTGGGAAATAACAGTCGTGATCGGTGCTCCGATCAGGCAGCATTGGGAGCGTCTGCACATGCAGAGAAGTTCTTTGTGAAGTCTGTGTAGGGGCACACAGAGTACTGGGAGAGAGACAGTCTGATGCCGTGGAGCTTGCATGAGAAGAGAACGACCTTGGCTGCACGGACAGAGGGCCTGATTCAGAGCCACTCGTATGCGGCCGCTCGCTCGCTCCGAGCGATGTTTGCACATCTGCGCATGCACATGGGTCGTAAGGCGCATGCGCCAACCAGTCATTGCGGTCGGAAAACGTGCGCTCGCAAAACAGCGAGGGCCTGCTAATTTGAGTGACAGAATGAGGCGTTTGTGGGTGGTAACAGGGGAAGGTGCTTGAAAACGGGGAGTGGAGATCCGAACGCAGGCGTGCCAAACGGTCAAAACGGGCGTTTAATGGGTGTGCATATTTAACAAAGCAGTGTCATCGACCACGTCACTTGGTTGTCTTTTAGCCTGAGCTGCTCGCAGTGATTGCGGGAAGTAAAACCTACCACAAGCACTGCGAGCAGTTCAGACGCCTTTCGATGTACTCGATTAATCTAAAAAGTAGCGGAGATGACGTATGATGCGAACGGCCAGGGGGCGTCTTTACAAAATAGCGAGCACATGTTTCGTTCGCTCGCTCAGACATAGAGGCGTCAACAGACCGCAAAGAGTGAGCGCTCAATTTAAATAGCAGGCCCCTTTTTCTGAACGACCATTCGCAAATAGCGTCCGGCTCTGAATCAGGCCCAGAAGCTCCAAGTGCAGCTACAGTAATGTGCAGAGGTAAGGAGCTCAGGGAACTGGCTGCAGTGTTAGAAGGGCTGGAGCATTAAACTCACAGAGCAATGCTGTATACAGCTCAGTGTCAAACCTTTGTCAGCTATTGCTCCTGAGCAAAAAGTATTAGCCCACTAAACACTAAAAAATGTATTATCCAAATTGGCACTGTCCCTCCCTGCGTACCGAGGCTGAGACAGAACTAACTAGTTAGCTTTAGCAGTGTGTGCCAGTCATGTTTCGCTCCCAGGACTCCTCAGATGCTCTGTGGGAAAGTGGCCTCTTAGGGGTAATGGGGAAGAAAGTGGTGAGGGGTCTAGCTGCACAGATGGAGGGCAGTAGCTCTGGACTAAACGGGTAATACAATCTCCCCACATACGCTGCCCAAGTGAGAAACAACTCAAACTGGGCGGCACAGTTTGTGTAATGGTTATATTTATTGCCTAACAGCACTGAAGTGATGGGTGCAATTCCTGCCACGACCCTATCCGTGTGGAGTTTGTATATTCTCACTGTATGTGCTTGGGTGTCCTTCGGGAACTCTGGTATCCACCCACTATCCAAATATATACTGGTAGGTGAATTGGATCCTGACAAAATTTAACTCTGGTGTGTATGTGGTAGGGAACATAGATTGTAAGCTTCACTGGGCAGATAGATGTGAATGGCCAAATAGTCTCTGTAAGTAGGGTATTTTTGAACTATTGTTAAGGATAGAGGTACCTCGTTAACTCAGTCCAGCAACAGCCTTTAGGACTGGATAAGTTGGCTTGCTGCGGCCATGTAGCAGCCTTGAGGGCTGATTACTTCTGGCAGATAGAGGCTTGTGGGCAGTGGAATAAGCTGCAGCCTTTGGGCTGTGTAGCAGCCTTGTGGGCTGGTAATACTTGGCTAGTAGCAGCCAATGGGTCATAAGCAAGATGCAGCCTTTGGGCTGTGTGGCAGCCTTGACGGCTGGTAGGCCTTGGCTGGTAGATACTGGCGTTGGTGCGCTAGATTGCGCACTACGGATGCTGATTTGCGGCCTATGTCGCTGAGTTGACACAGGCATTGGTGCACAGGATTGCGCACTAAGGGCCTGATTCAGAGCCGCTCGCAAAATGTGAGTGCTCGCTCTGAATCAGGGTGGCCGCTTTGTTTTAAAAAAACCCGGCCTCCTGGCCGCTCGCTAAAACTGTGGGTGGTCACGAACAGCTTAAAACTGTGGGTGGTCACGAACAGCTTAGCCAGGTGATGGTCGCGACCATCGCACTTGCGACCAGACCCTTGTGGTAGTGTCTCGTATGCCACAACCCCCAGTGAGCCTCCGGCTCTAATAAAGCTGGAAGCTCACTACTGACATCACTCGTGATGTCAGTAGGGCCGCCCACAAATGGCAGGCATTCCTTCAGGAATGCCTCCGTTTGTCCAGCCACCCCCCACCCCGCCTACAAAATTGGGCGAGCTGTCGATCAACATCGACAGCTGCCCCGTTTGTAGCGAGCCCCGGAGCGAGAGAATTTCTCTCTCGCTCTGGGGCTTGCGCACGCACATTGCGCACCACGCGTCGCAATGCCCCACCATTGAACCGCTTGCGAGCGGGTCTGAATCAGGCCCTAAGGACGCTGAGGTGCAGCCTATGTCACCGGGTTGACACAGGCGTTGGTGCACTGGACTGCAAACTTAGGACGCTGAGGTGTGGCCTATGTCGTCGGGTTGACACAGGCGTTGGTGCACTGAATTGCACACTTAGGACGCTGAGGTGCGACCAGTCCCGCCAAGTTGGCACAAGCCATTGGACGCTGGATTGCACACTCAGGACAGCAAGTGCCAGTGGCGTAACTAGGGTATTTGGAGCCCAGGGCAAATTTGAAAATGGAGCCCCCCCCATGTGCATGCGCCTGGCAAAAAAAATGGGCGTGGTCACTGAAAAATGGGGCGTGTCAACATGACACACATCCCTTTCTTGTCACTGGGAACATTTCTTTCCATTTGCACCTTAATGCAGTGCCCCTTATACAGACCCCCCTATGCAGTGACCCTAGTAGTGGTCCCCCTTATGCAGGCCCCCAGTAGTGCCACTTATACTGTACCCCCAGTAGTGGTCCCCCTTATGCAGGCCCCAATTAGTTCCCCTTATACAGGCCCCCAGTAGTGGTCCCCCATATGCAGTGCCCCCTGTAGTGGTCCCCCTTATGCAGCCCCCCATTAGTTCCCCTTATACATTGCCCCCAGTAGTGATCCCCCATGTGCAGGCCCCCAGTAGTGATCCCCCATATACAGTGCCCCTTATACAGTGCCCCCAGTAGTTGTCCCCCTTATGCAGTGCCCTCTGTAGTGGTTCTCCCTTTTCAGTGCCCCCTGTGCAGTGCCCCCAGTAGTGAGCCCCTTATATAGTTCCCCCAGTAGTAGTCCCTCCTATACAGTGCTCTTTATATAGTTCCCCCAGTAGGAGTCCCCCTTGATGCAGTGCCCCCTGTAGTAGTCCCCAGTAGTGGTCCCCCACAATGCAGTGCCCCTGGTAGTATCCCCCCCAGTGGTAGTCCCAGTAGTGGTCCCCCACGATGCAGTTCCCACAGTAGTATCCCCCCCCAGTAGTAGTCCCCAGTAGTGGTCCCCCACGATGCAGTGCCCACAGAAGTATCCCCCCAGTAGTATCCCCCCCAGTAGTGGTCCCCTCAGTAGTTGTCCCCCCCAATAGTATCCCCCCAGTAGTGGTCCCCCCCAGAGCAGTGCCCCCAGTAGTATTCCCCACCCCAGTAGTTGTCCCCAGTAGTGGTCCCCCACAATGCAGTGCCCACAGTAGTATCCCCCCCAGTAGTAGTCCCCAGTAGTGGTCTCCCCCCAAAGCAGTGCCGCCAGTAGTATCCCCCCCAGTAGTATCCCCCCAGTAGTGGTCCCCCCCCGAAGCAGTGCCCACAGTAGTATCCCCCCCAGTAGTAGTCCCCAGGAGTGGTCCCGCACGATGCAGTTCCCCCAGTAGTCCCCAGTAGTGGTCCCCCACGATGCAGTGCCCACAGAAGTATCCCCCCAGTAGTATCCCCCCAGTAGTGGTCCCCCCCTGAAGCAGTGCCCCCAGTAGTATCCCCCCCAGTAGTTGTCCCCCCCAGTAGTAGTCCCCCCCAAAGCAGTGCCCCCAGTAGTAGTCCCCAGTAGTGGTCCCCCCCACCTGAAGCAGTGCCTCCAATAGTATGCCCCCAGTAGTAGTCTCCTCCTTTGTAATAGAGCGCGTCCCCTCCCGAAATACACACATACACACTGAAATGAAACAAAAGAAAAATACTTACCTGTATCCACGCTCCTGCTCAGCAGTCAATGAGAGTCTATCTGACTCTCATTGGCTGCTGATTAACACATACATCGCCGCCAGTCCTGGTGGTGATGTGTGTGTTATGCACAGCCTGAGCCCGCCTGCCACCCTCCTCCTGGCGCTACTGGGCAAGCGCTCAGGGAGAGGGAAGGGGCTCAGCTGTGCAGCACAGGACCGGCGCTGGAAGCCTAGTGCCAGTCCTGCGTAAATGTGTAGCGCTGACCGCACTCACTGCGGTCGGCACTACACTGGCTAACTAGGGCGGGCCGGTACCGTGGCCTGCGGCGCCCCCACACAACCGCGCCGCCGGTCCCACGGCACCCAGGGCACGTGCCCCGCTCGCCCTGCCTTAGTTACGTCACTGGCGAGTGCACTCTGTGCCGCTAAGATGACACAAGTGGTTGGGAGTAGAAATGCACACAAGATGACACACGTGGCAAACAGCAGATGTTATGCTGACCATACTGCCTGGACAGGGCCGGCTCCAGGGGTTGGAGCACCCTTTGCCGGCTCTCTACAGTGCGCCCCAACATCGCGCGCGGCTAAGGTTTAGGCTGTGGGGAGAGGAGGGCTAGGTTTAGTCTGCGGGAAGGGAGGGTTGGGTTTAGGGTTAGGGCTTGGGTTAACCTACTTACTGATAGGTGTCAGATCAATTAGCGGCATATTTATCACATTCCGCAGTTTTAATGTAGTTGTGATGTGATAATATCGCCCCAAAATTGAAAAGCGAAAATTAATATTTGTCAATCTTTAGGTGCTGGGACAGAGCTTGCGAGAACTCTTGTCCCGGCAGAGAGTTAAAAGTAAATTATTAAGGTTAGATAGTACGAATATTAATGTAATGTGTAGGTGACAGGGATAATATATAATACAGGGCAAGTTGGAGTAAGCTGGCCAATTTTTAAATCAAGTTGCAACTGAATAATGTTAGGGCTAGTCAGGAAAGTCTCAAAGTGTTCATCTTTCTAGATTATAGCCCCTCCCTCCATAGACTCTCCTTGGCCTCCCCACCACCACACATTTAGGGCTGCTTCCAAAAATTTCCCATCCCAATCCGCCCCTGCTTGAGAACTATCTCTATGTAGTAATAATGTCTGGTAAAGAAAGGGAAGCTCCTGCAACTCTTCCATACAGAACTTTTTGTGTTCCAGAAATCCGATCAGAGCCTTTACATTTAACACTGGATGAACTGAGCCATTTTCTATTAATATTTGGAAAATATGGTTTGTCCAGCCCTGACAGAAGAGTCTGCAAATTCTATTTTGCTTTGCAGCAAGGCCATCTGCAATGTGTCATCTAAATGCAAACAGCAATTATATACTGTGCAGGGTTTCTAATGAGAAAAACAGATTAGATTTAGGCCAAACTGAATAGTTTTCAAAAATGCGTCTGAGATTGTGAAAACAATATGACAGAGTTAAATGGGGAGGAGTGTTCACTGGCTGTCCTTCCTCTGCCTGGATTGGACCAAGAGGTGGATTAATTTGTTTTTCTCTGAGATCTGCTATAGCTGTGAAGTTTTGAGTTGGGCACCTGACTCTGGCTGCTCATCCTGCATGGAGAAGACATGGGGGGCCGGTTGGAGAGACATTAGTGTGGCTGACTGGAGACACAGACAGGGCTGGCTGGAGACACTGGGGAGGCTAGAGAGACAGAAGGGGGCTGACTGCAGTTAGAGAGACACTGGGGGGCTGGAGAGACAGAAGGGGGGTTGCTGGAACTGGACAAATGGGGGGGCTCTAGCAAGTCGGAGCCACTAGGTGGGGGACGATGACACAACAGCCTATTTTGCCTCTGAGAGCCTGGCATGAACTTACGTCCCTGTAATATAGTTAAAGGTTTGCACTATAATGAGGGTTGTTCTACTGATTGTCTTGAGCAAAGCAAATGTAGAAGCTATAGGCTGGGATTCAAAGGATGAGATGAACATTCCTTCTCTTTCAGCCTTGTCCAGGACATATAATAAAGGACCAGAGGCATCTTCAATTTTATATTAGATCTTAAATAAGGTATTATCATTAGTATCAGAAGTGACCTTATCTTTCAGGGAAGGAACTATATCTGGAGCGAATAAAGCAGGTATACCAGGTAAACCAGCAGGGCTACAGAGAATCCACTTGTCCTCCTTAATTACAGCAGAATAAAAAGGCAAGCTGAGTGAATTTAAACACCTCAGTGTGTGAAGTACAGTATAGCTGGTGGTGTTTTATCTGCTAGGCAGGGCTTGACCTACCAATACGCAAAGTACGTGACTGCATTGGGCACTACCCTGTAAAGGGCGCCACCGTGCCACAGACTGACATGCACTGCTGTACAGTGAGTCACCATCACTAAACAGACTCCTCTGATAGGCGCACAGCTGTTCCGCTGTTTAGAGGAGGCTTGGAACTGACTACTCTGACTCCCAGAAGCATGTGCTGACTGGGAGGTGGAGCCACATGAGGAGCCGAGGTGAAGCACACGTCATTCAGGCAGAGCGCACAGTCATTCAGAGGAGCCGCACTTCCGGGTTCTAGTTCCATTAATGAGACCCTGGCACCAGCTACAGTGCAGCAGGATTCAGCTTTACAGGGGACTGCATACAGTGACCACTATATGAAGTATCTCTCTCTGCCATCTCCCACTTCTGTCTCTCTCATTTCCACTTATTCCTCCTCCTCTCACTCTCTCTTCCATCACGCCCAATTTCTACTCTCTCTCTCTATCCTGTTTCCTCCTATACCCTCCCTCTCTCTCATCTCCCCCTATTCCTAAACTCTGCCATCTACCCCTATTCCTCCTATGTCTCCATATCCCCCTATTCCTACTCTCTATCTCCCATCTCCCCCTATTCCTCCTCTCTCTACTGTCTCCCCCTATTCCTTCTCTCTCTCCCAGCTCCACCTCTTTCTCCTAGGTCTCTCCCAGCATCCCCTATTCTTTCTCTCTCTCTCCTGGCTCCCCATATTCCCACTCTCTCCCATCTCCCCCTATTCCTTCTCTCTCTCTCCCACCTCCCCCTAGTTCTCCTATGTCTCACCCGGCTTCCCCAATTCCTTCTCGCTCTGTCTCCCGGCTCAACCTATTTCTTCACTCTATCTCCTAGCTCTCCCTATTCCTTCTCTCTCCCGGCTCAACTAATTCTTCTCTCTCTCTCCCGGTTCTCTCTATTCCTTCTCTCTCTCCCAGCTCCCCCTATTTCTCCTATGTCTCTCCCAGCATCCCCTATTCCTTTTCTTTCTCTCCTGGCTCCCCCTATTCCCACTCTCTCTCCCATCTCCCCCTATTCCTTCTCTCTCTCTCCCAGCTCCCCCTAGTTCTCCTATATCTCACCCAGCTTCCCCAATTCCTTCTCTCTCTCCCTGCTCCCCCTATTTCTCCTATGTCTCTCCCAGCGTACCCTATTCCTTTTCTTTCTCTCCTGGCTCCCCTGTTTCTTCTATGTCTCTCCCAGCTTCCCCTATTCCTACTCTCTCTCTCCTGGCTCCTCCTATTCCCACTCTGTCTCCCATCTCCCCCTATTCCTTCTCTCTCTCTCCCAGCTCCCCCTAGTTCTCCTATGTCTCACCCAGCTTCCCCAATTCCATCTCTCTCTCTCTCTCTCTCTCTCTCCTGGCTCAACCTATTTCTTCACTCTCTCTCCTAGCTCTCCCTATTCCTTCTCTCTCCTGGCTCAACCAATTCTTCTCTTTCTCTACCGGTTCTCCCTATTCCTTCTCTCTCTCCCAGCTCCCCCTATTTCTTCAATGTCTCTCCCGACTTCCCCAATTCCTTTTCTCTCTCTCTCCCAGCTCAACCTATTCCTTCACTCTCCTGCCTCTCCCTATTCCTTCTCTCTCCTGGCTCTCCCTATTGCTTTTCTCTCCCGGCTCAATCTATCCCTGGTATCTCTCTACCAGCTCTCCCTATTCCTTCTCTCTCCAGGCTCAACCGATTCCTTCTCTCTCTCTCCCGGCTCCCCATATTTCTCCTTTGTCTCTCCCGGCTTCCCATATTTCTCCTTTGTCTCTCCAGGCTCCCCCTATTCTCTCTCTCTCTCCCAGTTCCCCCTATTCCTCCTCTCTCTCTCCTGGCTCTCCCTAATTCTCCTATGTTGGATCCCCTACTTCCTTCTCTCTCCACCAGCTCCCCAAATTCATCTTCTCTATGTTTCACCCAGCTCCCCCCTTTCCTCCTCCTCCTCTCTCTCTGTTTCCTGTCTCCTCCTATTCTTTTTAGTATATTGCTATTTCAAACCTGCAGATCCATATTGTATTAATACTAATTTTATACAAAATATTGTTTATAATATTTGTAGTTTATAATATTTGTTGTGTACAAATATTATAATGTTTTATTTAGTTTTATACAACTTACTGTATATGGGTGATTGAGCACTATATAGTGTTTATCTCTATCGAGGAGGACATTGCAGCATGGATAATAATTTTTTACATGATTTTCCCTTTTATGTACTAAATGTAATTTGCAGGGACAGCGGTAGCACTAACAGTTTTCCCTGCAAGTTACAGTACATTCCCGGCGGCTGCGGAAATGTCTCCATAGGCATAGAGCGGTCTGCGCCATTCTCAGATGGCAAAAACCAAAAGGGACCAAACTCTGAAAAGAAACGATTTTTTCGAATTTGATACATAGGTGTCAGACTGCAGTCCCCACTGACATTAAAGGGGGACTGCGGTTGCAGTGGTAGTTAGCCTTTTGCAGATTTCTGTGAAATTCTTGCATCAGGCTGTTAGTACATACCCATGATACATAAAATTATGCAGAAACTGTAGTTTATGCATAACTGTATGAAAAACCACCTTAATAATAAGGCCTCATAGTTTATCTTTATCTGTGTGTAATGTTTATTCCACTAAGGGGCGCCAAAATCGATAATCGCTTACCAAAAATATTAGCCTTGGGCCGGCCCTGCTGCTAGGGCTACTCTAGCCATCAGAATGTCGCTACATTCTCATCTTTTGGAAGATGAAACTGAACGGACTGCCTTCCACTACCACTACCTGCAGATGTCTGTCAGGAGACGTAGACCTCAAATTGGATTGACCCTGTAATACATGCTTGGAGGTTCCTTTATACCACTATCAGCCTGCATGTGCCTTGTTGACAAATGGGGTCCATGGCCTCATGGGGTCTGCTCCACACCCGAACCCTACCATCAGCCCGAAACAACTGCAACCATGACTCATCGGCCCACGCCACATGTTGCCAGTCCTCTAGGGTCCAATTAGTGTTGTCATGAGCTCAGGTGAGGCGTAATGTTAACAGGGGCACTAAGGTGGGTCTTCTGCTCCCGTGTCCCATGGAAGCTAAAGATCGCTGCACTGACCTGCTAGATATGCATCTGGTACCTCCTGCATTGAATGGATTCTGAACGTGAATTCATTACAGGAGTCATTGAAATCCTGCACTCGAAAGAGTGTCTGTGGAAGATCAGTTCTCGGAAGTACCACAATAAGTCGCACAAGTTGGCCGCACTAGAGGAACTTTTGGTGTATACGAAAAAATACATATCTGATGCATACCTGAAAACTGTACGGCAAAAGATTCAAAATCTCAGGACAGTGTACATCAAAGAAAAAAAGAAGGTGGATGACTCCAAAAAATCAGGAGAGGGCACAGATGAAATATATAGTCCTGCACTGTCGTACTACCATATGATGTAATTCATCAGTGAACAAGAGCCAGAGAGGGAATCTATCGTCTTGATGGCTGAGCGTGAGGGAGATGAGGAGGTTGCAGAAGTCTTGGTAAGTAGTGACACATTTTAAACCAAAATCCTTAATATTTTTGTTGTTAATCCAAAATGTCCAATTTAGTCAGTAGTTCACAGACAGTCCTCCTGCCATGGTACAGCACCTGGTCCATTGAAATAGGTCATGTACTCCTCCCTCACTTCTTTGGCACGTGCGGTGGATGTTGTTGTAGTTGGTGGTGCAGACACAGATGTCAAATGTTCAATGTCCTCCAGGAGTCCTACATCTTCTGGTCTAGCTGGGACTACTCGTTGAGTAGATTTTCTTCGCAGAAAGTTGTGCAGCACACAGCACGCCATCACAACCCAGTCTATCTTTTCCACATGTAGATTGATGGTGGTGTGGAAAATGCGGAAGCGGTTGCTCATTATTCCAAACGCATTTTCCACAATGCGCCGTGCCCGGCATAGACGGTAGTTGTAGATCCTTTTCTCTCTGGTCAGGCCCCTGTGTGCAAATGGCTTCATCACATGTTCATGTAATGCAAAAGCCTCGTCTGCAATGAAAACGTAATTTAGGCCGTGCTTTGTCTGGTCCAGTGAGGGCAAGTTGAGGGTTTTGTTGGCGAGTCTCTGGTAGAAAGCCGTCTTTTTGAAGGACCCACCATCCGAAGCACGGCCATTCTTGCCGACATCCACAAACAGAAATTCGTAGTTGGCATTCACCACTGCCATGAGAACGATGCTGAAGAATCCTTTGTAGTTGTAGTAATATGATCCGGTGTTGGCAGGTGGGTTGATGTGGATGTGTTTCCCATCGATGGCTCCTCAGTCTGCTCGGTGGTGACAGTGAGCCGGAGAATACCACACAAGTGGAAACTCCACTTCCACCTGGACCCTCATCTTCTCAACAACCCCCAAAAAAGAAAAAAAAACAAGGGAGAAAGGAGAATCTTACTGAACGTGAGGACAATTTTTTCCAAAACGCAGAACGGCTGCTGCAGAAACCCCCAGATGCAAAAGATGATTTCACAGCTCATGTGAACAGCACATTGAGAAATATGGATACAGATAGCCAAAGAAATTTTCTAAGGTTAACCCACGACCTGTTGAGTCGCTGTATGAGCAAAAATCTCACAAATTCTACATACATTGCAGATCCAGTGCTATTTTCCCCTGCCCCAAATAGGTATATCCGACCCCCCTGCCCAGTTAGATATTACTCCCCCACCAAGCACCAGCATGACCTTGTATAATGCTCTGCTGGATGCAGCGGATGAGTCGCCCCAATATACAGAGATGTAAATTTTTTCTTGTTTTTAATGTCACCAAATTTTATGATTTGTAATAGGCGCTTTCTGCATGGGATAGGGTGGTGATGACGCCATTTGGACAAGGTCACTACGCACATGGCACAAGTACACATTGCTGGAACCCGGGGCCACAATGTATACTTGTGTCATGTGTGTATTGGCCTGTTCAAACTAGCGTCTGACCCACCCTATCACATACAGCCGGCTACCTATTGGGATTCATAAAATTTGGTGATAATGTTCTTTTGTGAACTTGTTACAAAAAAAGTATATTGCACACAGTTTAGTGCACACTTTCAGTTGCCTGCAGGTCAGTGCACATTGTACTAAATGAAGGCTATTTTTTGCTTTATGTTGAGTAAAAATTAAAAAAAAAAATTTCTTTAAACAAGAAACCAATGTGTGGTGTTTTTTTTTTAAACTTACCTTGCAATACTGGTACTGTAGCACTTTTACGATGGCTTTGCAGGTCTCCGGAATGATACCGCCCAAGGACTGAGGTGAGATGAGTGTCCCAAACTTCAGGTCTTCAAATTACCTTCCTGTAGCCAGGTACCTTAGGGTAGCCACCAGTCTGTCTTCAGCAGGGATTGCCCTCCGCCACTTTATGCCCTGTCTCTGGATGTGGGGGGTCACCAGATGCAGCAATTCTTGGAAGGTGGCGTGATCCATGCGCAGGTAGTTCCGATAGTTGTCCGGGTTGTTCTCCTTGATCTCCATCAGCAGGGACATGTAAGAGCGGGTATCCCTTTGTAGAAGCCACTCCTTGGTCCAGCATGCTCTCGTCCTTCTTCACTGGGCCCTCTTGTTAATCTCCCGGACCCCAGCTTCAGTGACCAACACTCTATACTGATAGGGACGCATCAGTACAGAATTCAGGAACAGGATAGAATGCAGGTAGGTAGCACACACTTGCAGGTAGAATAAACTTTGTAAAAGGCAAGCCAAATACAAGGAGCACAGTAGCAATGTACAGGATTCAGCAGGAATACACCTAGCCTCATCTAGTAGCAGAGCAGAATGTACACATAGTTTAAAGGGTGCCTGCTTTTTATACTCCCTAGATAGCCCCTCCCATTGTTATGGCTATTTAAATTTCCCACCAATAGTCAAGAGCCTGTTTTTTTTTCAACTCACGATTTGTTATGGCCAATCTCACGATGTGTACGATCCAATAGATCGTGAGATCTATCGACAGATTGGGTGTCTTTTTTCCAAAATCGTGATCACGACGGCAAGGGAGCTCCCGTGAAAGTTCATGAGGAAATTGGCCAAAAAATCGTATTGTGAGCACATCGGTATGTGTGTGGGCACCTTTAGCTTTATCTTAGATTGTTTGCTCTATATCCTAAATAAGTTATGGATCTGAGATCAGTTTCTACATTTCATACTCCCTCAAACTGCCCAGGTTGCCTCCCTTCCGGCCCTCCCTCCTCTGTGATCATCTTCAGCCACCTCCCCTTTCCTGTCAGATTGATGACATCCACTTGTCACCTCTTTAATTCCCTCCCCTATCTACTCTGTGATCGGCTCTTTGCTCCTCCCCTCTCCTTTCTTATTGGCTTCTGTCACCTCCCCTCTCTGATCAGCACTTTCCTCTGCCCTCACCTTTTTGATTCCCTCCTCCTCCTCTCCTCATTCTGTGCTTCAATGGAATTGAAAGTGACACATCTGAGGTAAAATCCTAAACTTCAATTATAAGGTATGAGTTTAAAAAGAGTCACTGCTTTGCTATATAAAGTAATGGCCACACAGTGTTATTTGAAAGGTCTTTTAAAAATTATTAGGAGACCTGAAATAATAATACTGGTGGTAGACAGAACATGACATGATTAGTAGCACTCACATTAATATAGGTGCAATGTATATTTGTGAAGTAGGAGCACAGCTGAGAAGGGAGCTTCCCATAGGTGTCCCCACTCCAGTGAAATCTGCTTTGGGCCGTATTTGCAGTAATAATCTGTGCACCCTGTGATATCTCACTCTAGCACATGTATTCTGTGAATTTATGTTAAATAATCAGAATATATAATACAGTCTCCTCTATTGACTAATAATAATGACTCAAAGGAGATAAATCAGATCCTAGGTGCTATACATAAATAAAGCAGTGTCAAAGGAGCTACCCCTTAATGTCAGATAGTGCATCACTGTAGCATTCTATTCCCCCAATGGGACCTCAATGCCCAGCGTGATACTGCCAGTGTTTGCTGTTTTTCTCTTCACTTCAGTATTCCCCCACAGGCTGGCCATACCCCAATGGCACAGTTCAGTACAGGGGGGCGATATGACATGTACTTTCTCCGGGCGCCATGGTTCCACAATACTCCTCTGCATGCACGGTATGTAAGGTAAGATCCTTAGGCGTATGGAAGCCGATCACAGGATGCACGCTGCATGCAGCATTCATAGCACCGGGTAGCAATCACACAGCCCTCTGATTCTTCCACGTAGGAAATTAAGTACCATTATGGCCCTGATGCGGACGACTGGCTAGATGGCTGCACCCCTGGCCAGTACTGTGCTGGTGGGGTGACTAAGACTGTGCCCCCCTGATCAGTGTTAATGTGGTCCTAGAAACATGGTGGAACTCACCTCCCTATCCTCTGCACTATCTTAATGAAGGGACGTGGCCTTAAAAGAAAGGTGCATGGTCACACAATAGTATCCCCAATTCAAATTACGCCACACAGTAGCACAATCTTGTTCACATTACACTGCACACAGTGCCCGATTCACATTAGGCCACATAATAGTGTCCCTTAATCATGTTATGACACACAGTAGTGCCCCTTTTACATGATGCCCAGATTAGTGCTACTTAAACAAAATGCCCACTGTAGTGCCACTTATACAATGCCCACAGCAGTAGTGCCCCTTACACATAATGCCCACAGCAGTAGTGCCCCTTATGCAATGCCCACTGTAGTGGTGCCCCTTATGAAATGCCCCCAGTAATGGTGCCCCTTATGCAGTGCCCCCAGTAGTGGTGTCCCTTATGCAGACCCACAGTAATGATGCCCTTTATACAGTGACCCAATAGTGGTGCCCCCTGGAGTGGTGCCCCTTATGCAGTGCCCCCATTAGTAGTGCCCCCCAGTGGTAATGCCCCCATTAGTAGTACCCCCTGTGGCAATGCCCCCCAGTAGTAGTGCCCCCTGTAGTAATGCCCCCAGTAGTAGTGCCCCATGTAGTAGTGTCCCCAGTAGTAGTGCCCCCAGTAATAGTGCCCCCTGTAGTAATGCACCCAGTAGTAGTACTCCCTGTAGTAGTGCCCCCAAGTAGTAATGCCCCTTGTAGTAGTGCCCCCCGTAGTAATGCCCCCAGTAGTAATGCCCCCTAGTAGTAGTGCCCCCTGTAGTAATGCCCTCAGTAGTAATGCCACCTATTGCCCCTAGTAGTAATGCCCCTAGTAGGAATGCCCCCTGTAGTAGTGCTCCCAGTAGTAATGCACCCTGTAGTAGTGCCACCAGTAGTAATGCCCCCTGTATTAATGCCCAATAGTGCCCCCAGTAGTAATGCCCCCAGTAGTAGTGCCCCAGCAGTAATGCCCCCTGCAGTAATGTCCCAAGTAGTAGTGCCCCCTATAGGAGCTCCCAGTAGTAATGCCCCCTGTAGTAGTGCCCCCAGTAGTAATTCCTCCAGTAGTAGTGCCCCTGTAGTAGTGACCCGAGTAGTAATGTCCCTGTAGTAATGCCTCCTGTAGTAATGCCCCAGTAGTAATCCTCCTTAATGCCCACAGTAGCATTGCCCCCCAGTTGTAGTGCCCCCTGTAGTAGTGCCGCCAGTAGTAGTGTCCCTGTAGTAATACCCCCTGTAGTAATGCCCCAGTAGTAATGTTCCCTAGTGCCCTCATAGTAATGCCCCCAGTAGTAATGCTCACAGTAGTAATGCCCCCTACACAAAAAAAAACAGTAACACACAACACACAATATTTACCTTTAGCCCCGCTCCTACGTCCGCTGCCATCCGACTGGCTGCTCCTCAGAACCATGATGTCTCTCCCATAGTGCCCACTGCGGGAGCTGGAAGCCAGAGCAGCCTGGCCGTGTAAGGTGGGCTGGAGGAGGCGGAACTTGTTCCGTCTCCAAATAGAACTGAAAACTGATGGAAAGTCCAAGGGCGATCTTGAAATGGTCTGCCAAGAAAAGGGCATTCAACTCCCTTACAACGCAACCATAAGTGACATGAGGGAGGCGCTCAGGAGCTGGGAGAAGTTGAACCAGTTGGAGGTGGGAAGCCTTGAAGGCAGCAGCACCCATGAGGATGACCTAACGGTGGACAACCAACAGGACCTGGTGAGAACTCCAAGCCCCGCCCCCTATCACAGCAGTCATGCTTCCCAACCTTCCCCAGCATGGCAGCAATCCCAACATCCCAGGGGGGGCGGAACGGATACCCTAGCGGATCGCTAGTGGAATTGGGAGAAAGGGCAATGAAGCAGGAATGCATGCTCATCATCCTGATTTGGCATAGTGAGCAGGCACCACCAGCCGTGGTATCCCGAGAACCCATGCAGACTGCTGTACCCAGATCAGATCGCATACAGTTTACCAAATTTGCAGACAGTGATGGGGACATTGAAGGACATTTACAAGTTTTTGAAAGGACTTGCAAACTACACGATTTACCCAAGGAGTGGGTCAAACACCTAGTGCCCACACTGCATGGGGCTAGACTGGGAGCCACCCAGCTTGAAGATGTCTGCCCAGTTAGCAGACAAGTATGTGGTAATTTGGCCACAAGGGCAGAAACGCCCGACCAGCAGCTGCTCATCGCCCCCCAAACCAAGCATCCTCCAACCCTGGTGCTCTTGGCGAGTAACCGCCCGTCCTGTCCCTGCAAACCATCAGAGACCACCAGGGGTCCCGACTGGACAAGAAATGTTATGGCTGTGGGAATATCGGCCATCTGAGGGTGAACTGTCCCTCACCCCAAGCACCCCAGACTCCTGCCACAGATCCGAGTGCTGGAGCCTGGCTTGCTTGTCTAACCCTTGGAGGTGAGCCCAAAAAGACTGTTCCCACTCCAGTCAGTCCTATGGAGTGTGACGTGCAGCAGGCAGACTCTGTGGAATAAGTCACCTGCATGGCCAAGAGGCCACCACATACCTGCAGCCGGTCTAAATGGGGGCCCTGCAGGGGGAAGGCCTGAGAGATTCAGGGGCCTCAATCACAGTGGTGAGCCCCCACCTTATTGACTTTGCTGCAGTCCTGCAGGATCGAACTGCCAAGGTGACAGTGGCAGATGGACTGGAGCGAGAGGTACCTATGGTGAGAGTCTACCTGGACTTGGGAGATGGCCAAGAGTTGAGGGATGTTTCCGTCATGGATGGCCTCCCAACTGATGTAGTCCTGGGAACGATTTTGGTGGTGGAATCGTTACTGCCTTCTCTAATGCCATCACCTTAAGCCCCGCTCCTACGCCCGCTGCCATCCAACTGGCTGCTCCTCGGAACTAGTTCAGGAGTGAACTGGTAACAAAATCTCACCGGGCACCCGGCAACTCCCTGCGGCGCAGAGCAGACTCGCCGTGCAAGGTAGGCTGGAGGAGGCGAAACTTGTTCCATCTCCAAATAGAACTGAAAACTGACGGAACATAGTTCTGACCCGTTCCAGCCTATTTTAACCCCTGCCCCCGGGCCACAGTACTCTGGATGAGTGCCCTGTCAGCCTACCCTTTGAGCTGCCCCTGTCTAAGAACTATAATCAAATATATCACTGTGATCGAGTGTCGAGTTGAGGTAATCTGGTCACAGATATTGGTGGCATGGTGGTGGGATAATCCCAGGTGGATTTTCGATCACCCGACGGGAGAAGCCGAGTTACTCAGGAGAGGAATAACTGCAATTCAGGAGAACACGCAGGATGACTGATTACAGTGGAACGTCCAAGACATTCTTAAAATGGTGTGCCAAGAAAAGGGCATTCAACTCCCTTACAACGCAACCATAACAGTGTTCTCCCCAGAAATATTTCCCAGCCGGGTGGCATCAAGAAGTAGCCAGGTGGCATCAAGAAGTAGCCGGGTGGGGGCCTTCGCAATAATAAATGTTTTAAATCCTGACCTTATAATGATTTAAACTTGAAATAACATTTTATATATTAATTCTCCTTATTAGAGGCTCAGTTGTCTGATTATGAAAAAGATGCAAAGTCTGTAGGATCTGTTCCTTATTATACAGCTCCCAGATACAGGGGGTCATTCAGACCCGCTCGCGAGCGCAGGACGCTTGCA